>JAQFVV010000065.1:600000-1085000 GCA_028023455.1 Epiperipatus broadwayi
GAGAAATATTATGACACTTATCATCTTTTGAAAATAAACATTGGAGGATTTAGTATATGAAAAAAAAATATAGGAAGGTATATTTTTATAAAAGAAGTTAATAATAATGATTTGTTTTCAAAATAAATAGTTTAAAATACATAACTAAAAACTAATATATATTAAGGCGTGTAGTGTTTTGTAAAATGGCAGACATGTTTGTGCACTCCAGAAAAAACTAGAATTTATTCGTAAGGCTGTTTTTAGATCGTGCTCTGATAGCTGAAGAATTTAATTAGTGCATTGATGTAATAGCGATCGACAATTCCTAGAAATATTTGCTAATTACAAATGTTTCTAGATAAGAGACATTACCTTATTGGTCAGTGCATTGATTGATCGTTTCAGTTGTCAGAGAGTGATAAGAAAACTGGGTAACATCTAGCAATGTAACATAGAGAGTAGTAGAGAGCAGTCACGCAGTATTGGAGAGACGTCTGTTTAACGCCAGCAGAGATATCTCGCATTAGTGCTGGTGGTTAATGACCAGCGCCCAGTGGAAATGTAGTTCACGGGTGTAGCTGAAAGAGACCACAGTGGAGATATTGAAAGCATTCATTGGAGAGCATTCGTTGCAGACCAATTCATTGGAGAGCTTCGTTGCAGACCAATTCGTTTGGAAAGCTTCATGGCAGACCAATTTGTTAGAGAAGATTCATTGCAGACCAATTCAGCAGAGAGATTGCAGACCAATTCATTGGAGAGCTTTGTTGCAGACCAATTTGTTGGAGAGCATTCATTGCAGACCAATTCGTTGGAGAGCTTCGTTGCAGACCGATTCATTGGAAACGAACAGCGTGGGAATTGTATAACATTATTGGCTGACTGCACAGTATGACTTGCAGATATAACATTGGCACAGTTGTAAGTGTGGATATAACAAGGCACTCTTGTCTTTTAAATAAATCTTGTGTTAAAGATGTGCAGAGGTCCCTATGGTCATTTTTTTCGAGCACATAGTTTTAAGGTTGTAGCCTTAATATATATATATATTACTTTAAGTAATGAGTATGCGCTGTATAAATATAATTATTATAACTAAAAACTGTAATTTAAATTTATTTGATATTATCTACATAATAATAATATAAACTAGTAAGAAGTCATAATATTTTGATTTACTTAATGGATTTTTTTACACTATGAAATATATTTCTGATTTTTACAACAATAAAAACCAAAACACTGGAACTTTTAAAATTAAAGAAATCATTAAGGTTGGAAATAATGCAAATCTTTCAATTACTCAAAATTCTAAAGAAACATATTAAAAAATAATTTATATTGTAATATATGTAATTATTATTCACAAGGAAAGAAAGATTTTAATACAGCATAAAATTTTGCATTCTTCAAAAAATATTTATTTTTATGAACAATGTGATTTTAAAATTGCACATAAATTATGTGAATTGATCCATATAAGATTAAAATCTTTTAATTGTGATCACTATAATTATAAATCCACACAAAAAATTCATTTGATTGAGCATAAAAAAAAAACATACTAAAGAAAGATCTTTACAATGTAAACAATGTAATTTACAACTCATATTAAGATTGCATGTTGTAATTATAAATCAAATCAAAAACTACATTTATTTAAACATTAAAAAATATTCCTTCTAGACAATGGATTTTGCAGAAAAGCATTGTATAATTATACTATATGTAAATATTAAACATTTTCTAAAGATTTCTTTGGTGTTATGATTATAAAATTCATAACAATGAACATTTAACTAGTGACTTGAATCTATGTACTGGTGAGAAATCATTTCAGTGTGATTACAAAACAATTCAAGAGTCACTTAAGAATTCATAAAAAGCAAATTAGTAATTTTAAGCCATGTCATTGTGAATATAAAACAACCAAAAAGGGACATTTGCCTTTTTATAAAATGAATCATATAGGGCAAAAATCATTTCATTATTATGAGTGTGATTGTAAAACTTCTGTTCAATGTATTTTAAATAAATATAAAAAGTCAACCTAAGTCACATTCGTAAAAAATATTCAAGTATTGAATTATTTATAAAATTCATAATTAAACCAATCCTAATTGCTATTTATCAAATTGTATTTTATTTATTTGTGATGTATATAATATTTTCTTGTATCTTCAGAGGTAAATCACAAATAATATCAATACACCTTTTTTCTTTCTAAAATTTGAATAATCAAAGCAACTTTTATTTAAGATATGGTTCTGTCTAGCTAAATAAATGGATAAAGGAACCTTATTTCTAAAAAATATATATTAAATATATATTTTTTCAATTCTGAAAAAAAAGAAAAAAGGATTTATAGTATTAGTCACTGGATATAATTTAGTACAGGTTAAAGTTAATTATTATTGGTTTGTAAAAAGATTTCATCAATTAATAATTGCTCCCAGCAAGTAGTACATGTTAGTAATAAACGATTTTAAATTATAAGCCTATTCTGGATTACTTTCTTTGAGTCTAATCCATTCAATATTTTTAACTATTTTTTCCTATCTGGTAAAATGTGGATTTCTATATGATTTATCACTTTTATTATTTATACAATTCCAATTGTTATGATTTCTTTCACTTTTAAAAATTCTGAAAATTCTTTGCTCATTTAATGTGTCCATTTCATTAATGGATTGTTCAGTGTTTTCTACTATCTCTTCATCATATAGTAAGAAAATATCTTAGATCTGCATAAAAGATCTTATATCTGATTCATCTTCGAATGGACCTATATCTTTAATCTCATTCATTAAATAGTTTCAAGAATTAATATCAAATCTAGCATTTTTTGTTTATTAATTTGTTTTTATTAATCCTATTCTTTGCCTTTAAATGTTCATCCCAACTATCACATGATCACATTTGCTATATTAGCACATTAATTGTTGATAAACAGAGCAAAACTCTGTTTAGCACAGGTGGCAATACTGTATGGAGAGTTTTGCTCTGTTCATCTCAACTATTTAATTGTATCTAACTTTATAGTAAAATAGTTGATGAAAGATCTTCATTGGGTTAAAATCTCAATGCAGAAAATGTTAACTGACTCTTATAACACCATTAAGTATTCTGATCAGTTTTCCTACACTATTTGTTAATGGGACTTATTTCATTGTAACATGTTTTTGATTCTAAATCTGTTAAAGGCCATTGTAAATTTACAAGACTTGAATGAAACATCTTGGATATGAGTATATATTTTTTCTAAAGCTATATTTGCATATGACCATTGTATTCTAGCTAACATATTAGATTTCTGATAAGGTTTAACACATATCTTGTTTTGTTTTAGATTTGCAAAAATTTTATTTTTTAATTAACTATAAATTAATTTTCTTACATTGTTAACCTTTAACTTTTTTTCAGCTAATAAGTATTATCTTTTCAATTAAAAATATGGTAGTTGTGGAGATACTGTACTCCCACCGCTGTGCTTACACATGGTTAACAGCCCACCTAGCAGATGGAACAAACATTGCTGCTTTTGCCCCCTACTGTGGATAATTCTGCGTGTTTATGCAGAAACAGTGTCTCTAGCGGTGGGAATACAGTATCTCCACAACTATCAAATTTTATTCCAAAATGCTATAGGCTGCATGAATTTACTCTCAATTTTTTATGGACCTTCCTTTAGCTAAATGCATGGCATGAAAACTAGAAATCAGATTGGCTTCACTTGGGTATATGTATTTGAAAATACAACTTGATCTTGTTAATATCTACACAATCTTTTAAAGCATTAACTATCTTCCTAGTTAGATTTTGAGATAGTAATGTTGAACATAGCTATTTTTTCTCAGTTTTTGAAAAAAACTTGATAATCTCTGTACATTCACACATCTTATATAATACTTCATGCATTAAAAACATTCATTCTGATATTTCTGCCTATTTCCTCTAACTTTTAGCAAGTTTTTCTCTTTTTATATTTTTATTCAAACATAGCCTATTTTGAATACTTTTTTAGGCTTTACTCTCAGATTACTGCTTATAATATTATTTTTACTGCTTTTCATCTATTAGCAAATCCATTGCCTCTTAAAAATAAAAGTAGATATTCTTAGCTTCTAAAAGTAATTGGAACTTGCTGAGAAGTGATTGAAAAGTAAAAAGTTTATGGTTTTCTTCATTAAATAGAATTAGATTTAATCTGGATACATATTCAGTAATCTCAATTATTTTGAACTTCTAATTTTTACAATATTTCCTCTACTAACTCTTTAGCATAATTTAAGTTTAATTACACGATTGATTTTTTTTAAAACTGAAATCATTTTAATTTAACATATTGCCAATACATATAACATGCTGCATTGTTGTATAAGTATTAACTAGGCTCAAATATCTCAGTATCAGTCAATTCTATAAACAGCTTTTTTTTTTAACATTAAGTATTGATTTGTAAAAATGGGTAATTTCTCCATCCATTTGACATGTCTTTTACTAGGTTTTATTTTAATCTCTTTGGATTCAGTTTAAGATTTCAACTGATCATATTTTGGCATCTCTTCTAGAAAAATGTCCATTCAACTCTTATTTCTTTCAATAATCTCAGTGATATTAGATTTTTCTTTGATTCATGTATTTTGCTTTGATATCTTCTTATTAATCTCATCACTTCATACTTGGTTGTCTAGTCTGAAATGTCTGCATTGCTCTTTTGTTGATTATCCATGTATCATTATCTGTCTATAATAACTGGTAAAACACATCTATTAAAAACTTTTCAGTTACATATATTTCTTTTAATTTATTTTTTAATCAATTATGTAATTAATATGAGCTTGGAGCTACAACTTTTGCAATGAATTGTATGGTTATTTACAAACAATATTCCCAAACCATATTCTAGTTTTCATCATTTATATTTTAAAATATAGTATTAATAATTTTGCATGCAATTAATCTCTATACTTTACCATATGTAGTGGTAATATATAATTAAATAGAAAAGTGAATCAAAATAGAATCAAAGCCTCCAGATCATTTACTCATAAATTATAATGGTGAGATAATGATGATTAAACAATCAATAACCACAACATGGTATACTATTTCTATATACTTGAATATGTGTTAATGAGGATTCAGCAAATATAATTATGTTTAACTGAAGGTGTTACCAATGATGATGATAATTATGAGTAAAGTGCAAACATCAAGAGTTCAAATCATAACAATAATTTAAAAAAATCATAATAACGGTTAAGAGAAGACTGAGTTAACTATTTAGCAGGTAGATTATTACAATCAAATGACTATTTACATTTATTTGGATATGCTTACTTTATAATGTTATTCATAATCATATTTAAATATATTAATCAGAGATATAAGATGATATCCATTGTTCATTAATTAAGCAGCCTTCAACATCTGTTTTGATAAAAATTAGTCTGGGCAAAGCATAAAGACTTTTTAATAAATTCATAATAAATCACAAAATGCATTAAGATAAAATCAATTAATAATATACACAATCTGTTTAGATATATATTTAAAATACAGTACTTCACAAAATATAATTACTGCATTTAAATAATACAAGCAATCAATAATTAAATAATTCTGAAAGACAAAATTTAATTAATCATTATAGAATTTAAATGTTTCCTTTTCTTACATTTTTTTCAAGAATGAAAACCAATTTATTTAAAACCTTTTATAATAATTCTTTTGATAATTTTTTATCAAATACAGACTGAAATTTAAAATGATTAAAATTAATAAACTTTCTTTTAAAACAAATGATTAAATTAACTATATGGGTATGTATATTAAGTTTATAAACAAATTTGAAATATACAGATTTCCCTCAAAAGTTACATATTGAAGCAATGGATCCAGAAGTCCGATCCATGCTTCACAGCCTCCTATAAACTTAATTAATATTGTAGACCTGAATTAAGTTTATAGGCCAGTATCAGCAGGGTTTTGCATTAAAGCTAAAATTAATTACGTTTATTAAATTTGTATTTGCATTTAAATATTTCGTTTTAAATAAATTCCGTTCCAAGATTAAATTGCTGTTAAAAAAATTACTTGTAAAACCTATTAATCAAACATATATATATATACGTCAAGCGTATATATATGAGTTAATGCAAAATTCTGCTGAAATAAAATGTTATTTTGTTAAAAGAAATAAGTATATATTTTTCTTTTTAAATTTTGTTAAAATATGATTTTATTTTGAGATAAGCTGCCAACATTTTCTAAAGGAATGTATGTTTTTAATTAGTTAGCCCATTCAAGGCAAATTAAAGATGGCCTTTTTTAATTAATAGAAATTCAAAGTTTGAATAAAGAAATTTAGAATAAGAAATTAAAAGTTATTTTTAGAAAATGTTACCTTGAAACAAAAGAGCGTGGAGGGGGGGGCTTATCAAGATCTAAAATCATACGCAAAACAATAGAAGGGTAGCTGACAGAAAGGTATAAATAGGAGAGAAAACAAAAGACTAGGCTTGCTTGCTTTTTCAGATTTCTCATTGGAGAATTGATTGAGATTTCTCTTGTGATTCATTTCAGATTTCTCGTTAGAATTCATTGAGATTTCATTTCAGAATTCATTCAGATTTCTCCTTTTGATTCATTTTTGGATTCAAATTTTTCACTCATTCATTAGGATTCTGACGATTATTGTTATAAGGATTGGTTATGATTAGCTCGGCTCACTCTCTCTCTGGTGCTTGGTTGTTTCACACAGATCCGGTGCTGTGATCTTCTGAGATTTCATTTCTCGGGAAGATTTTGCTCCTAAAGTTATTCGACTGTCGTCCTCAGAACCACTTATAAGTTTCAACATGCTACAAGTTAGAAGTCATATGAATTTGATGGATTCGACCATGTTTGGCGGCTAGGCAAATAGCTTTGCCTGCCGCCAGGGTTCTAAAACCATCAAAATGCCATAGTATCCAACCTGTATTAACCTGAACTCTGAGCCGTGTCTGTGGGACTTTTCATTAAAAAATGCTGCGTATTTCCATTTTCCTTGTCCAGATAAATACCTCTCTACGGACATATCAAGCCACAAACGTCACAGGAACAGGACCAAGGAACCAGGACAGTAATCATATCTCTCCTCATGAACTATTTACTATTCTACCTTTTTTTGATCATACTTTTTTTAATTGCATTATTGAATTATATTGCTGAATTGTTTTATATAATTATATTTTATAACATAACTATTTCTATTAGACTAATCTTTGATGTGTATATATATTTTGTGTGATCGTCTATTTATATTTGTATTTAACCCTTTTCCTGTGCTATTCCTCTTTGCTAACATGTTATAAATATTTCGTATTCCATTGCGGTGCGAGTTAAAAGTTAATTTTTTCATTTAAAATATCTTTCCAATTTCAATTATGTTTGTAAATTAAATATGAGTAAGTTTCCTTTGTTTGCCAACTTGATCTCCTCGATAATGCATCTTTTGTCTGCCATTAGCCCCCTACGTATATCTTATTTAGCTATACATGTTTTAAATAATTTTAAACTGTTTTCAGCACAAAGCAATTAGAAAATCCTTTGCGAAAATTTTTTTTATTGTGCTTTATCGAGGAGATTCAAGTTAACAATTTTATTTAAGTTGGGAAGAAAAGACTTAGACCGCAAAAATATTATGTCGTTACTATTTGTTTTTATTGTCAAATTTGTTTTTCATTAATCCATAGGGGAATAGCGGAGGCCATTAAAACATTACTAATATTTAAAAAAAGTCATTAATTAAATATATTATTTAACTAAAAAGCTTGAGTTTTCTAATTTTCTTTCAATGCTTTATTTTGCTTTTCCAATGATCCAGGCATGCAAAACACATATTTCATAGTACTTTTATGCACATTTAAATATTTAGTTCCATAAGTATCTCTGTCTATGTCTCTCAATGATGCTAAGCCTGGGCCCGATAAGAAAAATTTATGCGTGTCTCAGATAATGTTGTTGGTTCATAATTAGACTCGAGAATAGGCGAATAGGGCAGAGGTCATAGTATTCTTGATTTAATATCTCGCGTTGGGTGGCCTCGGGGTACTTTAACCTAGTATTCGAACTGGGTTAAACCAACATACATCATATGACCAGTACAATATCTTTTAAAGAAAGCAAAAGTAAATAGAAAAAATATCTAAATAATATTTAAAGATAAATAAATTTGGGGATGTTTTTAATATAAAGAATAACTATTCTTTAATCAAAATTTTCTAATCAAATTTTCTTTTAGAGAATGCAAATTTAATAGTATCATTTTGATTTTATTTATAAATAAAATAGATTAACAGAAAACATTTTGATGTATGTGCGTGCTATAATAAATAACTTGATTGAGTGAAAGGTTGCAGCTTTATATGATTTAGTTATTTTTCCTCCAAGCTACTTTATATAACACTCTTTTCATCATGTTTTCAATTTGAAGAGAGGAAAAATAAAATTCTTCTAGTGATATTTAGGAATTATTCAATTTATTTACCTTTTACAACTAAATAAAAAAAGGCGGACTTAACCTTCCATTGCCTAACTGAATACAAAGATATGCAGGTAACAGTTCCCTATGAAAGTGAATGGTTGTTGTTATGGTCCAAAACTACTAATATATCAATAACGGTACCAAAAGAATAATAGTTTTTTTTTAATTAAAAAAAAAATTACCAGCAACATCAAGTAGAATTAATTATGCAATTTAGCAATAATTTCTATAAAAAACAATATCTAAAACAAAAATTATAAAGATATTTTTTATACAACAAAAGCCTGAAAACTGATTTAATATGTTGTAATTTTTTTTTATTCTATAATTTTTTCATTATTATATTTTTATTTCATTTTTTATTGTTTTAGTTTTATAGCTAAATTTTTTTAATTAATTAATTTACTTTGATTTAAAATTAATTAATTTAAGTGATATTTTTATCTATTACAAATATTGCTATGTTCATTAGGCCATTTTTAATAAGTAGATAAATCAGCCTTTTTAAATAAACAGTTCACTGTAGAGCAAAGATAGCGTTGCCAATTTTCAGGTAGTGAGAGTGTGAATGATTCACCAATCAATGTTAGTTGGACAGGCTATAGATTTTCTACCTGAAATATTCTTGGTCTCTCAAAAATCATTTTGACTCAGATTTGAACCTCAAAATGTAAGCATACAGGCAGATGTATTAACTTTTCATCATAAACCTTTGCAGGAATCGAACTCAAGACTTTCACATAACCCACAACTCTCAGTGCCATCTTATATTGCTGACCTACATGATCACACACATGTTGAAAATATAAATAATCACCAATATACCTATTTTGTGCTAAACCAGCACTCATCAGTTGGTCCAGATTACCATCTCCACACATATATACAATCAGTACTCAGCTTTATATTAAGATAACCAAGTTTTATACTTTAATGGACAGGCTGCAAACTACTCCAAACCATAACTCTTCAGCCTTTCATTTGTTTGAAGCCTGTCCATTAAAGTATGAAGATTGGCTATCTTAATATAAAGCTGAGTACTGATTGTATATATGTGTGGAAATGGTAATCTGGACCAACTGATAAGTGCTGGTTTAGCATGAAATATGCATATTGGTTATTATTTATCTTTTCAACATGTATGTGATCAGGTGGGTCAGTAATATAAGATGGCACTGAGAGTTGTGAGTTGTGTAAAAGTCTGAGTTCGAATCCCACATATATTACATATATAAATGCAGGTGTTAAACCTGTACAATATATTAATCATAAGCCTTTCTAAATAAGTACTGATAATCTTTTCCAGTAATTTTTACAATTGCAGTTTTTCAGGCTTGATCATAAGTAACAAAATTGATTGGCTCAATTCTTCAAAAAATGACCATATAATTATTTTCATCCAAAAGAGTTTACCTTAATAATAAAATTTGGTTTGGTGTAATGATAAAGTAATTGATTCTGATACTGATTTACTACAGATCTTGACCTGCTCTGTCATTTTTAGAATTTAAATTTTTATTACCTCCCAAGCATTAAACCATTCAATTATCATAGTAGATGATGTGTGAATAAAACCAGAGCTTTCTATGTTGATTCCAAAAGAAGAATGCATGATATCCGCCTTCTCAGCTTTTTATTGAAGCCATCATTTAACCATGTGCAATAAAAAATTTACAATTGTAGCAGCATTGATAACACTACTGAAATATATATATATATTAATAAAATAAGTTATAAGATTTTAATTCACAGACAGGAGAAATAAATAAATAAAATAGATAAATAATAAATAATCAAAGTAAGATTAATTGAATTGCTTTATTAAAAAATATTTAATTAAAATGTATTGTGTGCCAGTAAATTATAATCAGAAGAAAAAACAAATATCTGATAATGGAGAAAATTAAAGGCAAGATTAAACTGATAATGTACCCACCATTCAGATTTCTTCCATTAGCTTAATTACTCAAGAAGACAAAAAAAACCAAAAGTATAAAAACTGGAAAAACAAGGAACAGATGCTTTTATTCATCTTCTTCAAGGAAGAAGTGGATGAAACCAACAGGGGGCATCTTATTCCCAGAATCTCAGCTCTTGAAGATCAATAAGCTGACTAGGGTCATAACAGATCACCCTGATCTTATTATTTTAAATGTCGTATGGGATGCAAAGCTTAAAGGACAGTGATGGTAGTAAAAGTAAAATTACTGCCAATATTATTATTATTATTAGTGAATAGACTTAGTATGTGAAAAAACAATTCAAAATAGCCCTGGCAGATTATATTAAATGAGTTAAAAGTGTATTTTGATATTCATGTATATATATATTATACTTGTGTTAAATTGTAAGTCTGAGTTGTCATGTTCTTTGTGACCTCAAAAATTGGATTCCACAATAAATTATTTTTACTCTAGGGATCAGTGAGCTAAGAATAAAACTTGGTACAGTTGTAAAGTTTGAACCTAACTTAGAGAAAAAATAGCAGTTGAAAGTTCAAACCTAGTTTTGAAGGAGTTAAAAAATATCATTTGGATAAATTTGTATTGCTGAATTTGATGTGGGAAATCTCACTGAACAGCCATTGTACTTAACCCAAGTCAAAAATATTTTCACAATGAACGGAATAGAGGACAAGCAAAAAGTCACAACACTTATGTTTTTGATAAGAAAGTTATTGAGATAATTGTTTTATGACCCTCCCATAATAGATGAGCATCTTTTATGAGAAATTAATAAGAAAATTTAAGTGAATATTTTAGCCCTCAACTAGGAATAGAAAACAGTTTAAGGGTGAAACAATAAAGGAGTACAATTCAATCCTGAGAAATCTAGTTAAAGATAGCAGATATGGGAAGTTTATTGAGGAAATATTTATGGACACAAGCTCAGACAATAGCTATTAACAGAGATTAATTTAACTTATGAAATTGTTATTAAGAAAGGAATAGTTTGCAAGCTAATTTTATAGCAAGCTCGTACTTTTGAAACTAAACCTGAAGATAATACAGGAGTTTTTAAAATGTATAAAACATTCTAACCTATGAAAATATGAATATGAAAAGGGAAATAAAGTCATATGCTTCTGCTGTGGAAAAACAGATCATAAAGCAAAATATTGTAAGTGGAAGCAGGAAACATGTTTTAAATGTGGAAATAAGGAGCATTTGCCACATATATATAAGAAATTTGGGAACAAAATGACCCAAGAGAAAACTCAGGTCCAGAAAAATAGGGGAGATAAAACCTTTAATACTCATGTTGTAAAAAAACATGGAAGTGCAAAGATTGAAACAATTCATGATGAAATTGGAAAATGGGTGCAATAGAGATTGCAATGGAAATAGATAGTGGCTTAGGAATATTTATTCATCGCTGATGCTGACATTCAAATAGAAAAAATTACATATTAAGCTTAAGATGGGAGTGGTAATATGCTGAAATTACTGGTGCAAGTAAACATACCAATTTGATACCATGAGAACATAAGTAAATTATCACTGTGTATAGTAAAAAGAAAACAACTATAATCAGAAGACAACGATTCCATGCAATAGGAATTCAAATTCAAAACAAATATTCAGTTATTTAGTGAGGAATTGGGTATAATATCAATGAGAGCAGTAGACATCGAGTTAGTTGAAAATACATGTTCAGTCATGTATAAACTGCGAAAGATTCCATTTGCCAGAAAGCAAACATTGGAGAGAAAATTGATCAATAATGGCATATTGGTGCTGGTAGAAATATCAAAATAAGCACTCTTATAGTTTTAATAACAAGACCTCAATGGTCAAGTCTGAATATGTGGAGATATAGGGTAATGGTAATTAAATATTTAAATAAGGTAGCATACCCAGTGTCTAATGTGAGAGAGGCATTGTCCAATCTTAAAAACTTATCACACTTCATGAAACTGGACCTAAATTCCACTTTTCATCAAATACCTGTGACAGACAAGTCAGTGGAAATATTAACCCTAACAACCCCTGTATTATTTAAATGCAGCCAACTATCATTTGGTATTTCAATAGTGCCAAACATATTTCAAGCAAAAATTAATGCTTTAGTACAGAAATTTGATGGTTTAATATCTTATGTTGGTGATATATTTATAACACCGTGCTTGGAGAAGATGCTTCATCAAAGTCTGTCTAAGGTCTGAGGAATATTGCAGAGTTTCAGAGTCAAGTTAAAAGTTTGAAAAAGCATGTGGAACATGAAGGAATTAGTATTCCAATAATATATAATCTCAGACAAGGGTAATTGACCATCACCCCAAAAACTAAAAGTCGTGGAAAATGCAGCCAAACCTAGAAATGTTAGAGCTCCAGGCACTGCTGGGTTTGATAAATTATTTTGAATTGTTTTTACAAAATAAGGCTAAAGTAACTAAACCTCTATATGAATGATTAAAAAAAACCCAAAGTGGCAGTGATTGAAAAACCATTAGGAAGTTTTTATATGAACCAAAGCCCTGCTGTACTTGGACAAACAACTTGTTTCATTTTGATAATCTCAAAGTGTGTGTAACAACAAATGCTTCAGAATGGGCATGGGGCAAATGAATAATCCATAGCCTATGCATCAAGGATTCTTTCTAAAGCTGAGAGAAACTGTAGCCAGATTGATAAAGAAGCTTTGGATATTATGTTTTGCTTAAAGAAATTTCACCAATATATAGTCAGTAGACCTTTACACATAGTAACTGATAACAAGCCATTATTGGTAATATTAGTGAATGGTAAGCTAGCACCAGATTATTTTTGAGTCCATGTATGTTGCAGTAGGGAGAAACATATCATATGAGTACCAGCTGTTATATAAGAAAGGGAAAATGGTTCCATATGTTGATGTTTTGTTTAAAAATCCATGCAAAGAGGAACCATACAGTAACAAAATAGAAATTAATTTTAAAGATGTCCTATAGTCAGAAATCTTAAATAGCAATTTAGTAGTAAAATGGACATGGTTCAATAAAAGGTGTCAGCGGTTGATAGGCTGGTTTAGAAATGGCTGACCATCTAAAAAACTGCAGTGCCTTTGAACCTGCTTTTTGGATAAATTGTGACAAGTTATCAGTCAGCAAGAGTTGCATGTTAATAAGGGATAGAGTAATAATACCAATAGACAGTAGGGGAAAATGTAAAGACTACTGCATAAAGGGCATCCAGAAATCATGTGCACCAAAGTATTAACATGTAGTTCCTTCTGGTGGCAAAAATAAACATGGCCATTGATAAACTAAGAAATGCCCAGCTTATGAGCCTGAAATGAGCAAAATCTGAAGAATATATACTATGGCCTAAAGCATCCAAACCATGACAATGACTTCATATGGAACATGCAGGCTCAATCAATGGGGAAATACTTTTCATACTAATAGATGCATACCCTAAAAGGGTAAAGGATTGCATCATAAAAATATCAGTGCTGGGAAACATTACAAAGTTTGAATGCATCTTTTTCATGCAATGAATTACCAGAAATAATTGCTTTGATAATTGCACTGGATTCACTGATCAAGAAATGGAAGATTTTTTTCCAAGTATAAAGGCATCCAACACATTTATGCATTGTTGTACCATCTAACATTGAATGGTCTGGCTGAAAAAATCATTCAATAAATAAGACTGAGAAAGATTAATAATGCAAACATGCAACAAGCTTTATATGATGTTATGCTACATTAGTATTCTATGCCATTGATGGTTACTGGTAAATCTCTGGCTGAGTTGTTGGGCAAAAAATTGCATATGAAACTATTAATATTACTTTCAAAAATAAATGAAAAGTTTGTGTACAATAGTGAAAACAATATATACGAAATAGATGATAAAATTTGGGCAGCACCTGATCAAAAAAATTGAATTAAAGGTATAATTACTGATAAACTATCTTCACAAATAGTAATCATTCAAATATACAAACAAAACAGAATATCAGAAACATATAAACCATGTCATTGATAGGTCATAGAAGATATACAGTTCCAGGATCACTAGTAACAGATAGAGAAGAAATGACTAAAACTTGGGGAAAATAAAAAATAGTTGACATAGCACCTGACAAAGTAATTCAAGAAAAAAAAACAGACTTGGTTAGAATGTAATAGCAAATTATTATCAGAAGAAAAAATAAATATCAGATTAATGAAGGAAATTGTTATTAATATGAGTTAAAATACTAATTAAGTTTACAGAGGCAAGATTAAACTTATAATACACCCACCACCTGGATTTCCCTCATTGGTTTAATTACTCCAGAAAACAAAAAGACAAGAAGTATAAAAACTGGGGAGGGATGGGGATAAACACATGCTCTTCTTTATCACCTTTGAGGCAACTTTGAAAACAAGCATGGAATAGCAGAAGAAACCAGTGGGAAATGTTTTATTTCCAGGATCTTAGATCCTGAAGTTCAATAAATTGACTAGGGCCATAACAAATCATCCTGATCTTATTAATATTTTAAATGTATTAAAGGTTGCCAGTTCTAAAGGATGAGTAGTAGTAAATAGACTTAATAAGTGAAAGGACTTATTCTGAAATAGTAGTGGTGGGTTATATTAAATTAGAATAACATATTTTGTTTTCATGTACATATTGTAACTGTATATTTTTTTAGAGGAATTAGTAAACTTAACCATAATTTGTGAAAAAAACTATTGGCTTTCTTTTCATATTAAATTAACTAAATCAATCATTATTATTGGTAAGATGACAGGTGATAGGGTTAAAAGTGAATTTAAAAAGTCTCTTATAGTACTACCTATTAGAATGTTTGAAAGTTACCCAAAATGTGTTGTTTTTATTAGCCAATGCTTAGCAAAAATATGTGCATCTCAATCCCCCCCCTCCCATTTCAAAAAGCACAATTGATTTTTATATATGTGCAAATAGAAAAACACAAAATTGATAGTACAGAAAATATACAAGATAGGACGTACTAAACCAACTACAGTTAATACTTGAAGTGTTAATGTAATAGTTATATTATGAAAATTGAACAATCAGTATTACACAGGACTAAAACAACAAAGTTTAACATTCATTTTGAATGTATATGTGTGCATGCATGAATTTTTCTATGATAAAAATATATAGTCAATTTAAAAAGTTACCAGTGTAAAATGATTAAATAGAAGTTGTTTTATTGCTTATTAAAATTCAGTTAATAGGTAATTTATTAGATAAATTTATTAATAAATTTTGAGAACTTCAAAATATAACCAAACTAATTATTATTTCATAATATTATGATGTTATAAATCATTTATATGCAATATGAACAATTATATATTTTATTTGTACAATAATAATCTAAATTAAGATATAACATTAATTTTTTAATATTTAAGTTAATTTTAAAAACGATGTCTCAAAGTTCATGCTTTTAAAATCCCCGGATGCTCAAGTTAGCTTGCTATCCATTACTATCATAGCAACAGAACAAATTTTACTTGTAAAATCTTGAAAAGCAAAGATATCTGAGTAATATTATTTGATATTCAGACCACATGATAAATAATAAGCTATAAATATTATACCCTGCCGAAATTTAAGTTGTCTTTACTAAATTACAGTGCATCAAGGACTATATCCAATTAAATTTTAAAATTAGCCATCTTGTCACCCTTCAATATGGAAAAGTAGAGAAACATATTAAGTATTTTGCCTGTCAAAATGTATCTTCTCATCAGTCTAAATGGATAAATTGCAACAACATTATCACCGAATATTATTTTTAAAAAAATCAAGCTTAAATGTTTTAAGTCAACAATGGAACTTACAAATTCACTTATTGAATGCCACTACATATAAATATTTAAGAAATCATTCACCTCTTTTCTGAAATTGAAATAACTTGCTTGATATAATTTTGACTGACTCTCCCTATAGATTTATTGAATGTTAGAAACTTTGTACAAATTACAGATTAACATTCCAACATATAATAGTTCATATATAGAAGCTATTTAAAATCGTAATGAAGATTGGTGAAGTTATTTATTTTCTGTTAGGTCTCATATGTTAATAAGATGACCTGAACTATATCTAGAGAATCCATTTGCTTAAATTAATGGATTATTAAATCACTGCATTTAATGTATGCGATAAACACCAACCATTTGGATATTCTCTTATTGCTTCCTAATGAATTAACATGCTCATTATATGCAAGACCACAGTTTTTAATGTCAGCCTGAGAATAATATATTTATAATTATTGATGTTATAGCCATAAATACAACAAAGATATTATAAAATATTAAATAAAATTTTATAAAATCAATTGTTTCGACCATGCAAGCCAGAATAAAAATAATAATTGGAATTTATGCAAATCGGAAAAATCATTCTATTAATTTGTGCTTTGAATCTTAATTTTCAAATGAATCATTCCATATTAGTGTATATTATTACAATTATTGCCAGTAAAATGTCAATAATCTTTGGATGCTGCTTAAAAATTGTGACATGCCCAAATATGCTTTTGAACTGTGCATGGAATTCAGGGATTACTTCTTAAAAGTGATTGTTTTGTGAATTTTATTCTGAAATTAGGAAATTATTTTCTTTATGGTAATATTATAAGTTCTCAAGAAATGCTGGTGTATAAAAAAATACAGATAATTATCTCATATTAGTTGTGAGACATGGGTATAAATGTAATGCCCATTGTTATATTTTGTATTGGAGATAGGTTGTATTAAGTTAAATTAACTTATAAACCCATTATGTTTATTACTTTATATTTTACTTGTCCTTGTTCTCAGAATCATGTTATTCAATCATAAACATCCTGAGTAGATAATTAAATCACGAGGGAAAATTTATCGTCATTGTGACTTAGTAAAGTGCATATATAATTTGATGGTTGCAATACCATGCAGCAACTTTGGTGGTATTTATAATTCTAAACTTTATCTGTTAGTTGAAGTATGCTTTTACCTAAATATAGAAACTTTAATATATAAGCTAGATAATATAACAAGTCATGCCACTAAGAAATATAATACCCAAATTTTATGAAGTTATGTACTTGTATAGCATTGCTATGATTACTAGATAAACAATCTGATTGTTCCTAAAATGGTTAAGAAATTAGACTGATCTTAGAAATGAGGTTGCTAATAGATTAATTATTACTGTGAAAAATTAAAGGCATCATGAAATAATTCTATCCATGTATAATTAATGGTAGGTATTGAATGAATAGTATACAATCCTCTCCAATATAATGTTTTGTATTTGCATCTCTATATTGACCATACACATAATCATAACCCCATGTTAAATTATTTTAAGAGAATAAATAATATTTGTAACTATTTTGCAGAGAACTTTTGGTATTAAAAGTACATTTATTATTCACTAATATTTTGTTTTAAAACAGGCAAAATATAGTAGTACTACTCAGTGACAGCCAGAGTAATCAATGGATGCCAGAAGGCTTATGCATAAAATCCCCATCTAATGCCTACTTATCCATTATCCTCAGAACAGTTTCTGGCTTGTGGCCTTCATCAGTGAGGATCCTTGGATCAGAGAGCCCTGCACCTAGATCTTAGGATCTAATGCAACCCTCCAGCAGCCACCTTTTATCTCTCCTTAACTACAAACTATGAGAATAAAATTGAAAACACTATAATATTTTCAATCTAAGCTCAATAGCTTATATAGTCATATGGTTCTGAATTCAATTCAGTCATAACAGTTATGTGCAAGCATAAGAAATGGTGATCATGTAATATTTTGTTTTGTATTATATAAATGTTATTAATAATAAAGTGGGTGTTATATTTATAATACAGTTGTCTGTCATTACTGAAATCATAAACTTTTAGACATTATTGAAATAAAAGAGATCATACTTCCACTTTGTTAAATTAATTTTCTTTATTGAATTCATTTGCATCATTTATTATCTTCTGTCTCTAGTTGAAATATAGAATTCAATAATATATGAGGAGGTACAACAAAATTCCTTTGATACCTTAATCATACCATGGATAAGTTAATCCAAAATTTTAATTTTATGTTTCATTAAATTTAGTTAAGAATTCTAAGAGAATTAATTGATTTAACCTTACCTTTAATCTGGGAGTGAGAGAGATAACAGCTAGCTGTATCTGAATAATCATACTCAGTGTCTTAGAATACGTCTTTATTCATTGTACATTGCAATACAGTCAGTGCACATAAGAACAGGTAAATCCATAAAAGTACCTTAAGATATTTAACCACTGTAATAATTATACAGATTATGATTTTTTACATAATAAATATTTATTATTGTTATTAGAGGGATAAAACAAATATGTGTTCATTTTAGTTTACTTTGAGTAAAGACACATTCAAATGTCAAACACTTTCCACATAGACACACTCATCTCAATCTATCCTCTTTTGCTCCTGCTGGATTGCAACCTGAATTTGGGTTGCAATATATATTATATTTTTGTATATTGATATGTATATATTAAATTGTTTAAAATTGAAGTCTGTGTCATTGCATTTTTTGTGTCCTCAAAAATTAATTCCACAATAAATTTTTATTCTTACTTTGGGGATTAGTGAGCTGAGACATAGAAACTACATTGATAACTTACATCCCAAAACGAATGTTAATATATTTTACAAAGTGGGTAATGTCATTTGAATTTCTTTAATTGTACTACTTTTAGGTGTTTTTCTTTTGTTTTTACAAGTGTATCTCTCATCTCAACTGCATCACATCATGACCATCTATTGTACAGTGTTTTTCTTATTTTATAGATACATTATCAAATATAATTTATACATGTGCAGTAAGATGCTATGGCTACTATATTAAATACCTGAATCCTGTTGTTAATAAAGTAAAATTACAAATATTTTTCTCTATAATTAATAATCAATTGGAAGTTCCTGTCATCAGACTCAGAATCACTAACATTTTGTTCTTAAGCATACTGATCTAATTGATGTTGTAAATATTAATTCACTCATAAATATCTCATATCAATAAAAAAAGGCTTTTATTAAAACAGGCAAAACTCTCTATACATGTTGCCACTCAGTGCAAGCCAGAGTAATCAATGGATTCCAGAAGGCTTGTGCATAAAATCCCCATCTAGTGCTTACTCATCCAATATCCCCAGACTAGTTTCTGGCTTATGGCTAGGCTCCTCACTGATGAAGGCCACAAGCCAGAAACTAGTCTGGGGATATTGGACAAGTAAGCACTAGATGGGGATTTTATGCACAAGCCTTCTGGCATCCATTGATTAATCTGGCTTGCACTGAGTGGCAATATGTATAGAGAGTTTTGCCTGTTTTAATAACAGTTAAGAACAAGTATAAGAAATAGTGATCATATAATTAATAAAAAAGGTCATTAATTTTCAATATAACTTCTAGTCAGATTTTACATTATTTATATTGCAATCTTCACTGAAACTATTTTTCAATATCTTCTTAGGCAGTGTCATGCTAAATAATAGCTTAATTTTGGACTGAAGTTTAATGCTGATCCTATAGGTGTTTTTTTCTAGAAGATATGTTCAATTCAATATACACATGCATAACCTACACCTACTATAGGCTATTATTAAGTCTTTCATAATCAGATTCAAAGTGCTGCTACACAATTATTACATTTAAAAATTTTCATTTTTAAAGTGTAGCTTAGTGATAATAAATTATATAAATTGTAGTTCCAATAGAAATTGCCACTTAGGCAAAAGCCAGAAATTTACATTAAATGCATCACTTATAATCACATATAACTACAAATAAAATATCATTATCATATATTATTTCTATTTTTTAATAATCAAAACACTTTTTATTTAAAATATAGTTCTCTGTGGATTAAATTAAACATAGAAAAAAGTAACTTTATTAAAAAAAATAGTTGATTTGCCATAATAATAAAAAAAGAACTATGTAAGTAAATGATTTAGAGTGTATAAAATATTGGAATTTATTAGCAGAAGAAAGGTTTTAAACTTGAACATTGGAAATAATAACTATTTCAGACTGCTAGTTGATATTGATAATAAAGGACTTAAATTTACAATTGAAAAAAGTTATTCAAATTTGAATATAGCAGGAACCATTTGTATTGTTCAACAGTTATTTTATTCCAAAGATTTTGACCTATTTTCAAAGTAGCTTTTTAAAATTCCTATTACACTTGATGTTCATGTGATTTCATGATTATATTTTAATCATTTAATAGAATTATGGGGTAGAAAATTAATTATATTAAAAATATATATAAAATTAATACAACTTATTTCTTTGGAGAGAAAGTTATAATACAATTGATAAGATAAATTTCATCAGAGCAAGACTATTCAAGCTGAAATATGTTTAAACTTGTTCAAACAAAAATGTTGTTTCTGTGCACAGTGAGCCATTAATTATTCCACTCAATCCCAATGTATTGTTCTTTTCTTGTTTTAATTTTGTTAATTTTATATCAGTGATGTGTTCATCTAGAACAGGAATGAGGAGTCTCTGCTCCATAAGTCAATTCTAGTCCTTAAAAACCCTCAATCCAGCCCCTGGACATTTTCAGAATCTGTATAAAATGGCCTTGTATAAAACTATGTAAACACCTCCATAATAAAAATATTAAATTAAGAATTATATAAAATAAAACTTATTTTCTCACCTATATCTTTTTTCCTCTCCCACTTTTATAATAGTTCTACATCATTATATCAGAGATACAATATTCTAACAAGTTATTTATATTTTGTGGTCTATCTATCTATATATTTAACCTACAATGCTGAAGACATTTTGTTTATTTTATACTGATTTTTGCCGATGAATGTACATTAGAAAAAATAACACTCTAAATTTATTTCATTTCATGATTATTTTTACATTTTATTTTTTTATTACAATGTTTACATCGAGTAAGATAAAAAAAAATTGGCACATAAAAATACCATTTCAAAAGAAATGGACCAAATTGATGTGCTTGATATGTCTTAAAAGTTCACTTAATAAGGGCATAATATTAGGAGACAATATTTATCAAAACATTCTGATTACAGCAAAATTGTTGAGAAAGAAATATTAAAATAAAATAAAAATTTGAAAAAGAGCTTCGTCAAGTGGTTGATATATTTCATAAAAAGTACAAACGAGTCAAAAACTTATATGAAAAAAAGTTACATTTTTTTTTTTTTAAAAAAAGCAGAAAATGTGAAACCATTTTCTGAAGAGGACTTTACAGAAGACTACTTTCTAATTGTTGTACAATTAATCTGTCCAAAACATAAAAAGAAGTTTGAGAATATAAATGTCATGAAGAATAGTTACAAGGCAAATTGAAAAAATTGCCATTGAATGTGGAGCAGTCATTAATAATATTTTATTTTTAATTCACAAAAAAATTATGGTCCTCATTTAAAAAAAAAAAAGTTGAAATTGGTCTGCCAGATGAAAAGGTAGCCTATCTTTAATGATTGGGGATAAATTAATTAAATTTTTGATCAAGTATAGAAGCTATTTTTAAATCAATAATTTTGTATGACCACAAATAATATTATAAATATCCTAATGGCTTTTGGCAGAAAAAAGTTCATCACCTCTGATTTAGAAGATTTGTCATGCTTCAATATTATTTTGATCATTACAATTTTTTCATTGTATTATAAGTTAACTATTAAATCCCAGAAATTTTACACTATTGGTAAAAAAAAATTCTAGAACTTTATTTTGGATGTAAGATAAATGGGATCTCAATAGTTATCTGATATTCTAGAATATTTATAAGATATGTGATGTGAAAGATTAAATTTGTTGTGCAGAATATAGATTTCTTGTAGAATGGCTAAATAGTCAATTTCACATCAATTTGTATTTTCAGTAATGAAGAAAGAATCCAAAATTTACACAACATATTTCTTTTTGTATACTTTAAGTATAAAAAAGATCACTTCAAAAACAGAGGATATAGAAAAATTCTAATTAACCAATTGCAATAAGATCAGTTCTCAAATAATCATGGATCTCTGGTGCCAAATTCTCCAGATCATGTAAGTAAATGGAAAGAAATCAATAAATGGCTGCAGAATATCACAATAAGAAAAAAAATCTAATTCACTATTCTAGATTACTGCTTTCTCATTGAACTGTACTGGAGACCTAAATGCTTTTATTCTATGAATTGATTCATCTGGAAAAAAAAAAAACCCTGAAATTTTTACATTCAAGATTAATAATGTAGAATTTACTGCAGCTGTCATGATAAATTAAAAGAATATTTTTTTCAAAAAATGAATTATGTTTGTAAAAATGTTGATTCACTCATGAAAGCTATTAATTATAAAAACAATATAGATGAATTCTATTTGTTCATACTATAAACAAATTATGTAAAAATTTAATAAAAGTTCAGTATCAGAAATATAAATAAATTATCCATGATGATCTAAAATATTATATTTGAGATTGGATTGCATCTAAGTTACACAAACCAATGTTCTTTTTCTTCAAACAGTAAAATATAGATAAGCAAACTATTACATTCAGAAGAATTGACTAAATTCGATATTGTTTACCAGCAAAAAAATTACAAGTCTATTTGTTGAATTTGAGAAAGTTTATTTCTCTTGAGAAAATCCAAATAGGACTTATTAAAAAAGACTTTTTAAAATAAATTAATAAAATGCTAATTGGTTTAACATACTTAAGAAATGAGTTTCTCTGATCACTGATGCTTAGAATTAAAGTAGGTATTTTTTCCAAGTCCTCAAATCAGAGATTGTTAAGAGAGGAGACAGTTGAATGAAGTTAAGTATTCTGCAAGGCAAAGTTTTTGCACAAACGTTTTAGGAAATCATAGGACTGAAGATTATACTGAAATACCAGAAGACCTTAAGTCTTATCAATCAACAGATTGTAATACATTTTTAAAGACCGTATTCTTAAGTTCTAGAGCTTTTCTAGAAAATCTGTATACAATGAGTTTTTATTAGGATATTTCTAAAATGCAGAAGTATTATCAAGGTTAGTGGAACTCAATATGCTGGTGGACTATTGCTTAAAAGACACATTGCTAAATTAAAGTAGAAAATCAAAGCTTTCAAAATTACAATACAGGTTTGTCTCTAAATTAGATTTTGATTAATAAATAATTATATATGATATTAAAGATTAAATTGCATGACAGACAAAATATTTACTCCTTCAGCACAAAAAATACTAAGAGAATCTTCTATTTTCATCTTGAAGACATAAAAAAAACTTTCACTCTCCACTAAGAACCAAATATCAATCATCTGAGCCATTACTGTTTTTTCCTGAGTGTTAAGTATCTACTCTTGAGTACATTGCCTATTATGCTGATGCATCCCTGCTTTTGAAGTTTTGCTTCTAATTATTTAAGATATTTTCTGGGCATTTGACAAATTTACTATTATAAATAAACCAAATTATCATAAAAAATTGTTATTTGTTAAAATTTGTAGTCAAGTTATATTATAAAAATTTAAGAATTACAGAAAACTGCATATCAATTTAAAAACTTGAACTTATAATACTAATTATTTGTTCAAAATAGTTTTTTTGTTGTTTTTTTTTTTTAAATTATTTTCCATTATTTGTTGAAGTACATCATACAATATTTGAGAAGCTTTTGAAAACTGCATTTTATTTTAAAATCTGAATTTTCCACTATTAGAATTTAAAAGTTAAAAATATTTCTTGGCCTCAAATTTATGATTTTATAATTAGTATCAGTTTAATAGATCTGAAATTGGAAAGGATTTTTCTTCCAATTTTTTTATGCTGCTCAAAATTAATTGAAAAACATAAAAAGTGGCACAAGGAGAAATAAATCGTCCAATACTTTCATCAAAAGTTAAACAAAAAATAATGTAAATGTCATATAATTCTCTGCAAAACTATAGCAATTTTTTTTATCCAGCCATTTCACACATATTCTTTGTCTATGTCTATTGGAATCTCTTTGCATCCAATTTAATTTATTTGTCCACCTAGTGTTATCTTCTCTAGCAATATGTCCAGCCTAACTTCATTTCAGTTTCTTAATTCGTCCAATGATGTCAATTATGTCATTTTGTTCTCTCACTCATGCTCTTTGTATTAATTTCTCTTCATCGAATTCAACAGACATGTCTCCATTTTGCATGGACTAATATGAAATATCTATATTGCTCTTCTAATAAATGTCCAAGTCTCAGATCCATATATAAGAACTGGTCAAATACATTCATTAAAAACTTTTCTTTGAAAATACATGTTATTTCTTTTTAATAATCATCATTTTCAACAAGTATTAATTCACTGCAGGAAGAAAATCTCTCCAAGTTTAATTCTCCACATCATCCCAAAACTACTTCATTATTTCATCCATCCATCTCACATGTAGTTTTCTTCTAGGACTTTCACAATCTTTTTAAATCTAATTTAAGATTTTAACTGTCCATCTACTATCACCTCTTCTAGCAATATGTCCAAGCCAGATCCATTTCAGACTCTTCTTTCAATTATGTCAGTAAAACTTGTTTTTTCATCCATGTATTTCATTTTTAATCCCTTCTTTTTACTTCTAACATATGTTCCTCTACACTCTGTTAGTCTGAATATTTCATATTGCTCTTCAGTTAAGTGTCCACATCTCAGATTCATAAATAAAAATCATAAATCCCATTTATTAAAACCTTTCTTTTCAAACCCTTAGTTATATTTCCTTTTAATATTAAAGTTATTTATACTAAAACTATTCTATCTAAGTTTAATTATATAATTAATCTGATCAATATATTTGTAGTCATTAACTTCATCCAATTCATCATTATTAATATATATTTTTCTTCTTTTTGAAAAAAATCCACTGAACATTACTTTAGACTTTTTAGTATTTATTTTTAAACTTACTTTCTTTTTTCATCTGACAACTCTTGCAATATTTCTTGAAGTTTTGAAGCATCATTTTCAATATCTAGATGACTTAAATAATTTCCACTTACTTTTACTCTTTAATTTCTCTTTTAAATCCACAAAATAGTACTAGCAAAACTGCAGTAAAATGTTTTGGAGATATGGAATCATCTTGACATGTACCTTTTTCAATATTAATTATCCTAGTATCACTATGCAACTTAATCATTGTGGGTACATTTTCATATTTATTTAGAATATGACAAAATCCTAAGTCTATATCTTGATACTCCAATGCTTTAATCACTGAATAAATGTTTACAGAATCAAATGACTTTTCTTAATCAACAAATCCAAAACATAATGGCAATTCATATACATTGGTTCTTTCTAACTTCTCTCAATACTAGGATATGACCCACTGTGATAAAATCACTTTTAAACTCAGTTTATTCTTTTGGTTGGTTAAAGTCTAAAATTTTCTATAAATGAGTTGCAATTATCTTAGTAAACATTTTGTATAGAACTGATGAAATACTGATAGGTTTGTAATTTTTAATATCTTTATAAAATAGTAATATTAGTATTGCATTTTTCCAATCATCTGGTACATATTTATCATTTAGACATTTGATATACAATGTTGCCAACAATTTATTTCTTCATCTGCTTCTTTTAAGATATTGATTATAATTTCATTTTTATCTAAAGCTTTCCTGTTTTCATAGATTTAATTGTATCTCACACTTCTTCATTTACAATCGTGGGCAATTCAGAACATGTAGTAATTGTAAGGAAAACTTTTTCTTATTCTTTATTACTATGTGATTCTTTATAGAACTCTTCCATAAATTTCACAATACCATCTCTCTTTTTAGTAATAGTTCCATCTTTTCTTCTTATTGGAGAAATAAGCTTCCTATCAATACCAAGTTGTTATTTTACATCTTTGATACTTTTATTCTCTTCTACATCTTTCATTGCTAATATTATTAAATCTTTTTTGTATGATTTTATAAAATTCTAGATATTTAATCATTCTTTATGGATCATTTTTATAATTTCTCATATTCCTTCTTTTCTTTATAAATTGTTGTCTCAGTAGAAATTTTACCAGCCAATTGCTGTTTTTTGTATCAGTTATCTTTGTTGCAGTTCTTAATAATGTATCAGTTATCTTCCTATTGATTTCATTCAAATCTGTATCATCTTCAAAATCTGTTAATATTTTAAAACAATTTCCAAGCTTTAATTTAAATTCACTGGAATGTTTCTGAAGATTAGGAATGTCAACTGTGAGTACTTTTTTCTTAATAATTTTTGTTTCTCTAGTTTTGCATTAATATGTTTTTATATCTCATAGATAATAATTTCCAGTGTTAAATTTGTTAAGAACATTACAATCTTAAAATACATATTATAATGTTAGTCAAACAATAATCCAATTCTGACATATCTTCAGTTGGATGCTTCCATGTCCACTTCCATTTAGCATTTGTCTCAAAGAAAAAAATTCATAACATAAATTTTTTCTTTTTCTATGAACATAAGTCTGTGGCCTCTCATTTCTGTCACCGTAATCAAATTTACAGCAGTTTCACCTTTCAATCACTTACCAATTCTAGCATTAAAGTCTTCTATGACAATTTTAAAATGCTGTTTGGTCAGAACAAAAGCCTTTTCTTTATTCATACAAAAATCCTCTACTTCTTCATCACAATGAGAACTTGTTGGGACATAAACTTGAATTATCTGCATTTGGTATCTTAAATTAACTTGAATAACTAACTTCATGATACACAATGTTATTCTTCCATTTTTTTTATTCAAAATGAATTCTACTTCTCACTTGTTCTTCCAATATTTGTACCTTTGTAATAAAATACACATTCACTTTTTAAATCAATTGTCTCTTTTTTCTTTCTTCTAATTTCACAAAGTCCAACAATTAGATAACTTTATGGGATTCTTGCAGTCTTATTTCATTTGAAAGTGACCTGCAGTTGAAAGTACCTAAATAAAAGATTGTCATCAAATGGCAACTTAGTCCACGATTAGGGGATATTACTACCTTCCACCTCCAATGGCTGTCTTGCTTTGTGACATTACCGATCCCTGGGAATTAGGGTCATAATTTAATTTTGTCTGACATGATTATAAATATCTATTTAGAAAAAGTCCATTCACACATAAATTCATTCTATTTTCAAAAAACTCAATTGATATTTAATTAAAAATTATCAGGCAACTGATAAGAAATGTTATGGTGTTTTTTGATCTTAATTTCAGAAATAAAAAGCTAATGCACTCATTTTGCTGGCTGATGCATGTAATAACAGCTGCAACAGTAAGATTTATGAAATGGACATCAAGCAATTTGTCCTGCTCAGTTCCTTTAAGACTTTAAAAAGAAATCAAAGGACTCTCTGCAACTGATGACACATATTATGTAGTAATAACTGCTTAAATATTTTTCAGTAGGTAAAAGATAAAAAAAAAGTTGTAGTTGTTGAAAACTGTAATGAATTTATATATCTTAGATAATTGCAGATTATGTTTCTATTTCCATTATTCTCTTACTAAAAACAGGCAGTTGTAATTCCATAAGAAATGACAAAAAAAAAGTTACGGAGGTACGGTATTAAAAGAAAAGTATCATGACAAATAATTTATTTTCATAATTGCAAAAACTGTTTAGAACAGAAATTTACATATTAACGTATTTGTTTTGTCTTGCATTGGTGGTTGAGAGGTAGCGGCCCGGCCGATGCTATGACACTTAAAACAAAAAAAAACGTATTTGTTTTTATTGTTACTAAATTTAAAACATGTACAGGGAAGAATTTTGTCTTTCACTACCAGAAATATTGAAATATCTATTTCGTCACTTATAAAAACTCTTAATTATGGCTCTCTCTCTCTCTCTCTCAATCTGCAGTTATATATTAACTATAGATTGTCAGAAAACAAAAACTATTATATTTCAGTTTTTCTTACTATCAGAAACATTGAAATATTTATGATATCATGTGGACTTTCGCAACTATAACTGTCTATCTCAGAAGTTAGCAATGTATGGCACATGTACCAAGCATGACATGCAGAATGATTATCAATGACACTCTAATTGAAATAGTAAAAAAAAAATATTTTAATTACAATGTATGTGTTTGTAACATCACCTATATTTTGAAATATGCAATTCACTTATAAATGGAAACGATGATTCATGGCAGGCTATGGTCCATTAAAACAAACTTCTTGTTATTATATAATTAGTGTACATGCATTCAAACTCTGCATTCTCACCTACATTTTGTCCATGTGACTCACATGTAAAGGAAAACCATATGGATAGTGCAGACTATGATACATTAAAATAAACCTCTTATTAATATTAAGTAATATATTACCCCAAAATAATTCACAAAAAACATGATGTTCACTATTTTCAAAACTTTTGGACAAATGAATATGGATTTGTACAGCAGAAGGATTATACTGTGTATATGTTATACTGTGAAAGTGTTGTGTGTCATATCTCAAGCATATAAAGATCTTATCAAACTAAACATCTGTCCACATTTAGAAACTCTGATGGGAAAAGTAAAGTTATAAAAAGGCTATTTCTGCTTTTAAGAAACAAACTATTTATTTTAGTCAAATAATTGGAACCAAAAATAAATCCATCAGATGCAGTTATATAATTGCACTTTGTGTGGATTTACAAACACTTCACAGATGGAGAATTCATCAAAGAAATATTTTTGAAAAGTGCTAAAATTTTATTCACTGTTGCATGATATTTGACAATGATCGTATTTATAAAAAATTGTGTTGCTTGACAACAAAGGGACATGACATTTTTATTGCATTTTTCAATTATTTTGAAAATCAGAAAATTAACATAAATAAAATATTGTTACTATTGATGCCAGCTGGGCAATGGACTGAAAGAAAATGGGATTTGTTAAACTTCTTGAAAATCATATTAGACATTGAATATTGAGTTTCCACTGCATTATACACCAGAAAAGTATACTTGAAAAAATCTCATCACAATGCTTGAATTCTGTAAAGGACACTGTAATTAAAATTTGTTAATTGTGTAGTTTCTCATTATTCATTGACACACAGGCATTTCATGTCCCTTTTGCAAGAAATAAACAGTACATATATGAACTCCCATTACATAGCAATGTCCATTGGAGTAGTCAAGGTAATATCTTGAAAATATTTTTATCTTGTCTGAAAGAAATCAAGATATTTCTTGGTGAAAAAAAACAGCATTTCCTGAAAATGCATGACAAAGCCTGTTTATACAAATTGACTTTTCTGACTGATATAAATCAACACTTGAATGACATAAACTTGCATTTGCAAGGAAAGAGTCAAACAGTATTAGAACTTTTTGAATACTGGAAAGTATTTGTATCAAAATTAGATATATTTTGGTATAATATTACTCCTATCACCTACAAGTTCTTTTCTAATGTAAAAGTCCATGCAAATTAATTTAGCATTAATGAAGATGAACTTCAAAAGTATTTTTGAATCTTTCAGAGAAGAATTTTCCAAATAATATGAAGACTTCCAAACACACAAACACATTTTCTTTCTTCATCAAACTTGACTTAATTGATTTAAAGATGACCCCATTTGACTTTATCGCTTTTTGAGTGGATGAATATTGATAGATTGAAATGGAACTCATAACATCAGAATTGATGAAAACTAAATTTGTAGAATTATGGAAAACTACTGAAGGAAACTGCTTGGAAAAGTCAGCTATCATTTTCAATTGTTGGATATCTTTACCTGAGATTTAATTCTTTGGAAAAAATTTCATGGGCTCTGCTTTCAGTATTTGGCTCAACTTATCTATGTGAACAAATTTTCTCACATATGAAAAATATTTTTGAGTTCAAAAAGAAGTCATTTAACACCTGAACTTTCAAAAGCCTGCATGAAATTAAAAGCCACCAATTACATATACCTGATATTAAGGAATTGAGCAAAGAGATACAAGGACAAGGTTCACCTTAATTTATTAATAGCTCAGATTAATAATAAAGAATGACTAATCATGTATCAATTCTTGATAATTTTTTTATTATTTAAACTATGTATTTTGTATTTAAAAAAACTATTTTATAATTTAAGCATATGTAAATAAGCATTTACTTTATATAGTGTGATGTTTTTAAATTGTAAACAGTAAAATCCACATAGCTGATTATTACTGTTATACAATTTAAAAACATTGCACTATATAAAATAAATGCTTATTTACATATGTTTAATGTCAACTAAGAATGACGTATCGTAAATTCTAGTAAATTTTGCAAGCATCATTCATTCAGGCATAGTAAAGGTAATTTAAAATGATTGTTTAATATCTTCACGCTCTCATTTCCAAATGCTTAAGATTTGCCCATACTTAAACATTTGGATTGAAAGAATAGATGGATTCATTCTATTTTTTCACAAAGACTATCTTGTGTTTGGAAAGTGAGAGTATTAATTTATAGTTAAAATCCACAAAGCACATGTGCATTAGCTTAATGGCTGATTATTACTGTTTATAATTTGTAAAACAATTTTTAAAAAAACATGTTAAAAATTAAAATTTAACAAAACATACTTTTCACATATGATCCTCTATATTTTAAAATATTGAATGACCAATATTATAAGATCCAGTTATAATGGGCTTCAAAGGTATATAATTTTGAAGGCCATTATAACCGGATCAATTTTGATACTAAAAATAATAAGATTAATAGAATCATGTTGGCATGCAGAATAACATTGTAATATAGATTCGGTATGACAACAATAAAAGGTTGTGAACCCTTGGTCTATCTGATATGCAGTGTTATGTTTTCAAAAAACTTTTGTACTTCATACAATTTTCCAAAACAAATTTAACAAATTTTATGTTATGGGATTATTAATTTATATATTATCCACATGCCTAAAATGCCTTTTTTTTTGATAAATAAATCCTATTTCATCAGTTAAAATTTATATTTTTATAAATTAGTGCAATTTCTTTTCTATACTAAATTATAGCTAGCAAATTAATATGATAAATGATTAGAATCTTAGTATGATTTTTCTTTAGCAATTCTGCAGTGATTTAATACATTTTGAAAATTATGTATCACTTATTTCTAGCATTTTCAATGATATTCATTTGTAAGTATGGCCATTTAATTTCAAAACAACAAGAAATAATAGCTAAAACATTTTTTTATATTAACTGTGCACTAAAAAGAAATAAAATAATTGTTTCTTCAACCATAATTGGAATTTTTAGATTTAACTTGAAATAAAGCATGGGAAATCCCTTTTTATAAAACATAAGAAATGACTTAATTAACTTCTAGACCCCCATGCTTTTTTATATTTTTATTAAATATAATAAATGTTATGCAGCAAATGGCCTTGAAAGAGCTTAGCATTTAATATTTTTTGCACTCTCTATAGCTTCTCTTTCAAGCGATTCACATGCTTTTAATTTTATATATTTAATCAAACCATTAAATTGAAACAAACTACCAAACAAAATATACACATTTCTTGTATGTGTATTTTTTAAAACTGCTCTTTATTTCTGTAAGCAATTACCCTAAGTAAATTAAAATGTTATTAAATTGAAAAAAATTAATGCCCCCTCGCAAACATTATTTAAAACAAATGAAAGTTTTAAAAATAATTATTAATGGTGATACATGAAGTTATTGAATATTTTTCCTATTTTCTCTATTCTCTGTTCCCTATTTATCAAATTAGTTGATGTACTGAAAATATAAGAGTTTCAAATGGATTAGGGTGATATAACTTAGTTATATATCAATTTTCAAGTAATTCTACTGAATTTAAATACATTAAATCAATTTCATTCTAGCTTGAAAAAGATCTAAAGTTAACAACAAACTGATTTTTCAAAGTCAGTAAAAGCATTTGAAAACAGAATGAAAGGTTACAGAGCCAGAATAGATGTAAGCATAATTTAAATATGATTGTATAAATATGCAATGTCATTATCACAATAAACAGGAACCTCGCTGATGACAAATTGATAAAAATTTTACCTTATACTAATTTAAATGATCAAAGACAGTAAGATATAAGAATATAGAGAAGAGATACAAAAGATTTTGTACCTAGCCTATAATGAACCATATTTTAAAATACAGCAGGAAATAATCTTAGTCAGCAATGACTATTAATTATTAGTAGTTAACCCTCATATATGAAAGATATTTCACTATATGCTACTTGCATGTAGCAAGAAATGAATATATAGAAGAAAAAAAGATAAAAAGCAAGCAAAATAAACTAGTGCTAGGGATTAATAAGAGTTATCAAATGATCATATCTAATTAACATACAGACAGAAATTTGACTATTTTTACGAACAGAGCACTTTATAACATTTGCTTTAACTATTTGTCAATATTGTTATATATCCTTGATGCAATTTACATATACAAAAAATAAAAAAATTATGATATATACTTTATAGAAAATTTGATATTTTATATAGCACAAAATTTACTAAAACACCTTGTTGTTAGCTGAATGTAATATTGTTTGGCGCAATTTAGGTAAAAAAACAAACAGATTTAAGAGCAATGGTATCTGTATTAATTCCTGAATGACAAAAGTAAAAAAAAAAATTCTTTGGCCATTTAAATGAATTGTTGTGCCCATCCTATCAACTTTATGCATGAAGTTACTTAACCTCTCAAGTAATTGTATATTCAATTATTTTTCTTAAAACAGGCAAAATTCTCCATACAGTAGTGCCACTCAGTGCAAGCCAGAGTAATCAATGTTTGCCAGAAGGCTTGTGCATAGTGCCTATTCATCCAATATTTCCAGACTAGTTTCTAGTTTGTGGCTTTCATCAGTGAGGAGCCTTAGATCTGAGAACACTGCAACTAGATCTTAGGATCAAATGCAACCCTCCAGAAGCCACCTTTTATCTCTACTTAACTACAAAACTATGAGTCTAAAATTGAAAAATTGTAATCCAAGCTCATTAGCTTATATAGTCATATAGGTCTGAACTCAGTTCAGAGCCCATACATTTTGGTATCTTTAATAACTATAGCCACCATTATTCTATTAAGCAGGATTGGTATTAAACCACTAAACATTACATGATCAACATTTTTTATGCTTGCTCATAATTGTTATTAAAACAGGCAAAATTCTCTATAAAGTAGTGCTGCTCAATGCAAGCCAGAGTAATTAATGGATGCCAGAAGGCTTGTCATAAAATCCCTATTTAGTGCCTACTCATCCAATATCCCCATACTATTGACTATATAAGCTAATGAGCTTGGATTGAAAATATTATTGTGTTTTCAATTTTGGACTCAATAGTTTTGTAGTTAAGTAGGATTAAAAGGGGCTGCTGGAGGGTTGCATTAGATCCTAAGATCTAGATGCAGTGCTCTCAGATCCAAGGCTCCTCACTGATGAAATCCACAAACTAAAAACTAGTCTGGGGATATTGGATGAGTAGGCACTAGATATGGATTTTATACATAAGCCTTCTGGCATCCATTAATTACTCTGGCTTGCAATGAGTGGCACTATTGTATGGAGGGTTTTGCCTGTTTTAATAAGTTATGAGCAAGCACAAGAAATGGTGATCATGTGATATTTAGTGGTTTAACACCAATTCTGCCTAATAGGATAGTGGTGGCTATGGTTATTAAAGAACAAAAGATACCAAAATTGTTGGATACTGAACTGAGTTCAGACCTGTATTACTATATAAGCTAATGAGCTTGGATTGAAAATATTACTGTGTTTTCAATTTTTGACTCATAGTTTAGTAGTTAAGTAGAGATAAAAGATGGCTGCTGGAGGGTTGCATAGATCCTAAGATATAGGTGCAGTGCTCTCAGATCCAAGGCTCCTCACTGATGAAAGCCACAAGCTAGAAACTAGTCTGGGGATATTGGATAAGTAGGCACTAGATAGGGATTTTATGCACAAGCCTTCTGGCATCAATTGATTACTCTGGCTTGCACTGAGTGGCACTACTGTATGGAGAGTTTTGCCTGTATTACGAGCAAGCATTAGAAATTCTGATCATGTGATGTTTAGTGATTTCATTATTTTTCTATTCATACGGTTTATCTTAACGATGATATGCTATTCTGAAATTAGAACTACTTAAATCCATGTCAAACAAAGATTACATAATCTTTCGTTAGACTTACCACGGAATGCATTATATCATTTAAACAAGCGCAGTAGAAATACTGTGAATATCGTGCACATTGCTAATCGTTCTTTAAGATGCCCTACAAAATAAAAGGTAATAATAAAAAATATTAATATATTTTACTAAAACGAGAATGTCTTTTAATTTTTCTTTGATATAAAAAGATACTTTTTCAAATACAATTTAATAATAGTGGTTTTGCACTCCAAAATAGAGTACTATACTGCTTTTTTTTTTTTTAATTTTTTTTTCAAATACCATTCAGGCATGCGCAATAAAATTGCTAATTCCTAGGTCTCGTTGATAATGGGGTAAGTCTGTAAATGTCTTCGTACTTTACTTTAATATTATGTAAAATATATAATATTTAATTGACAACTAGTTGACATAGCTCTACAATTAAAATACTAAAATTATAAATGAAACACTGTATCATAAATGAGTGAAAAAGGACATAAAGATGGAAATATAATTTCATTTACTAAATGTGATCCCTTTAAAAATGTTACAATGTGTAACGTAAATTAAATCTAATACAGTGTAGTAATACCAATATGCATTAAAGTAGATTTGTTAAAATAATTCGGCTCTAAAACGCTCTTATTTATATCTAAAAGGTCACTATCTAAAGTAAATTATATTGTAATATAACAAATATGTATATTTTTTAAATAAATATCCATTAGTAAAAATAAATAACAGTTTTATATCAACATTTATGGGGAAAAAGTTTCTAACTAATTATAAAATAATCTTTTCTTTTTTTTCAATCTCGAATTAATGTAAGCTATTGTTAATTTGTTTTCTCATTAGCTGCCAATACCGTTCGATCACCAAGTATTAAAAATTATTAAATATAACTATCCACAAATATAAAAGTAATTTCATTACTATATAGCTCTTTTCGTTTAATAAAATTTAATCAAGTTAAAGATGTTTCATAACTAAATTGTATTGCTAAGGTTGCTATAGTCTGAGAAAAATGCTGTCAAAAACATTCAAAATAAATGGCAAAGAAATAATTTCTAATAAATATTCATTTTAATTGAAAAATTCATATTTTTCAGAGGAATACATTTTTAGCAGCAAATTCTTTTTCTCACAAAACGTTAATGCCATCTATAGTAAGTTTTAATCATCCATGAGATGCCAGATGGTAGTGCTTAATAAATCTCTATTCGGTGCTGCCCTATCCAATACTTCTACCCTAGTCTCTAGCGTATGGCTTTCTTAAATGAGAAGTTTTGAATCTTAGAGCAATTCACCAGGTTCTTTTGGATCTATTGGACCTTTCCACCTTTTATTTCTTGTTTTGCTATCAAGATACCAACTCAAATTGAAAAAACATTGTTTTCAGTTTAGATCTGCAATCAGTTCAGTATCTATATATTATGATATCCTCAGTTTGCAAATAACTATAAGCACCTTTATTTTTGGCCAGAGTTTTTGTAAAGCCAATGAGACTTCACATGACTCCAGCTTACACAATGCAATGGATCCAAAAAATTTAGGTACCCTGTGTCTAGACCCGAAACTCACTGATGAAAACCATAAGCTGAAATATTAGATGGAACAAGAATGGACAGAGATCTGGCATCTGTTGATTGCTAAATTTTATAACTAGATAGCATAACCATGGTAAGAGGGGGAAAAAATGGTGTTGAATAACATTGTATAAGTTGGGCTCAAGTAATATCTTGATTTTATAAGAATGATTTTTTTTAAAAAAAAAAGTTCTATCATTTTTTTATTAATTCATGTGAATTCACTTTTATTTTGATATGCACAATGTGACAGTGTTTAATACTTTTCACATGGTATGATACACCGAGTCTCGGAAGAATATGAAGTGAAAGTGATAATAGGGACTTATGTGCAGGATGATTCATATAATTTCCTTTCTATGTAACAAATTTGTGTGAAAATTATTTTTTGTGTTATTTTATGTTTTTTGTTAAATACAGTTGTTTATTTTACCTAAGTGCAGAAAGAAGAGACAGAGCTTTTAAAATACAAACTGTTCATACTAAATATGGATATATGGTAATTCCAGTGTAACAGCACTGTTTTTAGCTGTGAGTAATAAAAAATGAATAGTGAAAGATTGTTCATATTGCAACATTTTCTTTACTAATGATGTATAAAGTGCAATTATATTTTTAGTATCAAGATATAATTTTAACTTGAATTATATATGTGTATTAGGTCTATGTTAAAAGAATGCCTTAGTTCAGTCATTAAAGAACATTGAAAAAATAAATGGCATACATTATCGTTCTTGTTCAGTTCATTATAATAAAATAAAATTATAGTACTGAAGGTATCTTACATTGGAAGAAATTAAATTATTAAAGAATGTCTCTTTATATAATGTAAAATAGCTTCTTAATTTGAAGTCATAGGCTATGTGCCCAGAAACCCTGTTAGCCAAGTTAAACATTTATTATCTCAAAATTTTATATTTCCCAATAAATTGCATCTACTTCTTTCTCATGTATTACCCAACTATTTTTCATACCATGTTTTTGTTCTTTCTAACCCATTTTAATAAATGCTGTTTCGTTAATTCTATTCTATCTCGTATGACAATTTTAGACAAAATCTTAAAGAAAAAATCATATCATCTCTTTTATTCTTCTTATCTTTAAATTTTTTCAACTCACCAAAGACTTTACCCTGATCTTCTTTCAATATCCTACACTTCAAAAATAAGCATTCAAAATACTTCCATTTCCACATAAATTATCTCTGCAATCCAAATCATTCTAATTTTGCTTTTTTCTACCTGAATAACTAAAGCTCTTGTCCTTGCAACACATAACAATAGCTCCCTTTAGCCATATTTATGCATCATTTTATATAATTTTTATTCATGTTCTAGACACATAAATATTAAACATGCTATATACATTGTTTTGGTCATTTTTCTATTAAACTGTTTTTGCCAAAAATTCGTAAATCTATTTTTATTTAAATTTATAATAAATTTGATATAAGTTAATAAAATAAAATTTTCTTATACTGCAAGGATTGTGTGTATTGAAACAGTTTCATCTACATATATGTCAACTAGAAATTCTTTCATTATTATCAGCTAGATTTTTTTTTGTATAGAAAAAGTTTAGCACAAATTTTATTTAATGGCATTTTTTATATATAATAAATTTTTATTTTTATAATTTTAGTGTTGTAAAGTAATCAATAAATACAGTTTTCAATAGTAATTAAATAATTATTAGACATATGACGAATAATATAAACATTTTTTGTTATACAATTACACATTCAATATATTTCCAATTTATAAATAATAAAAACTATTTTGCTATTTTATCATTTCAGTTAAAATTTTTGAATCTCAGTTATTTTTAATTTCACTCAAACACTTGAGGCTTTTTATCATATCTGATATCAATCAGTACAATTCAGTAGTTATTTATAAAGATTGTTTAAGCTTTATTTCATCACAAACAATTTCCATTCTTCATCAGGGCTTTAAAGTCTATTACTGCTTTAATATGCTCTTCCTTTAAGAATATCCCAGCTTGAATTAAAGGCTTTACTATGTGTTGGAAGAACATTCTTTACAGCTTTTGTGTTTCAGCTTATTGATCAGCTAAATTGTAAACTTCCTGATGGCTACTCTTAGCATAAATTCTAACCATAATTTTCTATTGTTAAAATTTGATTCAAATTTCATTATCTTAGTATGCCACAATCATCACTAATTCTTTCATGCAATATTCTACTAAATAATAACTCTATTTAATTTTAATGAAATATGTTTTTTTAAGAACTGTCCAGAAAAAAATGATTCCATGCATGCATATCCTTAATATTTTCTAGGCTAATAGTCTTTCATAAATAAACAACTTCAAAGTGTTACTTTGCAATTATGTTTAAAATTATAATCTTTGTAGTGCCTCTAATGTTATATTATTAAAACAGTAAGCAACATGCCATATAATTTTGACAACAAAATGTATGTGATAAAAGAATTTATTTTGACACATTCATGCTTTTAAATTTTTACTCAGAAAAATTATGTGTGAGAAATACTTGAGCATTTTTTATTTCTTCTGTTTTTCATTGCCTTTTTTTTTTATATGATCCTGGGTGTTATTACTTATATGTTGATCTAGTTTATCTATGAAGTGATAATTCTGGATCTAATTTCTTTATAGGATTTTTTTTTTTTTTGATCACAATAGATCAACATTTTTAGTGTTACATGAAAAAAAAATTTAACAACATATTAATGTTTTTTTTTATAATATCTCAACACTGAAAACTAGAAAAGAGAGACTTCTAAAATATTGTATCGACTTATATATATCTTAATAGATGGCCATGTTTATGAAGAAATTAAAATATCTTGTTACATATGTTGCAATTTATCTTTTGCAACTTTTTTTATCTTTTGGATAGTTTTTAAATGTAAAATTTGTGATTTTTTTTTTTTTCAAATTTATTTATAGCTTTAAAATGCTTCAACACAAAAAAGAATTTTTTAAAGTTAAAATTATCTAAAAACAAATTAAATATATGCAATGTTTAGGAAAAAAGTATCAAAGTGGCTATCTTATCAATCTTTTCACAAATCTAAAGGTCATTATTTCAATTCCCATAGGTAGCTATCAATAGTAAATCCAACATCTTCTGAAGATAGGAGAATAATATTATTGGAAATGTTGTGCTTCATGTTAACCTGTGTGTTATTGCTAATGGTTGAATATACTTGGAAAGATATAAATAAAATTTGAATTTTTTGAAAAATATTTAACAGTTTCAGCTAAATGATGGAAATAGTCAAACATATAAAAGACCATCATCGCAAAACTTTAGGCTTTATCTCTCACTTTTTTTTTCTTTTCAAGTTATGATGATCATTCACATTTCTGAGTATTCTAATGACAAGTGATAATATTACTCATATTTTATAAATGTTTGTAGGCTGTGTCTTCATGCTGACAAGCCCTTAAGAAGTAGCAAAATAAAAATAAAAAATCTCCCTCTACATTTGCTGTTTAAAAACTATTTTAATTAAAATAGGTCATAAGAACTTGTATTTAGAAATGAAATAAAAGTTCATTCGGAGTCACAGAGATATTAAATAAGCAATAGCAAGTAATCATCAACAATAACTGCTTGATCATAGGACTCTTCTGGTGCCTAATTATGTTATTTAGCTGCAGTCAAATAACATATATTCTTTAAGTGGTTTTTGTGTTAATTTATTGTTTCTTTAACATTGTTTATTATGTCATCTTATATACTATTTTAATGCTCAGAGCTTCATTATAAAATTATGAAACCGTTTATTATACAATACCTTATAAGAGCTGGGAGGGGGGGATTTCATTGAGAGTTAATTTATTTATATTTTTTAAATAAATATTTATATTCATAGAAAGGTTTGTTGATTTGTTTTGAATCTGTTTGAAATTCAGATACAAAATCAATAATATATGCAGTAATGTTATTATAAATAAATTGTTATAAATTAAAATTTTCTCTTTTTTTAATTTTATAGCAAAATGTATATTATATGATTTTTTTGATTTCCTTTTTTTATTACTAAAATTATTAATAATATGCTGATGTGTTGCGGTGTAACTTTTTTATATAACAATTTATATAGGCTTAGCGCTGATTATGGAGTAACAAAACTCTGAAAGCGCTAAGCCTACATAAATTGTTATATAAAAAAGTTTCACCGCAACGCATCAGCATATTATTAATTACAAAGTAATGATGAAATAAAATATTTATTACTAAAAAATTTTAAATTGTAGACTTGAGTGCATTTTATTTAATTTTAGATTTTATCTTTACTAACATTTTCTTTGTAATTTTTTTCTTTTATAGATTTATTGATTCTTATTACAACATATGGAAGTGAAAGGAAAAATGTTACTTCAAAGTAATTTACATGTGAAAATTGATTTTATTTTGAGAAGTAAGGCAAAGCTAAACTGCTATTGAAATGCAGAAGCTCACTACTTAGTACAAGAAAGAAATTAAAAAGATTGATATGTAGTGTATTTATAAGAAAATTTAATAGTAATAATTCATTATACAATAAATAATTTAGACACAGTAACTTTATGAAATGTTATATTGTGCAAAATCAAAGATTATTATTAACCTAATTTTTTGAATGGCTTAATATAATGGATTTTCTTGCTACTAAGGAATGTATTTCTGACTTGCACAGCAATAGTAAAAATATTATTTCAACTTCTGAAATTCAGAAAGTTGTTAATGATGAAAATAATGCAAATCTTCCACTTTTTCAAGACACGAAAGAAAATGTAATAAAAGATAATTTGTGTTGCAAGATATGTGGCCACTACTCACAAGGGAAAAGAGATTATTTACAACATAAAATTTTACATTCTTCTAAAAATATATTTTTTTGTGACTGGTGTGATTTTAAAACAATTGAATTATTTCGTTTGCGCATGCATGAAATGACTCATACTAAAGAGAAGCCATACTTATGTGATCAGTGTGAATACAGATGTTCATACAGAGGAAATCTGATCACACATAAAAAGACACATACAGACTTAAAACCCTTTCATTGTGAAGAATGTGGTAATAAATTTCGGCAAAAGATCCACTTGATTGAACATAAAAGAAAACATTCAGGAGAAAGATCATTACAGTGTAAACAGTGCAAATATACAACTTATACTAGTAGTGCATTAAGAAAACATGTAATTAGTCATACAGGAATAAAAGTTTATAACTGCAACTTATGTAACTATAAATCAAATGATATATCTCAGATAAATAAACATCAGAGTGTGCATAATAATGATAATAAATTAGGAAATATTTATTCCAATGCAACAAATTCTTCAGAAATAAATATATATCATTGTACTTCATGTAATTATGAAACATTTTCTAAGACATATTCAATCAAACATAGAAAACTTCACACTAGTGATGATAATGAAACATACAAAATTCAAAAAGAACCTCATATGTGCGACTATTGTGACTACAAGACAGTTTATATCTATCACTTAACTAGGCATTTGAGAGTACATACAGGCGAAAAACCTTATCATTGTGATCAATGTGATTATAAATCAAATCAGAGTTGTCATTTAACAATTCATAAAAGGCAACATAGTGGTGTTAAACCATATGAATGTGACCAGTGTGAATATAAAACAAAACAAAAAATGCATTTGACACTTCACAAAAAAGTTCATGAAAAGAAAAAAACTTGTTTATTGTATTGATTATGATTATTAATTATCAGATAAAAATATTTTAAATGTACATAGAATTTTTAAAAATCTGATTCATGAATTTGCAACAATGTTAAATTATTGAAATCTTTAGAAACTATTTCCCTAAATTTAATATATTATAATTTCAGTTATTGTATTTTTAGTAATAATAAACTTCATTAATATAAGTATTGTGTGAATTTTTATTTTTTAAATAATAAAACACATTTTATTTAAGATATGGCTCATTCTTACTGAGTTAAGCTTAGAACTAAAAAAATAGATTATTTTTTAATAATAATAATGAAAATTTATAGGAATAATTTAAAATATTGAAACTTATTAGTTGAAGAAAGACTTAAAACTTTATCGTTTAAAAGGATATTTACTTCAGTCTGCTACTTGATATCAAAAATAAAGGACATAAATTTACAAGTGAACAAGCCTATTTAAAATTATAATGCAGCAGGAATCATTTGCATTGTTCAACATCAGCTTTTCCCCAAGGATTTGTTGTTTTGTTATGATAGTTTATATTTTTTAACATTTAATATAATGATGGGATAAAACACCTGTTAATATGAAGAATTTTTTTTTATATATAAAATTAAGTAAATTTATTTCTTTAGATAGATAGATAAAATAATGCCAGCAGAAAAAATTTAATCAGAACAGCAAACTATTCAGGCTGAAATATGTTTGAACCTTTTCAAACATAAGTCTTGTTTCAGAGTATGGAGAAATAGAAATCATTGTTGTGCCAAAATATTAATGGCTCTTTAAGTTTTATTTTTGATAATTTTATATTTAGATGCTTTCTCATTCATCAAAAACTATTTAAATTCTAATTCATTCAGTATGTGATAAGCTAATGTTTAAATCCCAGAAATCTTATTCCATTAATATAAAGCACCCGAACTTAATTCTGGAAGTAAATTTGATTATCAAGATTAGTGGATTTCATTAAGATATTTTATAAGATGCTATGTAAGACTCATAAAGTATAGCATGCATAAAACTTCTCATAAAATGGCAAAAAAGTTCATGCCAGATGCAATTTGCTATCCAATGATGAGGAAGGAATTCAAAAATTACAAAACATTTTTTTCTGCACTATAAATATAAAAGAGATTACTTGAAAAAACAAGGAAGTTAAAGAAATATTCTAATCAACTAATTGCAATAGATCAATTTACACAAAGCTATATTTCTGCTATCAAATTTTCTAGAGCATGTGATTAAATGATAAAGTCTCAAAAAAAGCTGGAAAATAGGAGAAAATAAAAATTCTGGTTCATTGTTCCAGATTACAGTCCTTTCAAGAACTCCTATTAGAAGATTAGGCTAATCTTGGTCATGATTTGGATTTATTGAAAAGGAAGGTTGAATTTTTAGATTGAAGATTGAAATAAAATTTACTATAGCTACCATGACTAATTCAAAGAATGCCTTTTCTAGAAAATGGATTGTGATTTGTGAAAAATTAGTGCAACCATGATGGTTATTGGCCGACAACATGGATAGATTTCTTAAAGTTAGCTTGAAAGTTATTCTTTTTTGCAATGGAAATTTAAAAAAATTGATTATGAACGAATCATAAAATCTTGAAGTTGCTTTTAGAAAAGGTTCAGTATTAGAAATATAAAAGGATTGATTGTGGAGATCTTTGCAGACAGTTTATACCAAGCAATGTTGTTTTTCAATAAACACGAGAGAATAGATAAACAAAATTACTACATTTAGAAGGACACTATTTGTAGAACCTGAGTAAGTTACTTTCCTTCTATACAAATCTGAGTAGGGCTTACAAAAAGAAACTTCGTTAAAGGAATGGATAATGTGGTAACTGGGTTGATTATATAAGACGTGATTATTAGTAGTGTTTAAAATTAAAAGAAACATTTTTTACAGACCTCATATTAAAGTTATTTGAGAAAAGTAGATTAAAGCTGAAAATGTCATTTTCAGAGTTTTAACATGGTTTTTTGGGGGGAAATTGAATGCTCTCATTCATAACGATAAGATTTAATTCTAACATATCAATCACATAATTGATTCTTATGTGCATATTTAATTCATTTGTTGAAATTTAAATAAAAATGGAACTAATTAAATTTTCTCTGACTTAGACTATATATATGTACATATTCACAGAACAAACGACAGATTACATTACTAAGATAATTCATAAGCTAGATTCTCAATCATTTAAATAAACTTATAAATAATGCCCCCTTTTGTTATATCTTATCTTAATAACATATTCAGTCTTGTTTGTTTCAGAATGGGTTTACATTCTTAGCATTATATATTTGATAAGCCATAAAATTATTTGCATGCTTATCAAAATTATTAGAATATATGTATATGCTAATTAATTATGTAAAAAGCAATGCATTAATAATTGTTAATTTCATGAAATAGTAACATTTTTATTAATGCTAAGGTTTGTTTAAAAAATGAAATTGACTATAATTTCTGTTTTTCCAGAATATTTTGTGTATTAGTTAATTATAAAAAGCATCACATTTATTTCATGATTGTATTTCAACTTTCACATTTTAAAATAAAGTATATAAATTCAATTAATATAAATAAAATTCAAGTCTATTCTGATTTATAATTGCTAATAAATGAGATTTCCTTGAAATAAGTTTTGTAAATCTTGCAATAGTTTAGTTTACAATTTAAAATTTGGCTATTATATATAACAATTTAAATGAGAACTAATAAGGGGCATTTAAATACCCTCATTGATCATGTAAGTGGTTTCTACCAAAAGCATTTTCATTTCATTCATTGCTTCCATCTGCATTAATAATCTAACCAAAGTATTTATAATAGTTAACTTTTTATAATTTATTTGGGAAACTTTGTCAGCTTGATGTTCCCATTAATATCATTTATAATTGAAAGACAAATGGAACATCATTTTTGTAAATATAGCATTACATTATTTGAAAATGAGAAAACTGCAGTAAGCACATTTAATAAAAATATTGCTTTTTATTATGAACAAGTACATATACAAATATATTTTTATTAAAAACTAGTCAACATTTAGACAATAACAATCAACAATTTCAAACTGTTGTCAAGGCAACCTTTTAACAATATACTCATATAGACACTAAAGATTGCATCTTGACCACAGAAATTGAAATGATTGATACAAAGAAGCTTTTTTTTGTATAAGTAAGAATATAATTATTTCATTTTATCATATAAGTCTATCAGAAGTATATACAAAACAAATAATGATGTTTTCATATGAATCTCGAAAAAAATAATATATGTGTAGCTTTTTTTAATACTTTTTTATAAACCTTATCAATTGGATTAATTAATGTATATAATATAACCATTTATAAATACATAAATAATTATTAAACTGTTTCCAGTCATCTTTCCATTACATGCCTTTTTTTTTTTATCAAAAATTCCCTGCTGTGAGAACAAAATTGAAATATTTTTTAATCTATATAAATATATGTAAATAGTAATTGTTTCATTTTTACAATCTAGGTACTGTACTATTAGATTGTATAGAGAATTAAAATGCAATTTTATTTCATAGCATATTTGATAATAAATTAAACTCTGTTTTTACAATCATAATGTTATAGTATTGTAAAATAACATGCTTGTATATTTGGTAGTTAATACAAGTAGTCCAATTTAAAAATTTTTTTTTAAAAAATAAGATAAAAATTTAAAGACGTATTACAAAAATAAAACTCTTGAAATGAAAAAATGTGTGCTTGTTTTTTTTTTTTTGGTTTTAAAAAACCAAAAAAAAGTAAAACAACATTTTATTAAAACAACACAAAAAAGGAGATCAATATTTTTATTTAAAAAAGTAATTGAAAAATCACATAAAAATGATTTATTTTAATAATAAAATAAAAGTTTTGGCCCAGTAACGTTACATTTCATTGTTTTTTCCTCATAAAAACAGTGCCATCAAGAAGCTGTGCTGGCTATAAAAATACTATGTATATTTTACTGGTTTATCAAAACAGTTTTTAGTATGTATAAATATTTTTTGTCAAATAATTTATTTACTAGTATTTCGACAAATTTTCAATACGTAAATTTTAAAAAATAAAATTATGTAGCATTATTCTAATTTCATTTAAAAATTTAGAATGTCAGTTTCTATATTTGTAATTCAAATCAAAGACTTGGGGGATTCCCCTCATTATTACCAAACAACACAACACTATCCCATTTATAAAACTAGCTTAATCTATTTTAAATAGTTTTCATTCTTCATCAGAGCTAAAATAGAATATTTATTTTATCATTAAAAAATGCTTTCTTTACAGATTTTGTACTTAACCATAGTGAATTAATTTTCTAAACATTCATTTATTGGCAGGGATCTGCTACAGCAGTATAGAGAAAATCATTAACTTCATATTTTTTAGACATTATTTCTTAGTACTAAACTAAAACTTGAACAATATTCCAAATTCTTTGTATGCCATAATCTTCACTAAAATTCTAAATAAATAACAACACACACATCTATGACTGGCTAAATAATGCATATATTAATAATTAATACTAGTATTAAGAAATTTAACTAAGATTTGGAATGGATTACAAATGATACGCAACAAATATATTTTAATTCTTAAATGTAGATTAAATAAACATGAGTGCATTGAATGACACATGCAGGTATAACAATGATGAGCAAGTTTGAGAACAGAATCTCATCTGATGCACTAGTTTAAAGGAGTTTATTACAAATTTAATAGTCTATGACTATTCATTGCCTTACTTTTACTATGCCTCCCTATTAGGTTTGTGATGGTTAAGTCAGTGCAAGAATGATGATTTATCACCATAACATTTCATAAAAGATCATTTAATAATACATAATGAGCTGCAATAGGCTCTCCATGCAGATTATATATGTACAAAACCAGATTATATATTCAAATCAATGCTGAAATCTTATTACATTATGGAGGGATGACTTCAGATACTATGGTGACATATATATTACTAGAGATGTATGCATCTCAAATGTGTAGTTACTCATGGGATTCAGTACCAAGTACTCAATTCCCATGAACTGTCTGACTTGCGGTGAATTAATTGAACATATAGTTCAGTGATTGGAGCAGCTTATAAAACAATCTGGACTCTCGTGTTCCAGTTCTAAAAGAAGAGCTGCCCAAACTAAGTATATGGGATGGTTATTAAAACTAGAAGACCATTCATATAAGCAACATATAGCAAGGCAACAATGCCTACCTTTAAGTCTGTATTTTAACTTGCCTGACTCACCTATTTTAGACAAAATTTATTAGTTAACTATTTACATAATTATTTGTCTCTGCTTATCATGATGTTTCTATCACTATATATGCATTCACCACTTTTAATATTATTCAAATTTAATGTGTTTTCAAGCTCATAAAACTCAAGGTATTCATCCTCATTGCAGTTAAATATATTGATTCTTTGTGTTAGTAAACTCAGGGTAGTTGTAGGTGTTTATAGTTTGAAGATGATGGAAAATCTAAAGGAAAATTTTATACATATATATATATGTAGAATCCCAAGTTCTGAAGCTAGATATCCCTAGAAATTCTTGTTTCATGCCCCTAAAATTAGGGCACCAGATATAATGGGGAAGTCATTGTCACAAGAAAGGGGGTCTTCAGGTAGGATGCTGACGGTGTGATGAAATGCTTAGCCCATGATCGCATCTACCTTCAATGTGCTAGCTCAATATTTACTTATTAAATATAGATATAATCTGGACTAGTTAGTCCATTTGGACTAGTTCATCCACATCTCACCCCTCCATTTTCTGGTTCCATTATGCCTCAGTATTTGAACTCTGGGAGAATTTACATTTAGCACTCTTCAGGGATGAGCTTACTCAGGTTACTAACTACTGCACCTCTATATAAGTGAGGATCAACTAAGGCAATGTTTCTAATATCAGTATGTAATAAGGAGAGGTGTATGGATATTAATGTTCAGCATATATATTTAATGGTGTGAATGCATACTAGAGACCAAATTGATTGAAATAACTTGATAACATTTACTAAGAACAATTCTAATTTAACAATATTAACACATTGTATGAGTCAAGGGTGGTTTTTTATCACTTGAAGAGCTCAATACAATAGATATCATAATCCCAAATTTTATGATAGAAGTCGATACCCTGGCAATCTTTAAAACAATATAAAAAGTATTGGAAAAGATCATGAATCTGACTTACTAATTCCATTTATTTACAGTCACATCATAAAGTAACATTTGGTGTCTAATTTGTGATGATTATGATCATCCTTCTTGGAGGAGAGGATCCCCTCTATACCTGTGTGTGATTCTGTAATGTTATTAGGAAAGATAATTCATTCAAGAAAGTTAGTCATAAATGCATAGAAAAAAAAGATATAACATTTAATAAATAATGAAGACTGGTCACTATGGTATGCTCTTAATGTGAAACATCGTCAATCCCACATTCAGGGTTGATGATGTCAAATTACTAGAGGATATGTAAACCTAAATTGTATTTAATATCAAAAAATATTTCATCAATTTAATGCTTCTCTCCCTTTGAGCTTAAAATAAACTCTTCCATTTTCTAAAGCATAAGCTTCCAAACATGAAAAAAAAAGTGAAAATAAAATAATAAAATAAAAAAAATGCAAATCAATGATTGATAAAATAAATTCCTGAGTCTGGCAAGCATTGTTCATTGTATTCAGTCTCCTATTCTTGGTGATAGATTTCCTCTGGTGATGTACTGTCCATAGGTTTAGTTCTCATCAGCACTGTCCAGTTTGTTTCCATTAAACAAGATGCAACAGATCCACTGAAGATCATTGTTCTCAATCAGTGTTCAATAAAGAAAGAAATCTTACACATTCTGACACTTCTAAGGGCATGGAAAGCTAGCATTGGCCTCCTACTGTGTAGGTTCTTTGGACAGACCACATTGTCCTTGTTAGTAAATGTAATTTTTATAGGGTTGTTTCTCTGCATAGAGAAGTGGCATACTTAAAAAAAAACTATTCTTGACGATTGCTAACTGTTGTTTATTTCTTTTCACAGAATGATTTTATTCAAACTTGGAGTTCTTTATAATCAATCAGTTTAAATCACTCAATTTGCTTTTATAACTTAGGCGTATTTGTGTTTAAAGTTATGTTGGTGGATGAAACATTCCTTTTGATCTTGTGAGATTGAAATTTGATTCTAGAATCAAATGTATACATCCATCTTGTTTAGTTCAAAAAATATGGCTATCTAGATATTGACTTTCTCATTCAGTCTTTTTAATTATATCCAACAAAGTGGTAGGATGGTGTGATAACTTTCATTTCCCGTGCTTGCTGTAATTGTTCATTGTTGCGTGTGTAATATTATTAAGATAAATATTTATTGGAATTTATCTTTTCGTTTTCGAGCCTGGTTGCTTAGCAATATGCTTAACATTAGAACATTATTCTTTAAGTTTTATCTACAGTTATGTCATAATGTCAATTAGTCATATTATATATGTGTGTGTGAGAGTGTATTTATTTTCTTAATGTTTAATCTAAAAATTTCTCTCTCCTTTAAAAAAAAAATAATTTGCTTAAAGTGATGTTTGCATATATATATGAGTTTGACACAGGGTAACTGTTATTTGATAATTAGGCTTAGTATCGGGTAGATTAGTGGATTGTTGGTTCAAAGTAACCCTTACAACATATAAGTGAAGAGAAAGACAAGTAGATTGTCCAAGTTAGATCATGGGTAATTTTATATACTTTGTTTACTTACATAATATTGAGATACTGTTGTTATTTTATAAACAGAATAGCATCTGACAAAATGTCTTAAATTTTAATACAATTATTTCAAAGTAAAATAATTTTTAAACCTCTTTCTAAAAATAAAAATATATTTGTTTCAAAAATAAAATTATTATATCTTACATTTATATATATCTTTAGTAATATGATGTAATTTGATATTTGCAGATAGACAAAACCTTATTGTCTTTTATTAAAATATACATCTTTACATTTATGAATATTTTATAAGATGTTAAGTTTAATACTTTTTTTTTTTAATTTTTTTTTTCTTTTTGTTAGGATGTTTAGTAATAGAATTTAAGTCATTATCAGAGCCACAAAGTGTGCTTGAACTATTAGAAGAATCATTTGTTATTATTTCAGTAGTTTTATCTAAATTTGTAATTAAATTTCTTTCTTTTTTTCGTTTATGTAATATTGGTAAACTCTTATTTAAATGAGAATTAATTAATTGTTCAGAAGTATTAAGAAAACATTGATCTTCTATTTCTTATTTATTTTTTTCTATTTCTTCGTGAAGAATCCCTGTAATCTCTTGTGATTTGAGTTGTTGATTTCTTTCTAATTGGCTACTTTGCCTATTTTGAATATTAATAATTGAAGAAGAATTATGAGAAAAAGAATTTCTATGATGATCAATGTTTGATGCAAAACAGGAATCTTCCCTTTGTTTGTTTTGATAATTTAAAACTGGGCAGCGGTGAAACTTAGATGATTTAATATTACATCTTTGGCAAAAACTTTGTATTTTGAATGTATCTATAATAACTTCTAAAATTATGATAAACTTCAATTGACAATCTTAAACAATCAATAATCTATAAAACCACAACATTATTTTTTTTTATGTATATAACAATGCCTATATTGAGTCTAATTCAGGAAAATCAATATTTTATCATGTCTATGTATATTTAATAGATTTGCTGTTGAAAATGGCTTAGTTTTGAAATTTCACTTATTATGGTTTTGCTTCTGTGTATATTTAATTTCTTATAAAAAATATTTTTTTGTTAAATAATCTGTTTTTTGTTAAATAAATTATTTTTATGATTTTTTTCAATATACACTTGTAGCACATTGAACAAATGTATAAATTTATTATTTACTTTTTGGATCATTGAAAAATATTATGTAGCTGTAATTAGATGATAGACTGTACATTGTAGAAGCATACTAATTTCTACATTAGATTTTTTTATCATAGCAGACCAAAATATTATTATTAGAAGAAAGATTTAAACAAATTGAAAATCATGCTGGCATTTTTAGGTTTTTATTTAATGAAAACTTTTAAATCTCTATATTGCCTGGAGATCAGATAGTGATGTATATGAAAATATTAAAATATTTTGCTTTATATATTAATTTATCTTTTGCAACCCATTTAGAATATTTGGATACTATATCTAAAATTTGTGATCCTTTTTCAAAATATATAGTTTTAACAACTTTATTAACAACTCCTAATTCAAAAAAAGCTTTTCTAAATTAAAGCTAATTAAAAACTATCTAAAAACTATATCTCTGGAGAGATTATCTAAATTAGTTTTGTTTTCCACTGAGCATGAATTAGGTTGAAATTTGAATTTTGGAAACTAATTGCTGATTTATTTATTAGATTATTTTATTTTATTACTGCAGGTAAAAAATCTGAGGTATTTAAAGTAAAAAAATAATGTTAAATTGGGAAATGTAATATAGTTTATAGTCTATCACAATCGGACATCAAGATTTTAGAGATGATGGTTAACCAATTAAAAGCATACACAAGTGCTTCATTTTGTATTCTACATTTATAGTATTGCAAAATCAAAATACAATTATACAATGTTTTTAGTATTTTGAATGCAGTCAAGCCTTTGATTCAATGATTAAAGTTAAAAAAAACTTAAGCACTTTATTATACAGTGCTGAAAAATAAAAAACATGAATATGAATGACTAATCAATTTTATGAAAATCAATTTAAAATATCTTAATAACTATTTAGGCAGATTAGGTAGGATAGTGGGATATAAAACAGATTACAAGATACTGCAGCATTTAACAAATAATATAACTCTTCTTACATTATTTGCCTGTAGGGAATGTTCATTTTGGCCAATTTTCTGTTTAAGAACATTTCAATCATTGACATAACAAAAGAAATTTTTCATTTAAAGATAGATATATAAAAAATGGAAGAATCATAAGACCAAATGGTATAATGGTTTGATTGCTCTATGCATTAACATTAAATCAGTTTTTTGTAAGGATACATCTTTGTGGAAGTGAATAAAAATAAATGAATGATAGCACCAGGAATTAAACAAGCAGGTTAAAAAGTTTGCTATATAAAGTATGTAAATAAGTCAATTATTTTATATAGCATGATGTTTTTTACAAACTGTAATATTTTAAACAGCATTAAACTGTTGCACATGCGCTTTGGCTATTCTATCTTTTCCAAAGACTTTATCATGTGTTTGAAGTGTTTGTATTCATTCATTTTATAGTTAAAATCCAAAGCGCATGTGCAACAGTTTAATGCTGTTTAAAATATTACTATATAAAGTATGTAAATGTATTTGGTATTCAAGGGATATTTATTAACATCATGGCAAAACGTTTTTTATCCTTTATATCTTCTTTTTTCTTCTGAAGTTAGAATAGTTATTTTATTTATTACTGATTGCTAGTGATGAATGATAATAATATAAATTCTTGTTTCTATCTATAGTGAATCTTAGAGCTAAAATTGCCTTAAAAAGAAGCCAAAGGAAAATCTTATTTGTATTTACTGATCAAAAACTATTTTTAAAACTAGTCATGAAAAATAGTATTGCATCCACAAATGAAGTAAAACTTCATTCTACATAAAATATAATTACAGGCATATTAAATAAGTAATGAGAAATTAGCAACAAACTATAATCAAGTATTCATTGATCGGTCACAGTACTTTATTGCCTAATTATTTTACCTATCTTGGGATAGATTACATGTATATTATGTACATTAAATGGTGTGAATGTTAATTTGTCATCCTCTTAATACATTTATATTCATTATATATGTTGCTTTAAATATAACTATATTATAAAACAATGAAACTTTTTATGGTATATTTGAGGGGGAAATTTTTTTAAAAAAACTATAAAATTTTTCAATTTTATTAATAATTTATTTATAATAAATTATTAAATATTTTTATGTTTGTGGAAAAGATTACACATTTGTCTTAGGTACTTTTAAAATTCAAACATAAAATTAACAATACATGTATATGGTATTTAATATAATATCTAAACTAAATTGTTGATATTCTCAATTTTTTTTATATTATAGAAAAACAGTATTGGATGATTATTTGATGTTTTCTTGTTATTATTAAAAATTTTGCACTATAGAAATAAATGCATTTTCTTTAATTTTAGCATTTATTAACAAGTTATTTTTTTGTAATTTGTTTTATAGATTTATTGATTCTTATAATAACATATGGAAATGAAAGAAAAAAAGGTTAAAAAACATTGAAAGTAATTTACTAAATGATTTCACTTTGAGAAATGCAATGCTAAATTGACTTTATATAAAAAAAAGTAAAGGAATTGATTTTTTTTTTTAAATTTTTGTTTTATCAGTATATCATTCATCTCAACTTTATCATGTTACAATTATCCACTAGTGCAGTAAATTAGACAACTCTATGCATGGATGCTTCATGAACAATATTGACTCATCAGGTTAGCTAGAGATATCAAACACTTGAATCTCCCAGACCATATTGATATTTTAATATATAATACTTTCATAAGAAAAATGAACAATTCATTTCATAATAAATAATTTAAACAATATAACTATGTTATAATTTATCGACTAATTGTGTTTGATATCATGTAATAGTAAAATATTACTAGCCTATCTTCTTTAGTGTCATGGAAATGGATACGGCTTCCACTATGAAGTGTATTTCTAATTTGTATGGCAATAATGGAAAAAAATATTTTATTTTCTGAAATTCAGGAAAATGTGGATGCTGAAAACAATGCAAATCTCCTAATTACTCAAAATAGAAATTAATATATTGTAACGATATATAAATATGTCGTTACATTAATTTAAAATAAAAACTTAAAAGTTCGCAAATAAAAGTAAAAAAAAACTAAACGCTAAAATTAAAATGTTTGTTAAATGTATATATATATTCGCACAGATGCTAAACTTTAAAAATATTTTTTTTTTAATAAATAAAAAAAAAAGGTATTTGAATGTATTTTTTATAAAAAAAAGATTTAAATATAAAAATAGTTTAAAAAAGAAATAACGTAAGTAAAAATAAAGACAGGTATTAATTAATTCCTGTAATCTGTAAATGGAAATGATTGTTTATTAGTTATCCAAAAGCTGTCTAATTAAAAAGTCAGAGAGTAAATTAGATAAGAGAATAAAGAGATTTTATCTTGACCAATGGAAGCACCAAGCCTCAGCCCGGACCCGAACGAAAATTTGGATTAGTGACGTCTTTGTTCATTCAATCTGGAGATTTACTATAAAAAGAGAAATATTGAGTTCCAGAGAGTTCAAGCATTGTGTGTTTGAGAGTTGTGGTAGGACGCACATACCACACTCTCTATTTAAAAAAGGAAAAGACTGTGATACCTTGAACCAGCTATTGCCATCTCCAGAACATTATCTTCCAATGGAGGCATCGCAGGAATTAAAAACAGGAACCTGGACTCTTCTACCATAAGCTATATGAAATGAACAATTATTAAAATCAATTAAGAACTTTCGTCAAGTTTTATAAATTGATAAACAAGCCAACTTAAATGTTAAAAACGGACTCTTATCTGACTTTTGTAAGTTTTTAAATCAAATTAATAATGTTTAATTTTATATGTTTTCCGATTGATAAAAATCATTTCCATTTTTTTTTTCTCTTATTGTATAAATTATTTGTTGTTTAAATTTTAAATGAGGGAATTTAAGGTTGGGTATAGACGTTGCATAGATTCGTTAGCGGTTGATAATGTTGTGGTTTTCACATTCGATTAGAATATATGTCAACGATATCACTGCAAGCATCTTACGATGAATGCTAATGGGATTTGTATATTCCCTATGCAAGTGACGTTTATCGATGACTTTGTATTTTGATCGGTTGTTTAATTTGGAATGTTTTTGACCATGGAATCTGTGCAGCTGATCTGTACTCAACATTTTAAAACAAATTTTATAAAATGCATTTGTGCGAACGTATCTAAATGTTAAATTTAAGTCGGGCGTGAATGGCTATATAGTTTTGAAAAGTTATATTAAGGGAGGGTAATCTTAGGTTATTCATTTCGTAGTTGAATTGGTTCAATGGATTGGATATATTTGTGTAATTGTAGATGTAGTATGAGGTCTGCTACGGGCAGGATTATAGATATTCGCCACACACCCTCTGTTTGCCTATGGATGGGTTTGTAAGTCGGCAGAAGACCGCAGTCCATTCCTATGGAGTTTTTTGTTTATTGTTCTACTTGCCAACAGATGTCACATTCCTGTTGGTGGAGAGTCAATGTCTTCTCTATTTCTACTTATTGTTCAGATGTACATTCCTGACAGTATAGTATTTTGTGTTGTCGTATCATGCTACATTGAATACATGAATGTATCAGATGGATTGGCGCCAGTTTGGTTGCGAAATTTGTTGCCTAAGGTTAAATCAGGGAAGAATATTTTCTTTTCAAATGCAGATCTATGTAGTCTATTCACACTTGACTATCTAAATAAAATATTAAACTCATTGAAACTTAGTTAAATGTAAAATTAAAAGATTAATAGAAAAATCTAAAATGTTGAATTTATTCCTCAAAATTTAAATGTTATTTTATATGTGCGTAAATAAATATTTTTATGTGTTAATTTCTGGCAGTGGCTTTTATTTATTGATACTTAAGATATAAATTAAGATATAGATTTTTCTCTCTGCGTCTCCGCTGAGCTAGTGACTTGGGCTAATGATCGGAATATTTAAATAAAGTGGAATCTTAACAGCGCGTATCTGCCTACTCTATAAATTTTTCTAGGTTTAAATGCCTAGATGGTGCCCCGTAGAGCAGATATGTAGTTTGCGGTTAGATTCGATCTTCACTTGCATTTCGATCGTTATAATATATATATATGCTCTGCGCACAGATAATGAAGCTATTAAAAAATTGTCAGTGAAATTATTAAAATTTTATCACCAAGTGCTTTCGGGACAGTTTATAGTCCCATATTCATGGTGAGTTATTCTGTTAATAACTGTAAAATTTTGCAAATTTATGTGCAGATGTTACGTGGACCATTTACGAGATAGGGAATAGCAGGCCTCTCTTCTGTTGATTGCCGATGGGTCAGCCGCAATGAAGTAAGCTTCCCTAACTTAACGTTTGGTGTCATTTGTTTCAGAGCAAACGACACTGGCTGTGGTAGGTATAAAAGCGTGTCCAGTGTTTCTTTCATGTTCGACAAAAATCGAATTACCTTCAAACTTTGTTTTGGTTTTATTGTAAAGGTATCGGTGTTGAGCTACTCTGGTGGCAATGTTAGTTTTGGTCTCTCCATAATATGTTGCCGTACAATTTCTTTGGGGGCAGGTAATTTTGTACACAATTTGAGGGATGAGTTCACGTTTGATCCTGCCTTTGGTATTTTTTATCAGTCTATTGGTGTTGGGAGGTGAACGGAAAGCAACTTCAAAGTCACATGATAGTTGATTGATAAGGCTTTTAGCTGTAGATTGAATGTATGGGATTAAGAATCTTGGTTTGTTTTCTTTCTTGTGGTTTATTTAAGCGTTAATAAACTAAAATCTTAACTATTTCAAAATAGAAAAGAAAATATATTAAGTAATTTGTGTTGCAATATATGTAGGTTTCATCCTCAAGAAAAAAGAAATATAAAATTTTACATTCTTTAAAAAATATATATTTGTGTGACCAATATGATTACAAAACAATTGAATCAGGTCATTTGTGCATACATGAAGTGACTCATATTTGCGTGATTAGTATGAGTACAAATGTTCGTACAGAAGAAATCTGAATGTGCATAGAACGACACATACAGAACTAAAACCTTTCTCAGTGTGATCAATATGATAATAAATTTAGACAAAATATACACTTGATTGAACATAAAAAAAAACACACACTGGAAAAGGACTGCAGCCAATCAATGTAAATATACAACTTACACCAGTCATCTATTAAGAAGACAAAATTAGCCATGCAGGCAAAATCTTTAAATGCAAGTTTGTAACTATAAATCTAATGATAAAACACATATAAACATCAAAATAAGCATAATAATGATAATAGATTAGAAAATATTCATTCCAATGTAATGATTTTTTTTTAATAACTATACTATTATACTTGAATTTTTATATTGGACTATTTCCATCATCTAACATATGTATTGAATGTCTTTAGAAAAATTTAACTTTATTTAAATTCAAAACTCAAGAATCTAAGAACCCAGGTTCGAATATCATGCTGGTACTGTCACTGGTCAGTCCAGCAACTCCTGAAGAAGAGGGAGACTAATGCCTCTCAAAACGTTGTGCATATACTAACCTGTTTGACGTGCTATTACTAACAGTTGAATGTATTTGGAATATTTAAATAAAATTAAATTTTTCTAAAGACATTCAATACATATATTAGATGATGGAAATCGTCCAATATAAAAATACAACTAGAATACTATCAACACAAACCTTCAGGAAAACAATACTGTTATACTATTCTAGCAATTATGCAGAAAAATATGAAAAACTTTACCCTAATGAGTATAGTAGAACATATAAAATTCAAAAAAGTTATCAACTATTGTAATTTTAAAACAACATCAGCGATTAATTAAGCATTTGAGGATACATATAGGTGAAAGACCTTATCATTGCAATCAGTGTGATTACAAAACAAATTAACAGAGTCATTTAGTAATTAATAAAATATAACGTAGTGATCTTAAATCTTATCAATATGACTAGTGTCAATATAAAACAAGACAAAAGGGTCATCAGTCTCTTCACAAAGAGTTCAGACTGAGGAAAAACTATTTCATTGTACTGTTTGTGATTATAAATCTACTTTAAATAGTCATACAATAAAAAAAAAAAAAAACGTTTACAAAAATCTGAATCAGATTTGCAAATCACTGAATTATTGAATTCTATCTATAGAAAACATTTCCCTATTATTTTAATACTTTTGTTATTTTAGTAATAATAAAATACAAAAAATATAAATTATATATGTATATTTAAATAAAATACTTTGGCTAAATTAAGATTAAGGAAGTTATTTTTAAAAATAATGATTATTTTTTAGCAATAATAAAAAACTTGCAAATCCATTTAAAATGATTTAATGAATGTGTGTGTGTGTGAATATGTTGAAATATTGCAATTAAAGATAGAATTTAAACTTCATTATTTAAAATAATTATCCAAATTGCTTCTATTATCAACAATAAATGATTTAAAATTACAAGCAAGCAAATCTCTGTAAATCATTAAAATAGTAGGAATACAATTTTGTTACGATTTTGAAATGAGTATATTTTTTGAAACCATCCAAATATGAAGTCAAATTTTCTTATCACACATAATTTTCTTGTGATTCCATGCTTAAAGTTTTATTACCATACCATAAATTACGGAATAAAAATTTCTTTGAGCAGAAGACGGCAGACTGTTCAGATTAAGATTTGCTTAAACCTGTTCAAGCAAGAGTCTTGCCAATGTATAGAACAGTTCTAAATTATTATAATTATAGAGATTATAATTATAACAATAAGTTGTGTGTTGGGTTTTCTTAAGTTTATATATTTTTTTAATATTAGACTACTGTTATATATTTTTAAGTGCTTTTTCATGTTGTGAAACTGTCTTAATCATTTCATTTCGTTCTGCCATGTGACAGAAGTGTAATTTCATACACCATTATTAAAAAATTTTGAAACTTTAATTTGGATATAATATAGATGACCAAGATAAAAGGTGATGAGATCACTCATTTGATGAGTAAACATTTCACATCACATGCCATTTGTTATTTCAATGTTTTAAAGGGAATCCAAAAATCATCATACAAACTATTATTACATAACTCTGAAGGGATTATTTCATAAACAAAAAGATTAATAAAATATCCTAATCATACAACTGCAATAAGATTATTGCTTTGCCATTATCTCAATTACCAACTATTCCAGTGCATTTTAATTAAGTAAGTGATGTGGAATTGAATAGTTGGAGCAAATCATAAGAGTAAAACAAATTCCTAATTTAACTTTCCATATTAGTATTTTTCCAATAAACTGCAATGGGAGATTTGAATGTTTTTCTTCAGCATGTTTAAGTTCTAAATTAAAAAGTTATAACCTGCTAATAGCATGATGGGAAATTTAAAAAAATATTTCCAGAAATGACTATGTTTTGTAAAAAATATTAATTTTGCCAGGAGGGCTATTGTTCATGAAGGTAGCATAGAGATGTAACTTAAAAAAAAAAAAAAACCTATAAATTATCTTGAAATTGATTCTATATAATGGAAATAAATGTTCTTGTGTCACACCTGCAAGCCTAGAATCATGTGATAACAGGAAGTGCTTTTTGAAAAGGTTTAATATTATAAATATAAGTGGAATATCTGTGGTGATTAAAAATATAATAGTATTGTTTTCTATGATTGTAACTGTTATATCAAGTACTTTTTTTTCCTGCGAAGAAGAAAAGTATGGATTAAGAAAAATTACTACATACAGAAAATGGTTAAAATACAATCTACTTATTGATCCAGAGAAAATATATTTTTATTATATATTCATCAAAATAGGAATTGATGTCAATATTAAAGCAGGTTATTTTTGTGAGCCTTAGTTTTTAGAATTGTTAAGAGATCTGTCATGAAAGAGAAATTGAATAAAACCAAGAATTTTGCATTGTAATGTTTCAAAAATATCTAGATAACATTGGGGGGAGGGGGGCTGAAAATTATTCTAAAATAAAAGTTGATTTTAAGTTTTATAAAACAATGGCATGCAATATGTTTTTAAAAATTCATTTTGTGAACTCTAGGACTTTTTTCCAGATTGCCTGCAAGTGGTGGGATTTTTTTCCATTAAATTATTTCTGAAAATGGGAAAAGTAGGGCCAAAATCAGTGGAATTTCAGTGTGCTGGTTAACTAATGTTAAACATTCCTGGAATAAAGATACTGTAGAAGAAGCAACAAATATGTTTTTAAAGCTACTTTATAGACTTGATCATCTTCTATTATATTTTAATGAATATGTAAATATAAGATAACCATAGTCATGGGTTAAAAAACCCATAGAAATATGACATTTTTCTTATTATTAATAAAGACCACATTTATCACTTCACCCAAATTAGTCTGTGACCTTAATTTTCTAATTAAGAATAGCTAATTTACCATTTATCAACCAGTATTATATAGATAGCTAGATTGGTTCTAGTATTTTACTTGAAAATAGATCATAAATTTGCTTATGATATGAACAAATTTTAAGTTCATTTGTCTGATATGGAACTTCAGGTCATCTCTCATTTAAACAAAACTTCATGATAAAAGAAATTTATTAACATATTTGGATTCAGAAAAAATATTAAAAGATTCTGTTACTTTCATCCATACATATGTTTAAAGAAAAGGGTTTTTTTCCCTACAATGTTAAGAAACCTGGACCACTATTGTTTTCCCTATATATGTAAGTATGTACTCAGTATATTAATTATTATATTGGTGTTTTACTTTTAACACTTGAGTTATTTGCTTCTAATTATTTATCAAAATATATATTCAGCCCATTATTGATTTGATAGTAGATATATTTATTATAAGAAAAATAATTATTAAAAACATCATTAAATTATTTAAGACTATAATACTCTTCCTTTTTTTTTTTTTTCAAAATTATTTTTTAATGTATTTAATATATATTTGAATAATTCCATCAACATTCATCAATTTCTTTTAAAAACTTATTTGAATCAAAATCATTATCAATATTTGTTACCCATGATTTCAGTTATTACATAGAGTTATTATCAGAGGTCTCCTAATTCTTTCATTATATATTACATAAAGATATGATTATTTTAATTCAGATAAAATAAATGTTTTAAAAAAGAAATTGGTGAATATTTACCAAGTTTTTGGAATATATATATATAATTATTTTAAGACTGCGTTTGAATTAATTTTCATTACCAGCTACTTGTATATGAATATGGTTATTTCAATTCTAGAATAAAATAGAAACAGAGAATAAAATGTTAAAGATGATTTTTATAATGTTGGTATAATAGAATTGCTAAACCATAAATGTTTACATACATCACATATTTGTTACTTAGTCTGTTTACTCACATCTTGAAATACTGTTTATTAACTTCTATGGCAAACTTTTTGAAATACTTAAACATTTTTTGTAATTTAATACACTGTATAGGCTTACACACACCTGCACATAAATAATGTAATATATAAGGGATTCGAATTCAGACCTTCACATGAACCCCTACCCTCCATGCCATCTCATATTGCTAACCCACGTGATCACACACATGTTGAACAGATAAATAATCACCAATGTACATATTTCATGCTAAACCAGCACTCATCAGGTGGTTCAGATTACAATCTCCACACATATATATAATCAGTGCTCAGCTTATCTAATTGCAGCTCTCCATTGCATTTAGTCCTCAGCCATGCACTCAACATTGTGTTTCTTTAGATAGTTTTTGAAATAATCTTCGGTTCTTTCATTTTATATGCCTATTCCAATAAAAATTCTGTAGCATCACATCCAGTAAGCTGAATAGCATATTAATTGCTTTTATAATCTCAGCCATAAGCTTTCAGAGAATTCTTAAATAAAATTTTTCTAATGCATTTATGCTACATTAATAGAAAATCCAGATTTCACTTCCATACAATAATCTAGATGAAATAATTGCTCTATATATTATTAATTTAGTTTCAGTAGTTTTATCACTGTAATGAAATATCTTTTAATAAATGCAGCAGTAAAAAATGAATATGTTGCACTTCAAGCCCCCACCAACCTTTTTACCTAAACAAAACTACATTCACAATCTGAGATTCATCCAGTTAAAAATTACTAGGAATTCTGTTATTAGGTGATGACTGGAGTTAACCTTAATTACTAAAGTCTTTATAAATTGCAGTCAAAGTAAAAATATTCTGTAGATCACGTTTTGAATTGGCAAAAATAGCACAATTATCAGCTTATGGTAATTTTATTAAGCCAGAAATATGAAGTTCTTATTTTTGATTTTAATCAATTCATATTAAAAACTCCATCAAAGCAATGATGCCTATAAACTATTCTAAAAATGATTATAAAATGGAAAACTAAGTTGGGATTAGAAATCATCCTTATTTATTTAACACCAATTTTAATTTCAAATGTCTCAAAAAAATTCCCTAATAGTGAAATTTTGTATTCCATCATATAAAATTTGTATAATATGTATGAAAATTAGTAGACAACCAGCTACATTTCTAACAGTAGCACAAATCTATTTTATTAATTAATAAATCAAACAGGTTTGTTTTGTATCAAAGTATTTTTTTATTCCTAATAGTTTTCTCGTGTTTGTCTAGTAGCAACAAACCATATCTATACTGTTTCTTGATTCTCTAAAATTATATCTATGACTGAAAGCAATTTGTTCACTGAAATTACAAGTAATTTTTCTATAATGGATGAGAATGATAATCTCCAATAATTAATGCAGTCTTTTAAATTGCTTTGACTTTTATAAACTGGAGCAATGCAGTCACTTTTAAGATCAGGTGACAAACTTTAATGCATCTATATATTCCTAAAAAGTGTCAATAATTTTGTAAGTAATCAATTATCCCCATGTTTAAATTTTTTTTCAGATATAGCATTAATACAGATAACCTTTTCATTTTTAAAATTACACAGTGATTTTTATTTTTTCAATTGAATATCTTTGTCCAAATCTAAATAAGTATGTAGCATGGATATATCATTAAAAGCTGTTATCTTAACTTTTCAAAAGATTCATTATCATATAAAATAGTAATACTTATGGATTTAATACTATCATAATATTTTTCAGGTATGTATATTATTTTTAATATATTAAAAAATATATATAATCAGGAAATGACTTTAGTTTTAATGCATAAATTAATTTTAAGCTATCTTGTCAATTGTTAAACGTCTGCTTTTAAATTACTATATTGCTGTCAAGCGTTGTTAGCCAAGAGGTCATCACAGCTGGCTTGCAAGCAAGTAGTTGTTTGCAGACGGTTGTGGGTTCGCCTCCCGGCTGATGCTATGACATATGCAAAAAAAAATTACTATATTGCTTATGAAGGTCTTAATTCAATATTTATTATGCCAAGTGGAAAATATTTTGGATTTTCTTTCAATCAAGTCACTAATAATAAAATAATTTACAAAGAATCAATAAGGAATTATTTTAGTGGATCCAAGAATAAACGACTTACTTGTACCTCAGCAAATAAGACATTCTTGTTTAGGATCTTTTTTTAATGGAACTACCATTTTAATTTTGAAATGTATTAGTTTTTGAACTGTCCAATAATCTTCATTATAAATTTTCATATAACATTTTTTGCATTTTAACTCTAACTATAATACACTTTACTAGATGCCTTTGTTTAAGCCTTAATACATCCACATTTATTTATACCTATTTTTTCTGCCTAAATAAAATGTTTGTAATAGTTAATCCAGTGCAACATAAAAACTGAATTACAGCAACAACTTTGAGTCAATATTTATTATAAGACATGCACTGAAGTCTTGAAAATAGAAAAATTTATGTTTTCAATGATACTGATGTAATAATACTCCAACAATGAATACAATATTTTTTGCTTTTAAACCTCTGAATTACTGATATCATGGACATAGGTAACATTCACAAAACATGTTTTTATATTATCTATTCATTAATATATTTAGGAATTTTTATGACTAGAAGATAGCAAATTAAATTTCATAGCAAATCAAACATCATAAGTCTCGTACAATCTGTCCTTTTTAAAAATATATATATATTTATTCAATCAAACTTTTTCTAGAAGATGTATTTCACTAAGAATAGTTATATTAATCTTAAATTTTGGTATCTCTAGCTATAAATGCTCTCTTTTATTCAAATCTTAAGTAGTTCACATCAAAATTCACATATTCCGTGAATTCACCTTTAAAAAAAGTATGTATCTTTACCACAAATTCATCTCTTTTTTATTACTACTTTTATAATTATTTATATTACCTTAATGAGTAATCCATCAAGACATAACAAATCTGGCCAGATTGCATGAGACTGACCATTTTAGACCATGTTTTATAAGTAGTTTCATGGTATATAGGAAATTACTAAATACAACTGTTCAAACATTCTGTTGATTGCCAGACCGAAACACCTGTCTCAAGTTCAGTTTGAAAGCATTTAATTACTAATTATGTTGCATGTAAAAGTACAACTATGGATTCCAAATTTGCCATTAACATCACATTCCTAATATCTTGGGTTTGGAAAGGATAATATTAATTATAAATAGCATTCCATCTGTAAATCGCAGGTGCCATGGTGTAAGCTATGTTATTATTATAATTCCTAATAATGAAAATTTATGCAACATCAAAAAAAAAAAAAGCATCAATAATAAAATGTGATTGAAGAGCCAATCAATGCACAATACAGTATAATGACCAATAGTAAGCAAGCTCATAATACCCAAACTATAAAGCAACAGAAGTTACTCTTTATCTAGTTTTACCTATTGATTTTTTTTGCTGTTAATTTTCAGATCTAAAGATTATTCTACTATCCCATCACTTGTGGATTTAGCTAATAGCCTAAGTAAAGCCCCAATCTTTTTTAAGTAATGAATTTATAACTTAAAAGGCTAATCATTTGTTATATCTTAATCATCATATATTATTTGAAAAATTCTTCATATATTACATATTATTTGAAATAATATGAATTCAATCTTAAGAAAGTTGGATAGTCTGGAACTTATAGTTAATAAAAATTTGACACTATTTCTGAATAAAAAGAATTTTTCCCAATTTTTCATAATGTTCAAAATTAATAGAATATAAAAAGTGCCGTGAAGAGAATTAAAACATCCAAGTAAAATGACAGATAAATTAAAATTATATAAAATCATTTGGAATTTCATGGTTTTTTTGTGTGTGTGAAGTACAATTGTTAAAAAGAATAAATATTTGCAGTCCATAATGTTATAATTAGCAATGATTTCATCTGAAAATAAGAAGAATCTAAGAATCCCCTTTCCCCCATTTTTATATTTGAAGTTTACTAAATACTGTAAAAAGGCAGGAGATTAGCACACCCAATTTTTTCATTTCTAAAATTACAGTTATTGAAATTATTATATAAATTAATCCATAATTTTTAAAAATTATAAACTCCTTACATTTATAATTTTTTATTTGTGGAATATAATTGTTAAAAATAATAGATGTCTAGAATCAGTAAGGTTATAATTAGTAATGATTTCATTTAGAAATAATTGAACTGTTGAAATTTCTTCTCTCCTCTTCCAATTTTTCATATTTTAAGTTAACTGAATACTGCAAAAAGATATATTAAATAAGTTATAGAAAAAAAGAGGGAACTACTATACAATAAAAATGAAGTTATTTACAACTCAAATTTTGGCAGTTAAAAAAGTAGATAAAAAAAAAAAAAAAAAGGGAAGAATTAATATTAGTTAAACAAGAATTCAAAAAATATAAAAAACATTTTACAATAATAATAATTTATAAGATTAGTTAATAAAAAGTTTAAGCTAAATATTAAACTTAAATATAAAGATTGTAGAATTAGAAGTTTATGCATTAATATTTACAATAATGATAGAAATTTAGTAAAAGCATTTTATAACATTGGATTTAAACAGGGAACCATCAACAGAAAAGTCAAAGCCAAAGAGGATAAACCATGTATGCTGCTACCATATATATCTACTTTAGCTATAAAAAAAACTCATTAAAACACTTACTACAGATTTTAATTTAAGTTTTCACACACTATCAGACCACTAACAGAATAATTAATAATTCAAAAGACAAATTTGCACCTGACCAAAACCTCCAGGCCATTTACAAAATCACAGGCCCCTGGAAATGGCTGCAGTGTGGGATATTATGGTGAAACATGCTGCAATAACCACCAGGGTATCACATTGATATTTATACAACAGGGCTCGAATCAAGTCTGAGGGCAGCTCTATATTTTTCGAATGTCAAAAATCCATAGGCCACGTGTTCAAACCCTCTACAGTTGGTGAGCACTGAGTGCAATGATGCCAAGTGCAGGATTAAGGAAGCATGCTTCATTGCAGATGACCCCAATGCATCAATAGAAGATGCCTGTTTCTCCATGTCGAACAAATGGGCCATCTAGACTATTTGCATGTATCTTTATTAAAAAGATAACTACAACAATCATTAGTTTTGTAGTTAAGTAGCGATAAAAGATGGCTGCTGGAGGGTTGTATTAGATCCTAATATCTAGGTGCAGTACTCTCAGATCCAAGGCTCATCACTGATGAAGGCCACAAGCCAGAAACTAATCTGGGGATATTGGATAAGTCGGCACTAGATGGGGATTTTAAGCACAAGCCTTCTGGAATCCATTGATTATTCTGGTTGGCACAGAGTGGCACTACTGTATGGAGAGTTTTGCCTGTTTAATATGGGAACACAAAGCTCCCCAAACTGCTAAACAATTATTAATTCATAATATAGCTTCACATATGAGCATTTCAAGAGCAATATATAGAATAATAATTTATCAGATTTGTTAATAAAAAGTTTAATACTAATTATTAAATCATATGTAAAAGAGGCCCCCATAAAAACTTTACTCCAGATCACGTTTTCTCAGTTCTGCTCTGATGGTAAAATTGAATAATTAAAGAACTCTATTGCAATATTAGTATATCTACATTCGCATAGATTTTTTTTTTTAGTTTGTTAACTCTAAAATTTTGAATCTGATCCAACATACTTATATAGATTTGACCCTAAGCCAGAAACTATATATATAGCGATTTCAGTTCTATACTAATTTTAGGCCTCTCATTCTAGCTAAGATGGATAATACCATAGAACATTAATTTCTGATTTATATCTTAGTATTTCTCTACATCCTATTCCAGAGCCATCTACTGAATACTATTACATTCATAAGCTATTATGTTTATATTTCTGGCGTATGGCCTTCATCAGAGGATTTAGGTTTCAAAATTGGAACTAATGCATTTATACATCTACTAGCCAACTTAATTTTATATAACAATTGACGAAGGCTATAAATTTGAAACCAGTTTGGGATAGCGATATAATAGCACTGTATCTAATGTGCATTGATTATCTGAGGTTACAATAGATGGACCTGGAGTGAAAGCATATATATTTTGAGTAATCAGAGAAAATCATATGATGTTTGATAAACTAATTTTTAGTTTGACAAAATAAAAATTCAAATAAACCTTAAAATATTTTATAAAGTGGAATATATCTTTGAAGTCTTTTTTTTTCTTGAGATACTTTTTCAATTATAATTTAGATATATACAATGATAGTGAATGGGCGGATTAGTCATTCCTTTTTCTAAGTAGCATTAATCCTTTCTTTTTTTAAGCGGTGTACTGTTAAGACATGCGCAGTGAAAATGCTATTCCGCTTAAAATTAAATCCCTAGATCTGGTTGCTAATGTAAATTAATAAGACTATAGATTAAGGCTAACACACTTTCTTTCTGTCTCTCTAATGTTCGATTTATAAATTTTGACTTTTAGTCGAAGCAGTTTTAGAATTACCAGCAGGTAAACGTTTTTGGAAATGGACATAAAGCCGAGAGGTAAATCATTCGATTATTATTCACTATTTGTGGCAAATTTTAAAATGTTGCTTTTTCTAACATAAGTTAACCAATATAATGATATCAATACATTATATAAAATACAGAATGTTAAAATCAGCTAAGCTTTAAAATGAGTCTTAGAAATATTATTTACATAACATCATAGCATAAAAGGTTATGTTTTTGAAAAAATAACTGGAAAAAAAAAAATCAACATTTCTGAAAAAAAAGTTAAGCTTCCATCGAAAAACCTACGCAGATTTATATATTTTAATTTCAAATTGTTATAAATTATGATTTTCCTTTCTAATTGGCCCTATGTATTGCGCCAGCTACTCTAGCTTTAGTGAAATATCTTTAAAATAAAGAAGAAATAGCGCGTGAGTTCGAGCTATATAAAATAAAATATTGTATTGTAATAATTAATTTCCTATTAAAATTTCTTTCATATTTTTATCTATAATTTTGGCTTAAATTAAAATAAAAAGCTCTCAACCAAAAAAATAGTTTGGGTGATTAAAAAACAAAGACTACATATTCCAACCAGGTTCGTTCAGAGCAGGGGTTGTAATACACACGGGTGGCACACTGTAGAGGCGGCACAAACAACTCTCGTTAATAAAAAATGTAAAACAATAGATAATCAAAAGAATAAAAGAAAAACGGATGCTTCAATACTTGATGTTGCTAATGTTAACTGATTATTTTATTATAGGTGTTATGTGTTTGTATTGTTTTATCAGTTAGACTAGGTCTATGATTATGTTACTGCTGTTTTCGAGCCGTCAGCACTTTCATTATACATACGTAAACAGCCACAAAATTGCTGTGGAAAGCCATCTAGCGACTGCTTTATTAATTAATTTTATTCTTGAATTATGTCAAATAAAAACCATAATTTTGCACCCGAGTGGCACAACCTACAGAATGGCTGATTACAACAATATGTTACTTATTTGATGAGTTTTTTTTTTTTCGGTTAGCGAGCCTCATGAGATATTGTTTTCAAGTATGTGTAATATTATTTCATTTATTTATTTTTTGCAAATATATTTTACATTTCATTTTAATTTTTAAATATATAAACTGTATTTATATTTTGGTAATAAAAATGAAAACTATTCTCACTTTACATCAATCATAAACAACTTGAGATCCATTTGTCAGCTTTTTATGACTTTCTGTTAGCAGCTTAATGTCAAAAATAATTTAAATGGCTTTGTATCCATTGTAATTAAAATTTATGTATTCATGTAGTTATTTATAACATATATAATTAATATTTGTAGTTTGTATATCATCTGTATTATATGTGTATATATAAGAATAATTTTCGCTCTAAATTTAATATACTATTTATTTTATTACTGTTAAGTTAAATAGAAGCTATTTATGCTAATATTGAAGAGTTTCTTAAACCATTGAAACATACGATTACTATTTCTTTTCCTTGCACAAGCTTTTAAAATAGTAGCAACTTTATACAATAGTGCAAGCTATAATAGTCATTATATGGAAAGTTTGTGCATGTAAATCCTTATCTAGTGCCTACTCATCCAAATCCCCCAGATTACTTTAATTAAATAAGTAAAAAGTCGTTCTGGAGAGATGCATTGCAGCCAAATGTCTAGGTGCATTACTCTCAGATCCAAGGCTCTTAACTAATGAAAACCATAAGCTAGAAACTAATCGAGGGATATTGGATAAATAGGCACCAGATAAGAATTTAAATGCACAAACCTTTTGGTATCTATTGAATACTATAGCTTGTGCTAAATAACATTATTTTTTGCAGAAAGTTGCTACTATATTTAAAAATTGTTAAATAGGAATGTTTCTATTCACAAAGATTGAAAAAAGAAGTATTATCCAGATGTTCTCAGGCAGTTTCTTATTGAAACTTTTTGTCAAATAAAATTCTTGCTTTACTAATTATTGATTTTTTGTTTATGATGAATTTTTGCTATGATAATGCAAAAATTATCAATATATTGATGTTTTAATTAAAATATATTTAGCAAAAACAGGTTTATTCAACTATATTTACAATAAAAGAAAATGTTAAAATAACTTATTAAATTTAATAATACATTTATAAACCAGTAATTTACTTAAAAAGGAGAAAAAAACTCATTCTTTCAGAGTGGAATGTCTAATATTAATAAGATGTCATATGGAATTTACTATAATGTGAGGAGCTAACTTCAAATCTCTTTCTTTGATGATTTTTAATTTCTGAAAAAAAATTAATTTTAGATCAGGCATAACTGACTCGAAGATTAGGATACATCTGAAACCATAGACGGAAAGGTGATGAAAGTGGCACTTCTTATAGTTGCAAAATCCCCAGAGGCAATACCTTCTATGAGCGTGTTTATAATTGGATGTTTTGGTGTATAAATTTGATTAATCAAAATTCTACAGCCCTGAAGAGAGGAACAATTGTTGAAAATGTGAAATATGGTATCATCCTCCCTATGGCAGAGTGAGCAAACAGGGTCCAAAGAGGAAAAATCTCTGTACATCAGAAATTGGCTTGTGGGAAGGGCATTGAGATTTAGCTTTAGAAGGAAGTCTAAATATTTTGGCTCAAGATTCCATCTTTTATATTTCTTTATAATGGCAAAGTTTGTACAGGTGAGAATAGTAGGATCTGGGATAATTGATGAAAACAAAAGAAGATAGGCATCCCAAAAAATGAAGTTTCATTGGTTTTATTTGAGTTAAAGTTGTGAGAATTTTGCAATGTCAATTAATACTTGTGTCAGCCAACCATCATTAATTGGAGGTGGAGTATCTGTAGGGTGAATAGATAAAAAAGGTGAGTCCTCAGCAAAAATCCCGTTGAGTCTTGTAATGAGTTTATTTGATTTCTGTAGACAAAGAACCTGAAGTGAGTGCAGTGACAAGCCATTAAGTCTTGTCGGTCTCCGCACTCTCCTTAAGCTAATAGCAACAGTTTTACTCTTGCACATTAGTCTAGAGCAGTGGTCTTCAATCACTGGACCGCGGCCCAGTACCGGGCCGCAGAAGTTGTCTGTCGGTCCGCAGCTAGATTGCAGGAAAGCTTATAATAACAAAATAATAATATTTTAAACTTTTAATTAATATGAACAATTTTTATTTATTTTTTCATCACATTTATTAAAAAAAAAGAAACAGAACAAAAATACCACAAAATCTAATCAATCATACATAAATTAATTTGTTTTTCTATTTATCACAGATGTTTATGGGGGGGGGGGGTAGAAAGTTTTTTATTACACAAACTCCAGTTGTCTTTTGATAGCCAATCACGGCTGCTTATCAGCGTTGTTAAAGCAATAAAATGTAACGTGACTTTTTTTGATCTCTTAAATTTTTTCTACTCTCTCTTTTAATATTTCATTTTTAGTGGGTTTTTTTTGGCTATAAGGCTATTTTTTTTGGCTTTAACTTTTTATTTTGGAAATCAATTTTTATTACCTTTTTTTAAAAATAAAAACCAAAAAATAAGTTCTGTTTCTAACTTTTGCAAAGTATTTCTCAATACACTCCCACCACCCCAAAATATAGTAAGATCAAAACTTTTGACTTTTTCAAGTTTCGTTTTCTTTTTTTTTTGTTTAAAAATACGCCCACTTTTTTTTGGCCTATAAGGCAATATTTTTTTTGGCTTTATTTGGATACCGTTCAAATACTAAAACTTTTATTTTTAAAACCAATTTCTGTTACCTTTTTTTAAAAATAAAAACAAACAAAAAATAACTTTGGTGTCTATCTTTTGTCTCAGTGTTGACAACGTATTTCTCACCCCCCCCCCCCCAAATAAAAATTTATCTGTAAACTTCTGCTGGTCTAGAGCAAAGAGAGTTTATACTCTGGATAAATTTTGATGAGAATTTAATCAATGGCATGTAGTAAGCAAAAATGTATTTACGCATTGTTTTATGTGAATAATAATTCTTTACTCAGGCAATTAAATATTACACATACATATGTATACAGTATAGACATTTTTTGTTAATTATTTATAAGTTATTTGTAATTCAAGCCATATATTTGTTTTTTTGTCTTTTATTTTAACTTGCTAATCCATTTATAAATGTAGTTTGAACTTAATCTTTCCCATATAATTTTAAACTTCCGTCTGAGCTAAAATGTTTATTTCTGTATTAATAAACCATTCCTTTAAGATTGTACCAGCTACAATTATCTTATTAAGTGTATTACTGACTTTGCTTTTGAGCATCCTGATCATCTGGCAGTTGTCTTTTATAGCAGTATAAGGCAAGTCATCTATAGTAAACAAAATCTCTGGTTATTTATCTCAATCCCTAGTAAAATCTCTATTCAATTTTCTAAACAGTATCTTATCTCTAATCTTAAATTAAATTTTGATCCTGCATATATCTTTTTCAAGAAATGCTTAATGTGGTGTTGATCTTTTGTAAACAATCAATCTTAAAATTTGCTTCAAAAATATGCTAAAAATTTTAATTCATACTATACATTTGTTTTATATATTCTCAGAACACCATGCTGTGTTTTTTGTTTGATGATAAAAAATATAGTGCTAAAAAAAGATGGTTTAACACAGGGGTACCCAACCCTATGCCTACGGGCACCATGGCGCCTGGAGATCATTTTCTGAACACGATAAAAAATTATCTAATACAAATAAATTTAATTTTTTAAATTTCTTATAAATTATTGTATTATATTGTAATCAAATTGTAGGGCATACTATACTTTTACAGCATAAAAATATAAATGTTAATTATGTTAAAATTTTATTTTTGAAATAAATATTTTTTTGTACATTATATGTATTATTAACAATTTCCAACTATAAATTTACATTGAAAAAATAAATGGTGCCTGCCATCCGGTTGAAAAAAATAAATGGTGCCCGCCACCTGGCCGGTATTATAGAATGTGCTCTTAAGTGCAAAAAGGTTGGGGACCACTGGTTTAACATATGTATAAACTTAAATTTTTATCCAGAAAAATTATAATTAAAGCTAGCATTTGAACATCTTTACTAGTTGTACAATTTCTTAAGGTGCATATATTTGTTGCTAATTCCAAAATTTCTTAAGACTCTATCATATGACTCCAGCTTACACATTGCTGCTTCAGCAACATATTCTTTTTCTTTCATCACAATTATGCCACTTAGTGTAAACTTTAATAACTAATAGAAACTAGTCTGAGGATATTGGATAGGACTAGACAGGGATTTATTAAATACTATCATCTGTCATCTATAAGTTATTAAAACTTACATTAGATGGAATATCTATGGTGAAAAAAAAAAACAGTTCTAAAATTTGTTATTCTTTATAGTTTTAAAATTTTATTAATTTCTAAATAATGAGCATTGCTAATTGCTCAACAAGCTTTGTGATAAATTCTTAGCCAGAGAAAGCATTTAAAATATCTCTGTCAGGACCCCTCCCCCCAAACCTCTGACTATGGTTTCGTGCTTTCCTGACAGAGATATTTTAAATGCTTTCTCTGGCTAAGAATTTATCACAAAGCTTGTTGGGCAATTGGCAATGCTCATTGTTTATATCTTACAAGTTTAAGAGAATTGGGTCATGTGATCTATGATTCTTATTTTGTTTATTAATTTCTGCTTCTACTGCTTGAAGAGAAAGAAGCTTTTATAAGGCAAAAGTAATTAAAAATTAACTAGATCTATAACTTCATAATAGAGATTATCTAAATTAGCTTTATTATTCATTGAGCATAAATTATGTAAAAATATGGATTTTAAAAACTTAATTAATTATTATTAATTATCATCATTATTTTGAAATATTATCATTTCACTACACAATAAATATCTCTTCAAGTTTAGTCCAGTTTTTTCAGTCTATAGCCTGTCTTCATATCTCACCAACAAACTTTCTTATTTCATCTATCCATCTTATATATGATCTCTTTCTATGTCTTTTACCATCTTTTGGGATTTATTCTAAGACTTCACCTGTCCATCTAACATTGTCTTTTCTAGAAATAGGTCAAAGCCAGCTTTATTTTAGTCTTTTAATTTTTTTATTAATGTTAATTATGCTTGTTTACTTTCTCACTAGAGTGTTTCAGTTTGATCTTTTGGTTATTGCTAACATACATCTCTCCATATTTTTGTGAGTGGCCTGAAATCTCTGAATTGCTTTCCTGCTAAGTGTCCAACTTTCAGATCCATAAATAAGTACTGGTGAAATGCATTGATTACCCCCCCCCTCTTTTTTTTTGTTCAAAGACATGGACATATTTCCACACTATTAAATTATTTCTACAAAAAGGACTCCATCTAAGTTTTATTTTTTGATTAATTTCATCCATTGTTTTCATCTGTATTAATAATCTGACCAAAGTATTTTGTATTAGTTAACTTCTTCTAATTTATGATTATTAATCTTTATTATTATTATTTTTTGGAAAAAGCGATTATCTTTAATCCTACTTTTTTAATTTCATCTGATAATTCTTGCAACATTTTCTGAAGCTCTGAAGTTATTATTTGCCCAAAAAAAAACAATTAAATAATTTGCAAAATCTAGATAATTTAAATAATATCCACATATTTTTATTTAAAAAGTTTTGGAAATATGGAATCATTGTCATTTGGTCATATGAGTGTTAATCTTCTCAGTGTCACTGATACTCCTACTGCATTTTGTTAACTCTTCTTTAGAAAATGATATCTTAGTTCTACATCTTGACGGTCCAAAACATTTAACACTACGGAAATGCTTATAGAATCAATTGCTTTATAATCAACAAATCCAAAACCTAATTGTAACTTACATTTATTGACTTTTTATATAATTTTTCTCTGTACTTGGATGTAATCCATTAACTAAAAGCACTTAAATCCAGCTTGTTTTTTCAATTGGTTTGAATCTAAAGTTTGCAGTAAACAAGTTTTATTATCTTGATAAAGATTTTGTACAGAATCCAGTTTGTAATTTCTAATATTTTCATTATCATCTTTCTTAAATATCATCACTATGTTCTTCCAATTACCTGGTACATTTTTATTATCTAGATATTTGATATATACTTTTTCTAACAATTTTGTATATATTTTCACCTGCTTCTTTTAAAACATCAATAATGATTCCATCATTTTTTGGATTCCATGTCTTACCTCTTCATTTAAAATGCTTGGCATTTTTTAAGATGTAATAATTATATATTTTCTTGTTCTTTATTATAATATAATTCTTTGTAAACTGTTGTTCTTTATTGCAGTATAATTCTTTGTAGAACTCTTTCATATGTTTCAACATGTTCTCCATCTTTTTAATAATTGTTCCATTTTTTCTTCTTATTGTTGAAATAACTTTCATCCAATATCAAAATGGTTTTTTTTTTTATACTTTTGAAACTTGTATTTTTTTCTGTAACTAATTCACAGTTATATTTTTTTATATCATTATTAACATTTTATATCATTTTGCAAGATTATTTTGAAATATTTTCATATCCTTCTTTTCTTCTATCATTTTCTCATTTCAGTTGAAAATTTACTGGTGAATTTCTATTTTGTTGTTACTGACTATTTTTTTTTTTTTTTTATTGATCTCTTAAATTTGAATCATCTTCAATGTTTGTTAATACTTTAAAATGATTAGCAAGTTCAATTTAAATCTATTGGGGTCAATAATGTCTTTTTTTAAAACAGTTTTCCTCTATAGTTTTGTATTAACATATATCTTACATTTCACTAATCGATGGTTACTTTCTGAATTGAATCTATTAAGAATATACAATCCTGAAATACATATTTTCTATTAGTCAAATTACAATGCAATTCTGTATCTTTATTTGTATACTTTCATGTCCCTCTCTATTTAGCATTTTTCTCAATGCAAGAAGTCATATCAATGTATAGGTTTTCTTTTTCTGCAATTCAGTAAGCCTATGTCCCTTTATTTTTGTCATTATAACCATAATTATCCACAGCACCTTCATCTTTCAATTATTTTCCATTTCTAACAAGGTCTTCCTTAATAATTTTAAAATGTTGTTTGATTCAATCAAAAGCATTTTGTACATCTTAAAAAAAGCATTTTACTTCATCATAATGAGAACTTGTGGGGCATAAACCTGAATTATTAATTTGAATAACTAATATTGTCACTTTGTTTAATAAACCAGCAATTTCCGCAATATTATTATTCTATTTTTTATTCATAATGAGTTCCACTCCGCTTATGCTTCCAATATTTGTGCCTTTATAGTAAAATATATGTTTATTTTTTAAATCGTTTTTTTTTTCATATTTTTTTCCAATTTAACAGAGTCTAACAACATTCTATTTAAAATTAGATAGTTCTTCTAATTCACATAATTTTCCTTCCCTTGAAAGTGATCTCCAGTTGTAAGTAGTTAAAATAAAAGGTCATTATCCATTAGTAGCCTGGGTTTACAATTAAGGAATTTGTAACATCCTCTGACATCAGCTGTCAGTTTCTATCTTAACTGACAACTTTATAGTTCATAAAAATAAATACCATGATTTAGTGTCTGTCATGATTGTAAATGTCTAATCAAAAAAAAATCATTCACACACATTTATTCTACCTTCAGAAAACTTGACTGATCAGTTTAAAACTATCAGGTAACTGAGAAGAATAAATATGGGATTTCTTAATCTTAAGGTCAGGGTAAAAAGCTAGTTGTAGTCAACATATTGCATGTTAATGGGGATCTTTTCGCAAACTTCTTTCTGCAGCCTATTATATGTTTTTTTATTTACTATTGGAATGAAAAATGCTTAAAAACAGAGATGAATACTACTTAGAAGTGTTTAAGTGTTTATAGGTGGTCTTATTAAGATGCATTACTTGAGGTTTGAGAGGAGAACTTTAATTAAAAGTGATTAAAAACAAAAAAAAATGAAAGTCTTCATCTTTTTGGTTTCCAGATTTGCAGTATACTGATTAGTGTCCTATTTTAAGAACATACTTTTTCATTTTCTTTTTGCCACATATAGTAAGTTTTAGATTGAAAACATTTATATGTTTTTTTGTTTTGATATTGGTGGGAAATGGTTAAGAACAGGAGGGAAGATGCATTAATCCTAAAGATCCAGTTGCACTGTTCTGATCCAAGCTCCTCGCTGATAAAAGCTATAGGTTTGAAACTGGTCAAATGATTTTGGATAGGAAAGCACGGGTGATTTATTAAGCACTATGAAAGATGAAGTTATGTGACAGGTCATGATATTTTATTGGTATGTTATACTATTCTTATCTATTTAAAGAATAATCTGAATGTTTTGAATGCAATCCATAAAAATCTATGGTTATCAATTAAGGTTAAAAAAACTTAAATAGTTAATCATTCAATATAGTAACACATAAATAAGTCTTCAGCATATTTTAGAATGGATGATTATCAATTAGGAATGTGAATCAATTTAAATATCTTGTTAGTTTTTTTCGATATAAAAGTAGATTTGGATCTTGGATTACAATACAAGTTTACTGCATTTTTTAAATTGAAAGGCTATGCTGTTTTGTTAGAATAATATAAGTACTATACTTACATTAATTGTCTATAGGCTGTCATTTTGCTTAAGTTGTTATGTGGAAATGAAACATGACTTGCTTTCTCCATCGTATAGCATAAAATCACTGGAAATTTTTAAGGATATTCCATAAGATTTTAACAAGATTATAATACCACTGAGTATGCTCTAGCTTAGTGTTTGTGATGATACTGGATTTACTAATGTAAAAGCATATTTTCATTAAATGGAGAGAGTGATATAAATATATAGTGACATATTTCTTAAAAAATTATTTTATAGTAAGTATGAGCATAAGCCTGGTTTTGATTTAAGATAGATGTTATTTACCATATCTAGATTATCTAAAAAATACTCTAAAGGAAGAGATATTGATTGCTTTTTAGGAAGATAGATTAGAGGAAAAGAGTTTGCTAAAGAAGAAACTTAAAAATCACTTTCACAATATGCAATCCATCAATCTTAAAGTCCAGATTCATATTGTCATTGCATCAAATTAGGTGGGTCAAGTGTTGTTTTTTTTCTTCTCAAGTTGGAGTAATTACTCACATGTGCATGGCTGCTAACAATAAATAATGATGAATTTATTTGATATGAATGTGTGAGAGATCACTTAGCCAAAAACAGAAAGTAGGAAAATAAAATTTAAAAAAAACTTCCTTTGTGTCTACTAATAAAAACAATTTTTAGAATTCGACATAAAAATTATTACATTATGTTCAAAAATGGAATAAAAAAATTCATATATAAAATATAATCATAATGATGTGATATGAGCAATGATCAAGTTATCTCTTGACCATAGTACTAATTGTGTAATTATTTTATTTACCTTTGGAATGAGAATATTCATTAAGTATAATTATTAATTTATCATTTTCTTAGTCCAATTACTTTTAGCGTCACATATGCTATTTTAATGCTTAGAGTTACATTATTTTATAATGTAACCTTTTCATTAACAATAAAATGAGAGGACCCCCCCCCCAATAAATTGTATATGTGATAAGGTTTGCATTCTGCCTTGAATGTACATGAATTGCAATTAAAATTAGTTATATATGGTATTCATATGAATACAATTATCGAAACTAAATAGGGTTTAGTTTTAAAAATTGTTATAGAAAAATTTATAGTATAGGATTATTGTATGATTTTCTGTTTTATTATTAAAGATAATGAGTATATATTTTTTTAATTTTAGTTTTTACAATTAGTAAAATATTTTTTTTTTTTGTAATTTTTTTTTCTTTTATAGATTTGCTGATTTTTATAACAATATGTGGAAGTGAAGAAAAACAAATTATCTGAAGTAATGTATATGTGAAAATTATTTTCTTTAAGAAGAAATACATGCTTAAGTTTTATTGAAATACAGTAAAGAAAACCGAATGGATTGATTTCACAGTATTTTCATAAGATAAATTAATAGAAGTAATTCATTTTCAAAATTAATACTTTAAATTAAAATATGTAACTATAATTTATTTTTTGAATGATTGCAGATTATTATGTTTCATAATAATAACAGTATTTTACTAGTATACCTTTTTCTAATAACTTTATATAATGGATCCTCTTTCTACCATAGAGTGTACTTCTGATGTGAGTAGCATTAATGAAAATGTAACATCTAAAATTCAAGAAATTGCTCATGTTGAAAATAATTCAAATCTCCTGATTATTCAAGATATAAAAGAAAATATAACAGAAAATAATTTGTGCTGCAATATATGTGGTCATCATGCACGAGGGAAGAGAGATTTCATGCAACATAAAATATTGCATTCTTCCAAAAATATATTTTTTTGTGATTGGTGTGATTTTAAAACAATTGAATTATACCGTTTACGCATACATGAATTAACCCACACTAAAGAGAAGCCATATCTGTGTGATCAATGTGAGTACAAGAGTTCAATAAGAGGAAATCTGAGCAAACATAAAAAGACACACACAGAATTAAAACCTTTTTGTTGTGATGAATGTGGCAGTACATTTAGACAAAAAATTCATATGGTTGAACATAAAAGAAAACACACTGGAGTAAGATCATTACAATGTAATCAATGTAAATATACAACTTATACCAGTAGTGCATTAAGAAGTCATATAATTGGCCATGCAAGAATAAAAGTCTATAAATGTAAATTTTGTAACTATAAATCAAATTATAAATCTCAGTTAAATAAACATCAAGATAAGCACAATAATAATGGATTAGAAAGTATTCATTTCAATGCAGTGAGTTCAGGGAAAACAATTTATCATTGTACTATATGCAATTATGAAACAATTTCTGGGTCTTCTTCAATGAAACATGAAAAACTTCATGCTGGTGAGTGTAATATAACATACAAAATTCAAAAAAATCCTTATATGTGTGACTATTGTGATTACAAGACAACTGACCGCCATCGTTTAATTAATCATGTGAGAATACATACAGGTGAAAAACCTTATCATTGTGATCAGTGTAATTACACATCAACTCAAAATGGTCACTTAACAATTCATAAAAGACAACATAGTGGTTTTAAACCGTATCAATGTGATCAGTGTGAATATAAAACAAAACAAAAGGGGCATTTATCTCTTCACAAAAGAACTCATACTGGGGAAAAACCATTTCATTGTACTGATTGTGATTATAAATCTGCGGATAAAAGTACTTTAAATAAACATAGAACAAAACATTTACACAAGCCTAAATTATGGATTTTCAAAAATCCTGAAGTATTGAATTCTGTAGAAAATACTTCTAAAGATTCAATATAAAAAGTCTGTTGTATTTTTAATGTTACAAATCTTATAAGTATTACATGAATTTCATTTTTTAATTTTTATACAATTAAGTTACTTTTTATTTAAGATATGATTCAGTGGGTTTAAATTAGATCTAACTTAAAAATTTATTTTAAAAATATAATTTTTTTTCTAGTAATAATTGTGAATAATTTATTGATATATATTGAAAAGAATTATTTTCTGACTTTTTTTTTTTCAGAATGTTAATTATGCACATTAAAAGAGTAAAATTTATTAAATGATAATATAAATTCCACACATTTTAAATAAGAATGCAAATATTTATAATTTATTTAGTGGTAGTTGTAAAAGAGAAAAAAATTTAAGAACAAAATAAAAATAAAATATATATTTTCTCTCTTTTTTCAATAACTATTTGTTTTTAACTTTTGGAAAAAATAATGAGAGATTAATAGATAAAATTTTAAGTAATGTTTATCACTTTTTAAAAGAAAAAAAAGGGTTAACATTTTTGTTAAAGAATGCTGTTGTTAATTAAAATTGTTTATTTTTTTTCTCTCTTTATCATTCTAAAAAATGTAGTGGTTTTTTTAAAATTAAAGTCGGGATTATTTATTTTTAGTAATTAAGAAGAAAAAACTAATTAAAGAGGAATTTTGCAATGATTAAGATATGCCTGGAATTTTTTTTAATTAAAAAGAGGGAAAATAACTCTTGTAAAAGTAAACTCAATTGATCAGGATTTAATGCTGTCATTTCTGAGGTATTGTATGACTGGATGGATAACAAGATTGTTCCAGAAAAATAAGATAGGGGCACATTAAAACAGCTGATCTGTGTCTTTTGAGGATGTCGTGCTTGATCCAGCTATTGAAGAAAACAATAATAGCAGCTCAGCTGTGAAAAAAAGTGATAAATTAAAGTTTTAGTCTGAAGTAAGACTAATCTTACTATCAGTTTGAGAAAAAGGTTTTTTTCAAATGGAAGAAAACTATATACTAAGCTTTAGTTAAAAACTGTGTATCACCAAGCCAACGTATAACCTGTTCACTAGAAGAAAAATTGCAGAATACTCTGAAAAAATCTGACCTGCAAATTATTATGTTGGAAATGGATAAATTCAGCCTGGATTAACCTGATCTGAAAATTATTTTATTACCAGTGTATGACATCATAGCATAATGCTTTAAGAATTTGTTGTTTATCCTAATAAAATTATTTCAATTAAAATAGATTAAGAATATGCAATATTTTCTCCTGTTTATAGTCACAGCCTCTAAAGTTCTTGTGATCTTGAGTTAGCTCTAGAGCAGTAACATTTCATTTATGTATATGTGTGGGGATATATGTTTATGTTTACACACCCAGATAGTTCTGTAATTGAGGCAAAATTCAAGATCACCTTTAAAGACCATTCACTGCATTTTACTTTTTTAGATTGGACATTAAAGTTAGCCTGTATATTTATGGTTCAATATGGCCTAAGCATTGATGATGATCAGTATGTATCAAAATTCCAGAAATTTTTTTATTATGGTACTTTAGCACTTAAGTATATGTTTGCAGGTAATTGTTTTTATACCCTAAATTTTACATTGGTTACAAGATAATTAGTCTGTTTTACAATACATCTCCTTTGGATTCAGTCATAAAGAATGACTGTTGATTAGTCTTCTTTAATACTGGTAGTGTAATTATAATTGTTATAAATATTTATTTCATTCTATGCTGATTTTCATGCTTCTTCCCTTTATATTTGCTTATTGACTGATATTTTGGGGATGATGTCTCCACATGTTACCCCATGATATTTACCCATTCATTCTTTCTGTAGTGCCACAAATGGTGATCCAACTGTGGGCTTGTTGATGATTGAGTTCTGATGGATAGTATATCAAAATGGCAACCTAAGTTGAACCTCCAATGTAAATCCACCTGAGAAAGAAAATTAAATTTGATGCAGGATTAATAGAAAAAAAGAATATTATTGTGAAATATGTGATTAGAGTGTTGATAATGATTTGTTGATTAAATTATAAAAAGTGATATTAAGGCATATATAAAAGGAGTTCATATGACAAATCAAAGAATACAGCAAAGCATAACCTTTGGAGATTGGATTGTGCTTTCAATTGTTGAAAATTATTTGGCTGTACTTTCAGTACTGGTGATGGATAGATTTTCTCTTTGGTTTGAGGATGCAATGATTTCATGCAGTGTTGTGTCTCTACCCACTTTTGTTTTTATATTGCCGGTTGTTTATTATGGACAGTTAACAGTCACATGCATGAACCCCAGCCTCTAAATCTTAAAAGAAAACGAGCAACGGATAATTTTAAAGTTTTGTATTTACCAGCCTCTAAGATTCAAAAGAGTATGGCTTTGCAAAGATTTTTGCATTGTTATTTCACATTTGGATTTGTAAGTAGCTTATTGTGTTTAAATTGAGATAGCCCTCTTGGTGTTCATGCTGCATTGTGCATTTATAATCTGGTTGTGGAATTCTGTATCTATCCCAAGATTGCAGGCCACTATTCATTCTTTTGCTTGATTTCATCATAACATGTTTTAAGGATATGTAGCTTATCCCAATAAAACTATGTTAATTAAGGTAGATTAAGCATATCCAATTATATTTTCTCTTGTTCACAGTTACAGTCCTTAGAGTTCTTGAGAATTTGATCTACCTCTAGAACCATAACACTTAATTTATGTATGTGTCGGTATATGTTTTTGTGTTTAGAAAAGGTCAAGATCACCTTTAAAGTTTATTCACAGCACTTAATTTTTTTTTAAGATTGAAAATTAGTTTATAGTTGGACTGTACACTCATGGCCACAATATTGATTATGATCAGCATTAGGATTTTAGCATTTTTTTTATGATAGATACTTTAGCATTTAAATATGAGCATGCTAGTAATTTTTATATTATACTCTAATTTGTGTCTAGAAGACGATAAACCTGTTTTATATGTCTTCTTAGGATCCATTCACAAAGGATGACTTATTTTGTTTATTGCTAGTAATTTAAATTATAATTGTTATAAATACTTATTTCATTCTATGTTGATTCTCTCAAATTTCTTCCCTCTCTATTATTTCATTGGCTATATTTTGAAGATGATGTCTTCCCATAACATTTTACTCTTTATTCTTTCTGTTACATTACTATATACATGTTGAAAAATTGTTATTTTAAGACAATCTTTAAACTTGATTATTTAGAATGATATCTATTCTATATTGCAATTAGATGTTAATAATAAATGACAAATTACAATTGAACAAGCCTATTTAAAATCATCATATAGTAGAAATCAATTATACAGTTTAACAACTGTCTTCTACATATATGTTTAAAGCTGAATGCAAATATAGAATCATATTTTTATATTACACTCAGTTTTTTTATTACTCGTTTATATTTTGCCATTTATCTTAATTACTAGATAAAAAAAATTAATAATATTAATGAAAAATAATGTTGGCAGAGTAAATTTAACCACAACAGATTATTCATGATTGAAATGTTTAATTCTGTTCAGGTCATGAATGCTTGTTACCATTTATAAAGCAGTCTCAAGTCATTATAATTGTTAGCAAGTGTGTATTATTTTTTTTATATGTACTAATTATTTTAACTTTCTACTTTTACAATATAAACAAAAAAAAAATGCTACAAACTTTATTTTGGATGTACGGTGAATAATGAAGATAAAATATGGTCTTATATTGTTGAGTCAAAATGTCAGGCTTCTCACAAGAAGGCTTATCATTCCCCCTCATGTGTCATGTGTTATTCAATGATTTGGAGGGAATCCAAAAATCACACCATAAACTATTATTACTTTTAAGTATAAAGGATATTCTTTCAAAACCAAAGAAATTAATGAAATACTCTAATCAGCCAGCTGCAATAAGATCATTTCCCCCATAATATTGTATCTCCAGTACTAATTCTCTAGAACATGTAACTAAGTAATAAAAAATCAGTGAAGCTGAGCATGTGAGAGGCAAAAAAAATTCTATTCTAAAGTTTCAGTTTACTGTTCTCCCAATGATTCATGATTTAAACTCATCTAAGAGGCAGGCTGAACTTTTAATTTTAAGATTAAATGATTGGAATTTACTGTAGCTAACATAATAAATTCAAAGAAGGTTTTTTTCAGACAGTGTATTGTGGCAATTCACTTACGAAGCATTTGGCATGGAGACAACATGTACAGATGACTTTTTTTTTTGCCTTAAAAGTTAGTTTGAAAGTGATTCTTCATAATGTAAACAAATAATTATTATGTATCCCACATGCTGAAAACATGAGTCTCACATAAATAAAAAAATTGCTTTTAGAAAGATTTAATAATAGAAATATAAGTCCAATTTCTGTGATCTAAAGATATCATTGCATTGTTAGGTTACTCCAAGCACATATTTTTTTCCCATGGTTATGGCAATAGACATGTAAATCCACTACCTCCAGAAGCATTGACCAAAATGTATTTTATTCCAGGTATGAAAAATGTAAATAGTTTATTCATTGAGTCTAAGAAAGTATAATTTCCTTCTGGATGTATAAAAATAATATTCATGAAAACTTTGTTACAACAAATATTAATGACATTCTGTTTTACATGCTTGTGAAACAAGATTTTCTGAATAATGATGCCGAATTAAAGGAATTAGTTTTGTGATTGTTTGGATTAAAGGATCACTAATGAATGAAAAATTTGAAGAAGAGTTGAATAAATTTAAGAATGTTGCATACAAATTTCAAAAGTATCTGCACAACCCTTTTCTTTTGGAAAATCACAAGGTTGAAAATTATTCTGAAATAGGGAGTGACTTGTTTTATCAAGACAATAGGTTGCCATATATATATATATCTTTAAAAGTTCATTGTTTGAATGACTTTTCCCATAAAATATGGGTGCAGTGAGTCATTTCTTCAGGATATTTTTAAACAAAAAAGTGTTAGCAAGACCCATGTGCTGCAGTAAGCTGAATGACTATTGCTAGAATTTTAAGAATTATTCCTGAAGCAAATACTAGAGAAAGAAAGCTGCTTTATAAAATACATATTAAGTTTATCTTATTGACCATGATTTAATATGTAGATTTTGCAGATATTTTAAAATTAAATTTTGCGTCATTTAAAAATTTTATCTAATAAGAAAAATTTACATTTTTGAATTCAGCACACAAAAATAGAATTGCTTATTTCCTCTTTGCTTCACCAATATTTTCTAAATGTCAATCATCTAAACTAGTATTCCTTATGTCTGAATATTAAATATGTTACTGTTGGTTATATAGATGTATTTATATTTCAATTAGATTAATTTCTTCTAATTATCTAGTCAAAGATATATGCAATATATTTGATAATAATTTATCATAAGTCTGAGTTCAAATCCCGCATATATTACATATATAAATGCAAGTTTTAAGCCTGTACAATGCATAAATAAAATTGTAATGTTTGTTTAAAAAATGTCAAAAATTAAAAATTTGGAGAATTATTTGTAACAGCAATTAAATTAACACATATGAATTTAAAATATTTATCTCTCAATGAGCATATAATATTTGAAATTCAAGCTTTTTGAAATTTCCACTAGAATTTAAATATTAAAAACATGAGGTGCCCAAGAATTTATATCTTTGTAATCAGTGAAAGTTTTGTTGATCTAAGAATGGACAGGATTTTCATTTAATTTTTTATGATGCTTAAAATTGATCAAAGAATCTAAAAAGTGGCAGGAGGAGAATTAGAACAGCTAGTTTTCTCATTTAAAGTAAAATTATAAATATAAAATTTTCATGAAATTATTGTTTGAAACCTTTTTATTTTCTACTTGTAGTATTTAATTGTTAGTTGTTATGAAGAATTAATAAGTATAAGTTTCATTACTAATAACTGAAATGGTACCACTTTTTTTTTCAGTTTTTCAAACATTCAAATTTTAAGGAAATAATATAAAAAGAAACAGGAGGAGATTAGACAGCCAATTCTTTCATCATTAGAGCCACTGATAAGTATCAAAAACATAAATTTATTATATGAAACTTTTTATATTTATAAAAATCTTATAATTTAATATGCAATTTAAGGCACTAAAAAGTATCTATCTAAATATGAAAGAAAAATTCATTAAATATGTTTTATTCTTAAAAATATTTAAAAAATGTGATCATAATCAAAACAAAAAACTTATTATACCATCAATTCTAAAAAGATTATTTTGGTTTTTTTAAAATTAACAAAATCTTCATTATTTGTAATTTTTTAAAAAAATCTGAACGAATATCTATTTATTTCTCTTATATTAAATAAAAAAGGAGAAATATAATGAATATATTTTTTCCATATGTCATAGCATTGGCCGAGAGGCGAATCCGCAACAACCGGTTGCAACCAACTGCTTGCTTGCATAGCGGCTGTGCTGACCTCTCAGCTAACAACGCTTGACCTAATCAATATATTATATAATAAATATATTAAAGGAATCAAAAACATATAAATGGAGTATATGAGATAGAATGTAAATCATGTAAGAATAATAAGATAACTAAATATGTAGGAGAAGCAAAAAATTCAATGTATATAAAATTGATTTTATATGGGTATGATAAAAAATCACCAATTTATATATATTCTATAGAAACAGGACATATATTTGAGAAAGATAGCATAAAAATGATTGGTTATACTAATAAAAGAAGAGATAGAAAAATAAAAGAAGCTTTATTAATTAAGAAGATAAAACCGAATTTAAATAAAGATGGGGGAAGGGAGTAAAGACATTATTTTTCTAGAAATATTAGTAATAATAGAAAAATAAAAAAATGTATATATATATATTTTTAAATATAAAGGAGTTTAAAGAATAGGATAAAAAGTTAAAGAAATTAATAATAGAGGGAATTATATTAAAGGAGTATATTAAAAAGAAGCTAAAAAATTTTAAAAATAGTTATAAATGTAAAAAGGACAAAAGTTATAAAAAGGTAAATAAAATGAAAAAGTAAATTAAAAAATGAGAATGATTAATAAAAATAAAAGATAGGAATAACAATAAATAGAAATTATTAATAACAATAAATATAGATAAATAATAGAAAGGAAGAAAAGAAATTAGATTAATAGGTATAAATAAAAATGGAAGGATTATAGAGATATATTAAAGTATAAATGTAGAATGATAGGATGAAAGAAAAAATAAAAATGAAGTAGAAATAATATAATAATAATTGGGAAATAAGAGAAGTAAAGGTATAGAGTTTAAAATAAAATACGGTGATGAATAATAATGTAAAATATGTATTTTTATATGTATAAACAATAATGGTTATATGATTATATGTTTAAATGTTGTAGCTCTGATGAAGACTGCAGGACAGTTGAAACTGTTAGAAAATAGAGGAATTATATAAAAATTACCTTTAAAATGTATATGAGATTTATACAAAAAGTAATATATTCTCTATTATTTAATAAAATTAATTCAAAGGGAAGAATTGAAATAACTGACAAAGATAATAACTACTTATTTAAAAGAGTTTATACTAACTTTTCATATGACTGAGCTTACTATAGTTCAAACCCATCCATTAATATAAACTAATTATGATTTTTTGTGTTTTACTATTATTATTTCATTAATAAAGTGTTGTTAATTGTTAGATTTGTCTGGCATTTATTTATTGTTATCTGCCCTACCAATTGTTTATTTTACTAAGAATCTCTACGCTCCCTGATCTAATAGTAATAATTAATGTATACACATAAGTGAGCAGTTGTGTAGGCACTTTCAATGAATATCCAGATCAATGAAAAATATTGATGTGATATGATGTACTATGGCTTCTCCTTAAAAAAAGTCAATAATCTCTCAGCAATTATGCCCAGAGAAACCTGTTTGCCACTTTATTTTCCATTCCCCACTCTAAGTTTTCCCATATTGATGTGATGTACTGTAGATTCTCCTTAAATGAAGTCAAGAATCTCTCAGCAATTATGCCCAGAGAAACCTGTTAGCCACTTTATTTTCTTCTATTGATGGATATTAGATGCAGGCTATCCAGTATAATATATATTCAATTGTTTTCTTTCTTGGAAAAGGAATGTAGGGAGAAAAGCAAAGTAATTTTAATTTGTAGAATTCTTAAGTTAAATAATATAATCCTGACTGAAGTGATGGGATTCTATAGTTTAGGAAGTAAACTATTGAACTATTTTAATGTCTAATTAGTTAAATTGATCAATCCACTCCTGGCCACATAATATATGACTTACACTTAATTTTAATCAAAAAAATGTAGTTACTGCACACTGACTGAAGCAGATTCTCAGAGAATGTTTGCTATTTCTCTGATTTAACAATAAGAACCACATGTCAAAGCAGTTGTTAACTTTACTAATTGTAATTACTCACAAGAGCAATAGGAATGCTGTTATTATTTATTAAAGTTACAAAATGGTTTGTTCATTTTGATGCATAATGAGTTGAATATAAATGATATTTATATAATTTAAATGAATATACATGTGGTTGTTAGCCTATTAAGCAAACTAAGTCATGATAAAAGTCAAGGCAACCTGTTGCACTCCATATTCAGCCAATTAACTTTCAGACATAGTCTTTGGTTCTGGACATCTCACAATATTTCATGGCCTTATTTAAACATATTCTTTCATTTAAAAATTTATATCAAGAAAATCATATCCATTTTAAATATTATGTAAACAAATTCTATTATGAATATATCACAATTGAATAGCAAATTGGTGCTTGCTTCTGGGAGACAACTTCACTTAAATGCCTTTGACATTGTTCGTGCAAAAATGATGCTATTGTTCTGATTTAATCTAATCCAATGAATCATAAAGGATAATATTTTAAAAAAGTTTTATCTGAACATGAACAAATTTAAATTTATAGTTGCCAGTCTGTTAATTTGCATATGTGATTTTTCAGGAAAGCAAGTTATTTCTGAAGTATGTCTTGTTTAATTATTTTATTTTTTAATTGGTTTTTTAATTTAATTTTCTGAAAGTTGGAAAATCATCTCTTAAAAGCATTTCTTTCAGTACATGTGTTTGTTATTATGCTGAGGCAGTATAGTGTATTGAATGACTGCTGCATGTTTGATGTCACCCTTAGGTTTATTGTTTATTTTATTATAATTCCAGGTTATTTGGGATGTATTGCTCTATGATGGTTTTGAAAAATGAATTTTGTCAAGCTTTATTTATTGATTTATTTTCATTTGATTAGATGTGGCAGTTCCATGCATTGATAGATTTTGATGTTTAAAGCACAGTTTTTCAGGGCTGATTTGAATAATCTTTGATTATATTTGTTGTGGATTTTTCTGGAAGCCCTCTGAAAGTAATTAGTGGAGAGATATATCTAAAGTAGGAATATCCAGATTAATATTTTTATTAAGTGCTAAAATGAATGTAAGTACTAGTATTGTTGCTCTTTCTTCATAAAACTATTTGAAATTAATAACTTTATTATATTTTTACAGTATTAATTTCAAATCACTTGTATAATTTACATGACAATTTCTTATTTGTTCTGCCAAAGAGACTGAACATATTATTTTAATATCAAATATTTAAAATATCTTAAATATAAAATTTTGTATATTATACTCCATAATCTTTTCCTGACTGTGAATTCCTCTTCAAGGAATTTCATAATTGAATCATTTGTAAAGAAACAAATTTATTAAAAGTTTTACATATGACAAAGTCTGTAAAATATTTTGGAAGTGATTGAGAAATTAAAATTAAATCACACAGTTCTGTTATATTTATTAGTTTTAATATTAAGATGTATCTTATATTTTGGTGTTATTGGTTCTTTAATAATCATAGTTACCATCGTCCTATGGGCGGGATTGGTATTAAACCACTAAAACATCATGATTATTATTTGCCAAGGATTTTATGTATAAACCTTTTAGCATCCATTGATTATTATGGCTTGCACTAGGTGGCACTATTATATGGAGAGTTTGCTATTCCTTAACAGCTTGTACAAGCATAGAAAATAATGATCATGTGATGTTTTAGATATACCTTATTGAAATATTATTATGTGTATTATAATTATTAGTAATTTTATTGTTTTTGTTATCTTCAATTGATAAGAAATTTTTTATTATCGAATTTAACTTCTAGTTGTGTTTGTTTTGTATTGTTAATTTATTTGTTTTATCAGATAAATTTTTTAATTTGGTAAATTTTTTCACCACATATACATCCACTAATTTAATGGTAAAATTTTTATGTAAAGATATATTAAAAATAGTAAAACATCTTTTGTTATATATTTTTTTATTAAATTGGAACTATCTGATGAACCCAAACTCATTAACTTATTATTTTTTATTCTTTTATCTTTTGTTTTCTGAAGTTATAAAGATCATTTTTATATATAATATATTATGCCATATGATTATTAATTTATTTTCTTAACACAATTTTATTATGGCATCTTGAATGCTATTCTTATATTTAGAATTGTGTTATAAATTATGAAATTGTTTATTCTATAAAATGGGGAGATAGGGATGCCAAAATAACAATAAATAACAAATAAAATAACAATAAATTACAAATAATGTGTGTTGTATGGTTTTTTAAATTAAAATCATGTATTATTTAAGATTTTGCTCAGTCATTATTTTAATGAACAATAAAATTTATTTTTCAGGATTAATAGAAAAGGACTATTTCAAACTTTATTAGATACCAGTAATAAATGACTGAAAATCACAAATGAACAAGTATATTTAAAAAATCATATTAACTGTAGAAATCAATTACTCAGTGCAAAAAAACAGTTTTGTTCAAAGATCCAAATATGAAATTAAATATTCCTATTAATAATTAAGATGTTGTTTTTCTTAACGATACAACTGATTTTTGGTTATAATTTATCTTCAAAACATTTTTTAGATTTTTTTTATAATACTTATATTTTATAGTAGTTAATATCCTTGCATAATTATATTTTGTTTCTTTTAAAATGGATATTGTCATGTAAGTTTAGTTATTTGAAATATTGCATTTTACAAATTGTTTTAGTTTGGTTTGTCAACTTGTAAGTAGTATTAATTTCAATACCAAAGTTTTAATTTCAAAAGAGAGGTTTATATTATTGAGCAATAATCATTTAAATACTTGTAATACTGAAAAAAAAATTAAAAAACCTATTATTGATTAAAATTGTGATGCATTAATATAACTTTTAGAAATTTTGCAGAATATGTTTCTATCATTTATTAGAATATTATCTTGCCAAAGTCAAAAATAGTTTTAATTCCATAATAAATGAAAAAAGTTATGGTGTTAAAATTAATAGAATCATATCAAATAATTTTTTCATGTTTGCAATCCTATATATAATCAAATATATATTAAAATCTCTGCCATATTTATTGTAACTACTTAGGTTAATTTGTGTTCAATTTTTTTTTTAATTTCAGGTTTTTAGTTCTAGCTTTGAATTCAAGGCTCATTGATGAAAATAAAAGCCAAAACAGATCTGAGGGGAGATTAAATTGTTCTACCAACAAATAATCATTGATTTCTTAAGAAGCTTTCAATAGATGACATTAGATTAGAAAAGGGGGAAATATTTTTGTTTACTGCAATAAACTGAAAGAATCAAAAGATGTTATGTAGGAATTAAGATTGGGGTCTATTTGCTCTTACAGATATCAAATTCAAAATCAATGTTTGATATGATTGTCTCTCTTATTAGAGGAAACATTGAAGTTCTTATTTATAAAGATTGTTAATCTGGTTGTTTATCTGACATATTGATATATATTAACTGTGGCTTTGTTAAAAAGCTAAATTCACTTAAAGGAATTCTTAATTTTGTCTATCTATCTGAAATATTGTAGATATATGAATTTTTCATAAGTGCATAAGAACTACTTTTATTTTATAGTAATATTAGATTTTGAGACTAGGCAATCCCTTTTCTCTATGCAGACTAGAAAATCTTAAGCATTCTATAGAGTTTTTACTAAACTAATTAGAAGAATTTTATGCCACAGGATAATAAGAATAGTTTTTTTGATATTAATTCATTACCTCTTATTAACCAAATCATACAATCTCAAAGTTAGTTTAAAGGCAGCACTTTTCCAGATCAATACAGTTAATTAGCTGTACTAAAAATTAGAAAAAATAGGCTAAATGGCTAGAATTGTATAAGAATTTTCTTTTGCAATTATTGTTGTTATATAATATTTAAAAAAGTATATGATTTTTTTCCCATTATCTCAAATAGTAGCTAATTTATTTGGCCAATCTAACTTTATAAGAAGAAAATAGATAGAATGACAAAGAATATTACAAAAAGGAAAGGCTGGAATCAAAATTATATATATGTAATAATAATAAAAAAGCTAATTGCTTTATTGCTTGGGAATTCATAAGAAATGTGAGTGCCAGGGTTGTGAGCACCAGAATTAATTCTGGAACCCCAATCCCAAGTCCGATGTTCTACTGCCATGTCAAACCATAGAAGGCATGTGTAATTAAAGAATGGAAATGCACTTATTCAATTCAATTGTCACAGTTAGTGGAAAGAAGTTATCAATGGCAAAAGGAATTAATGATAACTACAATATATGCTAAGTTGAATCACTGAAAACAGTAAAACAAAGAATGTGAAGGATAAACAAAAAAAACCCGTTTATATTAGAAACAGTATCTACTTTTTGATGAACTAACATTTTGTTTAAAGGCAAATAGAAGATATTCTCATTAGGATATTATTTATTAATCATTTGTAATTAACATTAATATAGTCATTCCACTATTTCTTATCAGTGAATACCATTCAGTGGCCTGAATTCAATGCTGCAAAAAGAAGGCATCAAGCAATAATAAACTATGACCATTGATGAACAAATTATTATTTGTTCATAGCATTTTATTATTTTGTTGCTCAAGCTTTTGGGGAGAGAACTTCATATCCATATTGATATATATATATTCATTTAGTATTTAAAACATTTGCATTGGCATAACTATTCAGCAACATAATTATAAATTTTTACTGCCCTATTATAGATGTTAAGATATGTACTTTATTGCAGATTATACAAAAAATAGTCTTGATGGCAAATCCAATACTATCCTGTGCACAGTTTATCTTTAGGTAATTATAAGGTAAATTGCTGGAGAGGTTATATAATAAAAATATGTTAACAGCAGATGGAATATTCTAATAATTCTGTCTATTTATCTGACTTGAGTTTTTTTTTTTTTACATTTACAATTAACTAAACAAATAGCTCGTTTCTTTTAAAATTTACTTATTAATTCTAATGTATAAATTATATTTGCATGCTAACTTTTTTTATATAAATGTTGTTTGTTTTATGAATAAAAATTTATATCCATAATTATACCATATCTATATTTTGACTATATCATATTGTTATTTTTAAGATCTATTTATGCAGGTAAATTATAATGAATGTAACTGCATAAAGAAATAGTTTTTGAAATGACAATAAGATATGGTCAAAGTATAGGTAAAATCATATGATGATATATATGTGATTAATAGAAAAAAATTGGTTCAAGAAATAAACAAAATTTGCAAAGAAAATAAATATGGGGAATAAAATTTATATAATTATAATTTATATTATTCAAATGAGAATTGATTGGAAAACTTTTAGATCTGAATCTTAACACTGCATTAAATTGTGCAGACATTTTATTGATGAAAAACACTAATTTAATATCTTAAGATTATTGAATTTATTCCCAACAAAAGCAAAAAAAATCCCTTTTCTTTGATCAGTTGAATAGAACTGTCATATTCATTCTATCAAATTGGATATTCAAAATTACTTGGCATCTCTAACAATTGGCTACCCAATTATTTTTCACTTTAAGCTGTTTGTCTTAATAGTGATATGTCAATTCAATTTCCGTCATTGATTACAAATGATCATTACATGATTTAGAACTTTTTCTCAAAATTGATAACTATTACCTGATTTTATGATACATTATTACATAAATATATCTATTAAAATACTATGAGTATAACTATATTGTTAATCATTATTTTGTAAGATAAAATGACATATTTTAATAAACAATGTACTAGTAGTCACATGCTATGCTTGGGATCCCAACCAGCTCCGCAGGTGGTGGGTAGTGGAATGAACTTTAGGTATGGATGTTAGCTGTGAGTAAGAAAGAACACTGCAAGACCAAGAGTATCACCTATTTCCTTGTATAATAGAATTTTGGTTCATCAAAGATTAGTTACTGTTTCTAATACAAATAGTCTTTTCTATCCAATTCTTTTTCTCCCTCAGTCATTTAAGTTAGTGTAGGATCTGGTTATCTTGAGCTTCTAATGCTATCAGTCCTCTCCTTATTCTAACTTGACAATTGGATTGTGTGTTTATGCAACCATATTTCCACCCTTTAGTTATATATACACCACTTCTGACTCTAATTCTCATTTACATTTTGTTTTCAAGTTCAAACTCTAAAATTAAGAAAACAATGACAGAGGCAAAGTTAAAAAATTGGCAGTCCTTAGTTGTGATCTTTGTTTGAGATGGTATAATCACCAAAGAATGTTGAATTTGAGTCAGGAGTTTTAGCTTACAAAGAGTGTATGTTTAGGCAGTCCTAGGAGTCACCTTGCTTACTATGGAAATGAAAGAGGCCCAGAAAACGTCTAAAAAATATCCTGTATTGTTGTGCCTGGTGAATTATTTATGAAAGCGATAAAAGTAATACAGTAATAGTAATAAAGCAAGAGGCAATGAAAGTTTTAAAGTAGATGCTTTTTTTTCTAAGTAGAGATGTATGAAGCTTGCAATTTATTTGTTATAATCTCTTCAACAGAATGAAAGGAAGCCCAAGAAGCTGTCAAGAATTAAGATCAATATAATTGTTCTTAGCAAAAGTCATTTTTCTAGAGCAAGAGTCGGGAATTTTTTTCTGCCAAGGACCATTTGGATTATTATAATCTCACTCACAGACCACAGAAAATTATCGACTTAAAAATTAGCCTACTATATTTAATCGAAAATTTAATTAGTTTACCTCTGATAGAATAAAGTGTAATTATTATAAAGTTTGGAGACTGGAAAAGATGTAGTTGAGAAAATAAATATTTTATTTTACATAACTCTTAATTCATTATTTGCACTGCACTACATGTATATTTAAATAGAAGTTTTATACAGATCCATTTTATATACGTTTGTGGAAATATCTGGGGACTAGATTGAGAGTTGTCAAAGGCCAGACTTGGTTCATAAGCTGAAGGTTTCCCACGTTTGTTCTAGAGGAGGAAAGTTTAATGGATCAGTTGGATACCATATCAGTCACTGAAACAAGGATACATAGATCTGGATTTGCTATTAAGACTAATTTATTATCTTCTAATTTTGGAATTTCTTATTGTATAACTGAAATGCTAATGATGTTAAAACTTGCTCACTTTATTAATGCCAATGTTCCAACATCAGAATCAGAGAAAGAAAGCTTTTACTCTTTGCTGGATAGCATTATTATAGCAATAGTATTAAAAGTTCATTTTTCTTCTTCGAGAGTTTAATGCAAGCATCAGTACAAATAACAGACTTTAGTCAAAAGTTATTGGAATAATAATATTTGATATTGTAAAGGAGATATTTATTTTCATTCATTCAGACATAGTAAAAGTAATTTAAAGTGATTGTTTAATATCTTCGCGCTCTCATTTCCAGTACTTAAGATTTGCCCATACTTAAACGTTTGGGTTGAAAGAATAGGTGGATGCATTCTATTCTTTCACAAAGACTTTTATCTTGTATTGGAAAATGAGAGTATTCATTTATTGTTAAGATCCACAAAGTGCATGTGCATTAGCTAAAAAAGCTGATTATTAATTTATTACAATATTTGATATTGTAAAGTCATATTGTCTGTTGGTATTGAATTCTTACACAATATATGAATTTACTATCACAAAATCTTTGTTTAGGCAGAAAAGTCATTATAAAGTAGTATGGGTGCATTCACACTTAAAACAATGGCATTTAATACATCACATTATAATGTTATGAAAATGGCCAGCTCTAGCCAAGTCTTGTATTACTAGCCTCCTCAATGAAAGGAACTTAAAATGAGCGATTTACTAAATAATCCTGAATAAAATGCAAATTATGCTAATAAAATAAAATTAATGTAATAAAAAGATCCTCAATTGATTTCAGATACTATCTGAATGTGTATAGTTTAAATTATATTTATATTATGTGTAATAAAATGGGTATTTATAGAGATTCATAAAATTTGTAAAACTCTGTATATGCCTATAAAATTACATATATATTTTGTAATTTAGCTTAATAATTCAATTAAATATAAAACCTGTCAAAAAAAAAACCCTCTCAAAAAAGAACTAATTAAGATACTGATAATTTTTAATTAAGATTGAATTTAATCAAAACTATAATTAAGCATGCTTAAAAAATTAAGAGAAAAAAACAGATTAGTGATAAATAATTAAAAAACAAAAAATAAGGTTTAAAGATAAGAATAAAAATAAGCAATGGTATTTAAGAAGTGTGCTAGGCAAAGTACTATAAAAAAGTCTAAAGAAGGAAATAGAAAACTGCTTCGGAAAATCAAAGTACATTCACCCGCACTGAATAGCTCAAAAAAGCTTCTATATTGGCTAAGATTTCTATTATAGTACTTTTCAGTATTAACATAAAACCTAGCAAGAATGTTGAAATTATTTGAGGTAAAAAGAACAATTATGATTGGCTAAGGCCACTTGAAGTGTTTCAATCTGTGCCCAAATGATGTGATCTTTCCCACTTCGAAGAAATACATAGGAGAACCGATGAGATATTGAAACCATAGCTTTTACCCAAGGGAAAATGATTTCAATAGACTATTTATATTGCCCACATATTTAAGAAACAGACTATTCATAACCAACCAGAATCAACCAACAGACTATTATATTTCAAGCTCAAACTTATCCACCGATGGTAAAATTACTAAACTGTCTAGAAAAACCACAGTAAGATTTTAAAGCTATGTGTACATATAAGACACCTTCCTAAAATGTAAATATAATACATATATTTTAATAACTGCAACTGTTTGTAGAATATATAAATTATTTAGATTGTTTAAATTTTTTCCGTTATCATTAAAAGAATTTTAATAATGAATATAATATATATATAAATTGTGTGTGTGTATATTTATAATTAATCTTCGATATTTTTATGATGTTTATTAATTTATTATTTTTAATCATCAAATAATAATGTCTGTGGATAATTTTTGAAATCAGTTGAGAAAATTTAGAATAAATAAATAAAATTGTTATTTGATTTGTTTAATTGTCCTGTGTCATGTAGTCTCATCTCTAAAGAGTACATATCAATTCTGAGCATTCATATTCTGAGCTATGAAAAGTAGGATTGTTACCATGAGAACTGTCATCATGATGCTAGAGTGTAAAGTATTCAATATGCAGTCTTTATTAGAAGAAAATGGTGCTGTGAATGTGGGTTAACGAATCATTATGAATAAATGTTAAATGATATTCTCTCAAATTGAATTTGTTGTATATGAATAGAAAATATAACCAGGATACCTGATATAAGTATGTATATAAGAGATTGAATGTTAGATCATCATCATCAAGATTTATTTTTAATTAAATGTCATTTAATTTTCAGTTGTTAATCTTAGAGTAAACTGATGAAATACATTTTGGTTTAGAATAATTCCTATATACACTGGAAGCATTATCCATGTACCCATATATTTGTTGAGATATGAGTCATCAGCATAAATACCATCAGCAGCAAAAGGGTTCCCACATATAATAGTTAGAAGTCAGAATATAAGAAAAGTCCATATTGCATGAGCACTTACAAGTACAGATAGATTAGTACATTCCAAAATTAAAATAATAATTGCATTAAAAACTAGATCTCATTCCAATCTATTTTCCATCAAAATTGTTATTCATTCTTTACAAGTATTAGTATACATATTATATTTTGACAGCTATTAAGCATTAAAATTGCTAATTTGAATCTCCTGGATTGTCATATTATTAAAGCAGGGAATTTTCTTAAGAAATGCATTATGATAATAAATAAATTATTATTGGATTCACCAAAAAGAAGAATCATGATTGATTTCTGATAGTGTTTTTATTATTAGTGATTTGGTTAAAAGGAAATATGGTAGTTTTTGCTTGACAAAATAATTAAATTGTTGAATGAGATTTGAATGCAAAACTTCAACAAGTGATGACTGGTGGATTAAAATTGTAAAAAAGATGCAGTTAATTCACTAATTATAGACACTAAATCTGTTTGATGCATTGAAATCAATATATGGACCTAAGAAATAATATATTAAATCCAAAAATGGTACTCTCTTATATGATAACAATGGAATTTTGAACGGATGGAATATTTTGATCATCTTTTGAAAATAACACAAGAATTAAAATGCAGCATTTTAATAATATATTCACTTTATCTTCTCATTTAGATTTATATAAAAATATTTAATTTAATGAAATCAAAAGAGATTTTTGTAATATTATAAATGGAAAGACTATATGTATCTGAAGAAGCTTTAAGTTGAGGAGATATGTTAATTTAAGTTGTGCCACCTGATCTAAAGGATGCTTTTATTAATTAAATTTTTAAAATAAAAGAAATAGACAAGATTACAGTAATTATTGCAGAATATTATTATCCACTATAACAATGATACTTTCAAGGATTTTGTTAAATAGATTGCTTCAGACATAGAAGAATGGTTATCATCAATTCAATGTAGTTTTAGAGAATCATGTATCATATAGATATGATATTTACTGCCAGTCAAATGCAATGAAAGAATAGAAAACAAGTTATTTATGTATTGCTTACATTGGTTGGGTCAAAGCATTTGATTCAATCAAACACGTCTATGACATTACTCGAAATAAGGTAGTTATCCATCAAAATTTATTCCTATTAAACAGCTTCTACTAAAAGTGTTACTATTACAGATGAAATATCTGGGGCATTTGAAATAAAAACTGGTGTTAAACAAGGATGTACATTTTTTACGTTTTTAATTTTTATGATAGTCATCTTTGGAGCTGTTCGTGAAACAGATCAAGATATGATACAGGTTTGGCAATCAATTTTTTTGATTTGAATCAATTAATAATTAAAAGTAAAAACAAGAACATCATCTTTTTGACTTCTGAATTTATATTTGCTGATGACATTTTTACAGTTCAAAAGATGGTCCACTGAAAGTACTTAATGTTTTGACTCCAAAATATAAAGATTTTGGTTTAATAATTAATATTCAAAAAACTCTTTATTAGTCAGTGATAGAAAAAAAATCCTCATCAACTTTTAATCTTTATAGTTTTATAAATAGAAAGATGGACTTAGATGTTGAGGTTCAATACAGACTTCGATGTATTTCTGCTGCTTTTAACAACTTCAAAAGATAAATATTTCATCACATGGAAATAACTATTGCAATGAAGCTATATATTAAGCTATTATTTTACCCTAATTTATCATATGAAAGTTAGACTTGGAGACCATATTGAGGCAATATTGAAGACATTAAGAAATTTTCATTTAAGGATGCACTGAAAAATTTTTAAATTGCAATGGCAAAATCAAAAAAATATGTTATTTGTTTGCTGAATGTGATACTATTGTGATTGTGTCCAAGCTTAATCTCAAATAATGGATTTGTCCTTATGATAATATTATTAAGATCAGGTTCAACTTTCAATGAAATAATTATAAAATAAACTAAATATCCAGTGGCATAAACAGGTCAATTAAAAAGCTATGTCAGTGAATCTGATTATTTTCAGTAAGGATGGAAATCTTGCTGTATACTGAAGTTCATTTGAGGGATAATAGAGATAACATCAAATAACTGTCAAAATTGAATGTCAGAACATACTGTAATGGTTTTTATCTACAATGTAATACCAAATGTAATGGTGCATATTATTTATATCAAGCACTGGTGGTGATGATTAAAATGTCATCAGTACCCAAAAAGTTAAATTTGGCCAAATTATTCCAAAAGCAATTTTTAAGATTCAATCTAAATTAGTTTTAGGCATAACATTTATTATAGAAAAACATTTCTGGATAAATCATTAAATATGATCAGTATCATCTCTACATTCTTTATTCCAGTATATCCCCCAGGAGATTGCATGACTTCTTAGCTTTAATGATATATTAAATGTATATGTTTGGAATGCATTTAAATAGCAAAATAACTATATTTGATAACAAAAAAATATAATCATTTACTTATGAAAATCATAAAATAAATAAAATCAAGAAAATTTTGCTTATATATTTGCAAATACCATAAATGTTAATACATATCTGATTACAGTAATGGAATCAAATTGACAAATACAAAAATATTTAAAACTAAAAAAGTCATGAATAAAAAATTTAAAAGCAATATAAATAAATATATTCAAACCCATACAAATAATAAGTTTAAGGGCTTACATTCAAATATATATATATATATATATTGCACTAGAATAGTTTGAAGTCACCATGGTTTTATTCATTTGAATATACAAGCCCTTAGTGGCTACACCCAAATCCCTGGTCCGTACTGGGTAGCTATAATTAACAGTTTGTGTCCTATTATTTGGGTTGGGATAATTAATTTCTATCCCTTTGGCTATCACCTGGTGACCCATTATAAAATAAGCTTACTGATCTTGGAGTCATTTTACCTATCGATGGGAGGACAATCACTAAGATATCTCAGAGATAAACAAAACAAATCATTAGCACTTATTCTGTGCATATTTACATTCCTATATAAATAATTTCTGGTGATAATATCACTCCCATCCTTCTTCCTAGGCACCAAAGAGAACTAGATCCAAATACATATTCTGCCATTAAGATTGTTGTATATACCAATATATATATATATGTGACCAATATTTTACATATCGTAACTTACTAAAATTACTCCTTTCATCTTTCTATTGGGGTTCATAATTTATCTTTACTTGATGACGATTTATGAGCAACATTCAAAAGAAGTCTTATGATTTATAAATAAAAATATAAGTGGTTTATTTTCAACATATGATTCAGATTTATTTCAATGTTATTAAATAATAGTTACATCATAAAATAATAAAGATAAAATCATTCATAGAATTTAATTGAACATTTAATAACAATAAGAAATGAAAATGTAAAGTATCACCCACACTTTAATTATGATATTAAAATGTCGTTTCACTCAGTGTAAATAATTTGATCTCTTTTGTGATATTCATATAACTACTAAACAAAATTAAAATGCATATACACTCACCCCATCTTGTCAACAATATTAAAATATACATATCGCATAAAAGGATAATTCTGTCGAAATGTATTTGAATTAATCTGTATCCATTTATAGCTCTGTTTAATTTTTGCACTCACTGGATTTACTTTAAAAAATCTCTCATTTGGTTATTATTATCATTTCATGCCCTTTTAAGATTTGATTTTAAACCTATCCACCTTTGACATCCATCCATATACACACACGCTGTCTAGGGTTTAAAACTTCCCCATCATAAAATGTTTACATAAATATTTCAAGCAAAAAATGAACATCTTGTTTAAAATGAACTATATCAAGATACAACATACATGTGTATAAATCAGTACATAACATTATTAATAAAACAAATAGCATAACAATAAAATAATATTTAGTGGTAATAAGACCCTTAATAATTAATATCTTGTTTGATATTTGAGGAAAGAGAAGAGAGAAGTTAAAAAGAAAGGTCAATAGTTATTAATAAAATTTTGGCTTCATATTACCGATTGCTTGTGCTCCTGCATTCAGAAGTACTGTTGGTTGGCTTTTAAGTGCACATACGATTGAGTATATGTATATATGACATACTGATTATGCGTGAATTTTTTTGACAATAACCATAGAAAAAAAAAGTTCTTTTAAAGCTTATACTATCTTTGAGTACACATATATTAGATATGCTGATTATGGTACCCGAATTTCCTTGTCAATTAGCTTGGTTATTATTTCTCAAAATAATTGTTAAGATGATAGCATATTTATGGTATAGACATATACTGGTTGCTGTCTGGACTTATTCATAAGCAATCATGAATTTGAATCAAAGTAGGCTTTCCTCATGCTTTTGCTATTTCTCTGATATTTACTTTCCACAGTGGATTGAGGTACAAGGCATTGCAGATCCTGAAATCACCAGTTCTTATGTGGTCAGTCTTGGATGTGTTTCTCTAGTCTCCCATTCAGATGTGTCAGGATTCTTGGTGGCCTACAGCCCTTTGAGCAAGGTAGTCTAGAGGCTCGGCAGTCATTTTCTTTTTAAAATTACTAATTCTCAGCATTTGTCAGCAAAAAAATAAATAAACATCTTAGCTTCTCTTTTGGTATTTATTTGTATTACTGATGCTACTGATCACTTTATGACACTAGCCTCCTGATGGTAATATATGAGATCTACTATCCACTTGAGTGGCTTGAAATGTCTATCTTGGAAACGACTTGTGATTAATTAGCAGCTGAGTTTAAAATTAGTTTTGGTGGTCAAATAATCATTAATGGTCTCTTTGATACCACATGCTTTCTAATGAGTTCTGTCTTTTTCTTAAAATATTAACATAAAATAAAATTAAAACACGAAAGATTAAATGATCTTCCCAACTTGTATTAAGTCATCAATCTAAGTTAAACCATCCACCCACACATAACCAGAATTTGATTTTCTATTTGTCAGTTAAATTAGTAGAAATCTTGCATTTTAACTACATTTTAGTTTTTCCCCCCTACCCTATCAGTGATTCTCTTATTAACTAATGAAATGTATACAGCTGAATAAAAAACAATTTTATTTTTTCTTAAACAATTTTATTTTTATTGAATAATTGGGTTCTCACTTGGAATTAGAATTAATACCCTACATCTGCCTTCCCCTAAAATAAAATAAAAAAAACAAAACAAATAAAAAAAATCCCTTTCTACATCTACCCTGTCACTTATAATTTCTTATTATGTCTTCCTACAAACACTGGTTATCCTTTCTCTGACTGTATTTCTTCCTTTTAGATTAATATCAGTCCTTTGAGGCCTCCTTCCACCATGGCAAATAAGCAATACTTGGGTACATTTTAAAATTTGGATGCTCCAGGGAAATCATCTAGCAAGGAGCTGAAATGGCTTTAGACTCTGTGCATTGAAAGTGCTCGTTTCATCTTCAGGAGATTCCAATAGAAATGCATTTCTCCCCTTTTTTTCTTTTTTATTCAGAATGGCTCTTCAGAAAGGTTTTAAAACTTTGCAGATCACTAACATGGGGAATATTGACAAAGGTGTAATCTCCCTCATCATGGAAAAAAGGAAAATAGAAATAAAACTCCCATCTAACAATATTTTACATATTTATACATGCATAAACAAAACAGTTCATATCTCAAACTATGTACTCATTAATTTTTTTACAGATCTGACAGGCATCGATGGCTAACAGAATGAATAGTGACCTGAAAATCTGAAATATAAAGAATTCTGCCACTGTACTATAAGTGCACCATGGACATTAAGAGGGATACCTCAATTTATACACAATAAGCTACCACAACCCAAAATAAAAATACAAAAATATTTGCAAAGCCCTGCTCCATTGAGCCTTAGGGGCTGGAAAATATAGAAGCCCATGTCTTACTCCTTTTTTGGAGAATTAGAGAATGGGGTCCTGGCAGGGCTATGTTAACTGAATCATGAACACAATCTAGAGTTGCATGAAAAGTATCCTCAAAGCAATAACAAAGCCCTATATCCATCATCAAAACTAAAAGTACAGCTAAACAAACCCCAACAAACAAATACCCAATCCAATCTCCAAAATCATAGATTTTCTATAACATGAATTCTTTAATATACATGAAAACTATTTTATAACTTATAATTATCAATAGTTTTGCCACATATTTCATATCAATACTCTAAAATTAATTTTACATAAAATGCATACTTTTTTTCTTTCTCAGATGTTGTTGAGATCAAGTTGAGTGGCTATTTTATACACCAGTACATGATCATCATTAATTCATATTAGTTTAATGGATTTGCCTTAGGCCTAGCCCAACAATTTTGGAAAAGTATCTTGTGAATTGCCATTAATATGGCACTCTGTTACTTGAATACTACCTCTGTTCTCACTTTAATGACTCCCCATATATCTATTTCTATGAGATCAGTGTGATCTGTTTATACCATGGCTGATGGACTGGCTACCTTGCTCCTTTTTGATAAGTTTGATTCTGCCTACTTGTATGCTAGAGACACTATAACTGACATTTTCTTTTTAGTCTCAGGATGTTCCCAGATAGTCCCTCACTAGCTTCTAAGGATCCTAACATATCTGCCACCTCCTCTACAGTATATTGGTCAGCCACTATAAGAGACTGTTCAACTTGCTTAGGCATGTTGTTCTGAACAATCCTGATAATTTGGGTTTTCTGACAAAGGAAAAGCAGTTAACATCTTCAGTCGAGGTCTGCCTCCAAAAAAAATGGTCAAATTAAATACTCCATGGGTTCTCCTTGTATTCACCTCTAAATATTTTGATATGTAATGTATGTAGTTATATTAGGGTTTCCTCCTTCAGTATTATTATTCCCCTCATTTTGTCTGCCTAAAGTTATTCCCTTGATAAAAATGAGATGGGTTCCCCATATTGCTTTCTCCATGCTTGGGTTCATGATCCGCCTCTTGATAAAAATCCATAACTTTAGGACCTGTATTTTCTGTCAACCTATTTTGTATCAAGACTGATATCTTGCTATGTAAATTTTGCTCTTGATTTTGTAAGTATTTTTTCACCTCATTCACTATAGCTTCTTTTGACTTCAAGCCTATTATCAAGATCTCCCTGCTCTCTTTGACTGTTTTCAATTTCTTGAAAACTTTGCTTTGTGTTTCCTTTCTCTTCCTGTCTAAGTTGTTCAACATTGACCATCTGATCTTTCATTCTCTATTTTACATTGATTTTCCTTTATTTATTTCTATACTTTCTTTGTTTTGCACTACACTTTGCCCTGTCTCTTTGCATTAAATCTTTAGCCGATTTTGAAATGTGCGACCTCTATCTTAATAGCATTATTAAGGCTTCATTAAAGTTATCATTGACTCTTTCCCTTTTATCACATCTTTTTCCTTAATTTAATACATTCCTCTTGTGAGCTTTCTACTCTAATTTCTAGTTCTTTGAATTTGCTATCCCATTTTTTTTGTGTGTTTTCAAACTTGTTTGCCAGTTCATTAAACCTGGTATCGCATGTTTCATCAAATTTCTCTGATTTTAGTTCTTATAATTGCTCACTCAAAACTTTGAACTTATCTTTAAGTTCATTCTCAAATTCTCCCAACAGTCCATCAAATTTGTAATTCAATTCTCAGTATTGAGTATCCATTTTTTCATTCATTTCTCAGCATTGACTCTCCAGCTTATAGGATTGACTATGTATTTTTTCGCTCATTTCTCTGTATTGATTATCCATTTTTCCACTCATTTCTCTGTATTGACTCTCCAGCTTATTAGATTGACTATCTAATTTTTTGTTTAGCTGGTCAAAAATGATGCGGAACACATTTTGTTCAACAAACTCTGGCCCTTCCATTGTCTCTTCACTATCTGTATCCATGGTGATTATATCAATAGAAACTATACTTCTCTACTCATAAATCTACAATACTAATAAATTATTTTACCAATGATTTATTTAATATTTTATTCTTCAGGACCTCTGACCTTCAAGAACCAGTACATCTTTATCCCCCAAAATACATCCTATGCTGTTTGTTGTCCAAGATACCACTATCTTACTCTGCAAATCTATGCACATTTATACTTTTAAATTCTTCTATTTTTTTATCATCATCATCATCATCAACCATTATCCACTGCAGGATGGTCTCTTCAAGTGCAATCCATCTTTTCTGATCTTTAGCTTCTCTTCTCCACATGGCCCCTGCACATTTTCTTATTTCATCCATCCATCTTACATGTGGTCTCTTTCTGGGTCTTTTACAATCTCTTGGAAACCAGTTTAAAATTTCAATTGTCCATCTATTATCATTTCTTCTAGCAATATGTCCAGCCCAACTCCACTTGTCTTTTAATTTTTTCAAGGATGTTTGTTCTCTTACCCATACATTGCATTTTCGATCTCTTCTTGTTACTCTCAACATGCATCTCTCCATACTTCTTTGAGTGGTTTGAAGTCTCTGTATTGCTCTTCTATTGTGTCCAAGTCTCATATCCATAAGTAAGAATTGGCAAAACCCATTTATAAAAACCTTCCTTTTCAAACACATAGGCATATTTTCTTTTAATATCAAGTTATTTCTACCAAAAGCACTCCAACCAAGTTTAATTCTATGATTAATTTCATCCATTATGTTTCCATCTGTATTAATAATCTGACCAAGGTATTTGTAACTGTTAACTTCTTCTAATTCATCATAAACAATCTTTATTTTCATATTTTGAGAAAATCTATTAAACATTACTTTAGTCTTTTTAACATTTATCTTTAGTCCTACTTTCATCTGATAACTCCTGCAACATTTCCTGTAACTCTAAAACATTATTTTCAAAAATAACTACCTCATCTACAAAATATAAATGACTTAAATAATCTCCATTTACTTTCACTCCTTTAGCTTTCCATTTTAATCCACAAAATACTTCTTACTTCTTGCAGCACTGCTGTAAAAAGTTTTGGAGATATGGAGTCATCCTGTCTTACACCCTTCTCAATGTTGACTTTCCTACTATCATTATGTAATCTAATTGTTGCTGTTGCATTTTTATAAATTTTAAAATATGACAATATCCTGGATCTATACCTTGATGATCCAATGCTTTAATCACTGAAGAAATGTTTATAGAATCAAATGCCTTTTCATAATCTACAAATCCTAAGCACAATGGCAACTCATATTCATTTGTCCTTTCTATAATTTCTCTCAATACCTGGATATGATCTACTATACTAAAACCACTTTTAAATCCAGCTTGTTCTCTTGGTTGGTGGAAGTCCAGTGTTCTCTGTAGAAATTTTATTTGTCAATTGCTGCTTCACCTTTCTAATTTCACGAAGTCCAATAATGTCCCATTTAATATAAGATAGTTCTTCTTCTAACTCTTGCAATCTTCCTTCACTTGAAAGTGATCTGCAGTTGTAAGTACCTAAATAAAAAGTCGTCATCAAATGGCAGCCTGAGTCTACAATCAGGGGATTCTTAGCACCCTCTGCCTTTGGCCACCAACCGCTGCTTTGGTTGGTGACTTTACAGCCTCCTCACAATAAGGGCCATGATTTATTTTTGTTGATTGTATATATTGAAAAAATATTTTTAAACTCTGAGGTAAAAAGCCAATAAACTCACCACTCTGGCTAATGCATGTTGGTGAGCAGCCCATCAATGTTCGTATACTATATGAATAATCACATAGTAATAACAGCTGTAACGACAAGAACGTATGGAATAACAGCTGTAACGACAAGAACGTATGGAATGGACATTAGGAATTTTCCCTGCTCAGTTCCTTTAAGGCCTCCAAGAGGAATCAAAGGGTCTCCTTTCAGTTAATAGCAAACTTCTTTCCACTTTTGTATATGTATATATTTTTTCAGTTAGAACATTGATTTTATTTCAATAAAATAAAATAAAAATTAATAGTGAAAATGTTATCTTTTTTTTTTAAATTGAAAAATCAGTGTTTTATTTTTGATGCTATGATAAAAACAAAGATTTCACTCGGAAAATAAATTAAAATATAATAACTTTATTGATAAAAAAATATTTAACTGAAGAAAAACTTATTGCTGTTTTAAACACTGACTTATGCTGTGATGCATATGATGTTTTAGGACTGAAGTAGTAAGCAGTTCCATGGGGTCATTTATCAATATTTGAGATGGTAGGTTGTTACTTTAATTAAGAAAAAAAATAATACATAGTGCTATATCAAAAGTCTAAATAAGAATACAAGACCAAAAATTAACCTTACATCAATTTTTTTTTACATATCTAAGATTTATCTACTGCCCTTCTACTATGCCCACTCTACTCCTTAGTAAATGGTGTCTAAGAGCCCATAGTGATAAGCACCAAATTCTTGTACTGCAATAGTTTGAAGTTACCAAGGTTGCATTGATTTGAATATAGAGGCTCTTAGCATCTATATTCAAATCCCTGGTCCAGTACTGTGTAGCTGTAATTAACTGTTTGTGCCATTATTTGGGATGGGACAATTTCCATTCCTTGATACATCACCTCCTACTCCACCCTTATAATATCACTTATTGATCTTTGGGTCGCTTTACCTATCAATGGGAGATCAACCACTAAACTAACTCAGAAATAAAACCAAGACAAATCATTAGCAGTTATTTTGTGCATATTTACACTTCTATATAAATAATTTCTGGTGATAATATCACTCCCATCCTCCTTCCTAGGCACCAAAGAGAACTAGACCCAAATACATATTTAGCCACTAGGAGTGTCGTATATACCAATATTGAAGCAGTCAATCTTAGCTTAAGATTGAGTTTCATAGTTCCATCTACTAACCTGTATTCAAACCCTATATCCCATCCCGCTCCTTTTGGCGTATATATATATATATATATTTTATGTATATATTTGAGATGCGTGCCTAAGCTATAAAATTTTAACATTTCAATAACATTTTTAAATTATTATTAATTATTAGTTCTTTTTTTTATTAAAGTACATAGGTGTGGCTCAAATATATATATATAGGAGCAAAAACTTACTTACAAAATATTAATTTTTTTAAGTATTTTATTATACGTCATTTTTTAAAACTTTTTCTTTTTAAATTGCTTGTTTTTCCTATTAATCTGTATATTTTATATAATCCAAGAGGGAAGATGCAACCATATAATTAAAGGATTGGGAACACTATTGTTTTAATCTGGGGAAGGTATTTTTAATTAAAGTTTTTACTTAAAATAAAATGGGATTAAGATTTTCTTTTGTTATAAAGATTTCTGTCAAATCTATTTCTAATCTGGAAATAGATTTGATTACTTATTTTGGACATTATCTTACAGTTGCATCTTTCAAAACCAATAAACAAAGGAAACTTAAGATTTTAGATCAGAGATTAGATTTTAAGCTAAAACTATGAAATTAAAAGCATTCCAGAAATACTTGAGCAGAGTATAAAATGGCTGGTTTTTAAATCACCAAGAGATTAAGTACTATTGAGAAAACTGTACTGTAAACATGCTACACATTGCTGTGAAACCAAAAATGACATAGTAGTAAGTCCACCACCCTTCTCAGCCCTGTTGGGTCATCATCATCTGCTGCCATACCATTATGCTGCCCAAGAGTGAAGTAAAAGCCCAACCTAAGAACTTTAGAATGCTAATAGAAGTGTGCTGCCACCGAAGAACTTGCATTTCAATTGCCATGAATGAGCAGACTTTAAAATATAGACTCTTAAAATAGTGCAAGGTAAATTTTCAAGCCGCAAGTAAAACTAGTCTAACTAATCTCAAACTTTACTATCAATTTCTCCTAATGTATAATTTAATTTTGTAACTTTTCTAAGATGTAATTGCTCTCAAATGATTTCCATAAATTTAATTCTCTCTCATATGCTCTAACTTTCTTTAACTCTGGTGCAGTCATTTATTTATATGTACATTTTTATTATTAATATGCCAGTCTCAAACAATCTGACGAGTTGAATTTCTCAAATCTTTTCTTTCTTTTAAGTAAACTCCATGAACTAAGATTATTAACATACCCATAAAGTATAATTTGATAAATTAATACATTCGCCAGATTGTTTCATGAGCCAACATTTTATTTATGTTTTAGTATAAAAAAAATATAATAACTCTGTTTTAGTATAAAAAAAATATATTAACTCTGGATTTTCTACCCGGAGAATCCAGAATTCAAGCTCATTAATGCTCTGAAATCTTATTTATCTTATAAATGTTATTATTCAATTCTGAAAGGGTGACTTAATTGTTTTCTATATATAACTGCTAGTTTTTATTTTATTGTTCCATACTCTTAAAATATCAAATACAGTACTTATATATTCCAGTTATTGTAAAATCAACGAAGGTGGGATTTATTTATTTTAAATAACAGAAAAGGGAAGGGGGTAAATCTTAAGGTTTCTTTTACTAGAGAAAATCTTAACGTATATTTTATTTAGGGAAATCTCTCTATATATATATATTCAAGTGGCATAGCAAATTAATTATATAAATTATGGCATTCAAACAAGGGTCATTTATTTTTAAAGCGGTAAATCTTAGTCAATATCAGTGACATTTATCCATACTGCGTTACTGACATTTGGCCTTATCTTCATGTTTATATATATGTGCTTCTTAATCTGGGGGTTGTGACAAGTTTGAACCCATAGATTTCTTTTCATGCCTTGTTCTGAGGATAGTTGACCTTCCCAGAACCATTTATTTCATATTAAAAAAGCCTCTGGCAGTGATTCCCATAAGTTTGGCACACATTATGCCTATCCACTTATTTTATATAAAAGGGCCTCTGGCGGTGATTCCCTAAGTCTGGCACATGCTATGCCTAGCCACTTTCTTCATACAAAAAGGCCTGTAGGTCGGCGATGTCCATGGCATGCCTATCCATTTTGTCTTTTGTCCAGAAGCACGACTTTTCCTGTTATTTTTAGGCTATTATGTCAGCACCGCAAACTTCATATTATTTCTTTTGCTTCATAACCCAGTTTTAATGCTCTAATATTAAAATTGCACTCTGCTCAAAATATATATATATATATAAATGCCAACTACTTAGAGTTTTATTAATTAAATTTATTTCAGTCTTATACAATCCCACCATCGTAACTTATTTCTGTAGTTAAGAGTATCTATATGCCTTGAGGAAAATAAAGTGTACTTCTTACCAGTGCTAATTAAAAGAAGTTTCATTAAGTATCCATATAATCAGATGTTTTCAAATGTATTTTATTTATTTTCATGACCATAATGGCATGAAAATAGTCTGTATTATATCTGTAATGAATCTCGGAATGCTCTTGAAATAATGTTAGTCACCATGTTTCAGAATCATATATAAAAGCGTTAATAACAATATTATGTAATTCTTTCTAATAATCAATTGGAATCTTAATATTGGACCCACCAAAGATGTGTGTTAATGTATATCTCTTATTCAATTAACAAAAGAGCATATGAGAAATAATAGCATGAATGACAATATATATTTATCGTTTGGTAGACCGCTTGCTCATTCACGCACATACTAATGTATGCAATTAATTCCTATATGTAAATTAATAATTTGTCATTACATTAAACTATTTTTTGTTGCTTAACTTGTTTGAGTAGTTCAAATTTCTCTTTTCTCCACTTCCAAAAGTACAGCCATGCTCATATATATTTTAGTTTAGTCATAGTTAATAGATGCCTCATTGTCTTCTCCGCTTTGCTAGTGGGCCGGATTAAAATTAATTCTCATGTGCCATCATTGTTATGTTATCCATTAGGTGTTTGATCTGGGGCTTAGAGAGTGGGTTCGAATCCAGGCTGGTCCTTGACCTAAGTCTCGGGCTTGACTGGGTTTGAAGTACATTTTGTGAGTTCCAGCTCATGTTAGATGGATAAACATGTTTTGACCGGTACAATATATATATATATGACTAATATTTTACATATCATAACTTATTAAAATTATTCTTTTCACCTTTTTACTGGGGTTCATAATTTATCTTTATTTGATAATGACTTATGAGGAACTTCAAAAGAAGTCTTATGATTCAACATCTGATTCAGATTTATTTCAAAGTTACTAAATAGTAGTTACGTCATAAAATAATAAAGATAAAGTCACTTGTAGAATTTAATGAACATTTAATAATTAATAACATAATAAATGAAAACATAAAGTATCACACACAGTTTAATTATGATTTTTAAATGTTCCCCTTGTGTAAATAATTTGGTCCTTTTTATGACATTAATATTGTAATGGTCAGATTTGTACTTCATGCAACAAAATCCAGAGTTTTGGCAAATTACACTAAAGCTGATCTAGATGAAAGGTTGAGATTTCATATCAGATCGTATCTCGGCTCCTTTACCAACACTCCATGACTTACTACCCTTATGAATGACATATATGAGGCTACACTCAGAATTTCTTAGTTTGCGTACCAGTAGTAGCAAAGAGTGGAGCAAGAGACTCTGGGAATATTAACTAAATTACTAATAACCTAGTAAACACACACATCTATGGCTGGCTAGATAATGCATATATTAATAATTAATACTATATTAGAGTAGAATTGTGTAACCCGCCCCATCGCCGTCTTCCTTACCGAAAGCCCAGTAAAGTCACGTCCTTTATATCTGGACGCTTTTGCCGTATTCCTACGGTGACATTCTCGTGTTTTGGTTGATGGTTCACTTCTATGAACCTGCTGTGTTCTTGCATCTGGGGGATTACATAATGTTCTGTGAAGATAATTTCAAATACATATACACGTACGCTTTATTTATTTTATACGTAAATTCGGATTGAATCCAAATAGTAGGCGCCAGGAGAACTTTTATAAGAGTCCGCCATGTATGTGCATAAGCTCACTCAACTATATCACAAAACATGCCCGTGCATCACTCCAGTCGGAAGCAAGAAACGAACACAGCCAATATCACCTTTCAAATTACATCGTATATGTGATCTTTCAATCACGATCAATCAGACTTATCATATGAGGGCCCGCCCTATATCCCACAGAATAAATTAATCAAAACTTAATATTAATCTAAGAAAGCATAATAAACATAAACATAAATATAATCAAATCCCAACACCAAAAATATCAACTGCATTCATTCATATACAAACAAATTTGATCGCTCCCGCACTCATCCCCTATTATATAAATTTATCTTGAAATTCCAAGCAATTAATAACAAAAAATACTAGTTAAATAAATGTTTTATTTTAATCTGTTTAATAACAATTCATGCAGGTATGACCGGCAAGCCGAGATAATTTAAATATAGATTTAAAGGTGACTTCGCACATATTTTAAAGAATGTTAATCGGTAGGCAAACTTATTTGGTTAGGTTCTCGAATTGTTCATTAATGGTCATGAGTAACTTTATCATTTTAGCTTAATGTTTTAATAGTTCTGGTTTTTAAAGTTATTTTACTTTGGTGCATAAGTGAATACGACAATTTAAAGATAGCTACCTGTGGAACGTAGAAAGACTGTAAGAGGGATCCTGAGTGATGATTTCTTCTTTAACGAAGCATTCTGGCAATTTGCAAGGTCTCAAAAGCGTGTGTGGTCCTTATGTGAAGTTTCTCCAGTGTTACGAGCATCCTATTGGCAATCAGCTGAGCTGGACGCAGAGGTCCGGCAGTCAAGCCGCGAATTTTATGTTCAGCAACGCATCTCCGTTATATTTCTACACGAAAGTTAGATTTTATTTCTTCTAATTCTAATTTTTTAATAATCATCATTAAAAGCGCTGTCCGGCCTTTTTGATCTCTTCCTTCCCGCCCTTACACCTTGAATTTTTTTCACCCAATCACTCCCATGCACCTGTGAGTCCCTTCATCTTATAAGTCCATCGAGTATTAACTCAATTCAGTGATTTCTGGGATCGTTTACACCACTTTGGAATTTAACTCAATTTGACCATTTTTTCAGGTATTGTTTCGCTGGAGACAGAAGTCTGAGTTGTACAATAGCAGTGTACACTTTTTCTCACCTCTGTTTCTAAATTCGGCTTATTTTATCTAGGCGTACCAACGCATATCCTGTCTATTGTTTCAATTTCTCTAATTTTACATTTACTAATTACCCCCATTTAAAATTTTTTAGATCGCTTGGAATTTCAGAACATATTGCAAATTAATTAATTCATTTCCCCCTTTTGTTCAAAATGATTCAAATGATTTAATAAAAATGTCAAACTTGCGTTCAATCATTCCTCTCTCTTTATTTAATTAAAAAAATGCAAAAAAACCTACAACTAATGATTACAGATTTATTCTTAAAAAAAACAAAATAAAAAAAACTCTTTTACTTTTTTTTCCCAATAAATTTGACAGGTACTCTTATATAGCTGCTATCATGCTTTAGAAACGGCTGTTTCTCATTTATTATTAAAGTAAGACTGCTTTTCTAAAAGTTTTGTTCCTGTCATTCATTTCGTCAATTGAATATATGTTTAATATAACCTCATATGCATGGGTTCAAATCCCATGTAACGCTATTCCGTTACAATTGGATAAGATTTGGTAATGAATTATGAATAAGATTTGGTAATGAATTATGAATAGCACACTAAACATTTATGAGTTTTAAAATGTTTACTTATAAAATATAAGATAAACAATGTAAATATAAAAGTGCATAGGGCTTTACACACACAGGTAGGTATCTTACAGCAATGAGAGCAGGTCCTCATCTTTTGTGCACTTTAAAAGAGTTTATTACAATTGAATGTTTATTACAGTTTTATTCTACCATTTATTTATGCCTTAACTATGGTATGCCATCCCTACAAGGTTTGCCAATAGTTAAATCATACGAGAATGATAACTAATATAATTAATACCTTATTATTACTTAATGAGCAATAAATGTGGTCTTTATGCAGATTGCATAATTTAAGCTAGGTCTGAGTTCAGATCAATGCTGAACAAATAATATCATAGAGGGTGAACTAGCAATTTGTAGAGTAACTTGTGAGACTATGGCACTACTTAAAATAAGTAAGAGATGCAGCCTGAAGATACAGTTACTCATGGCATTCAGTACCAAGTACTCAGTTCCTGTGGACCATACAACTTGCTATCTTAAAATAAGTGAACATTTAGTTTGGGTGATTGGAGCAGCTTATATAACAATCTGGACCCTCATGTTTCAATTCTAAAATAATGCAATGGGGTGGCTCTTAAAACCAAAGCCCATTTTTATAAAAATATGATAGCAAGGCATATACTGCAGCTATGTGCTTTATAAAGAGGATTCATAACGCTTTCTAAAATATAAACATTAAAATTAAAGTGTTAAATCAATAGTTTCATTCTGCGAAACTACTATATGCCTGTTCATAAATCAGCACACTTAAATCATTATAAAAGGGGTAATTATAAGTGACCTAGTTTACCCAGTAATCTGTATAGTTTATGAGAATAACTAAGGGGAATAAAGCATATTTGGGACTTACAATTCACTAATTATTTATAATATGCTTTAAAATATCATTCTCTCATACTTAACTAAACAGACATTTTAATAAGCAAACCGAAATTAAACAATAAACTAAAACATAGTAGCTTTAATATATATATGAGTAGGTTTTCAGACCAGAGATTTATATGATGTGCTAATCAGCAATGTAAATTAGCTATGCGAGTGTCTAATCAACTCTCCCAAAATTATTATTATTAATCTCTGCTCTGAATGGGATAACATAAATAGATAAATTAACAAATATATAAAATAGCAACATAGATAAATAATGATAATAACTGATTATCATTACTATCTTAAGAAAATTATGAATTACTAATATTTATTGAGCAGGCAATATTCTTACAAGATTTATTATTAAAATAAAGTTACAAAATTTTACTTTTAAAAGTTATTACAAATTATAAATGTTCATTATTTAGTTAGCTTTAGGAATTAATTTAAAAGTTGAGTTTAATATTTTTATAGAGCTCTGCGGGAAGAAATTTATTGATCTTCTAGCCAAGGCATCTGCCTTCTTTATTAGGCTTGCTTGTTCGATGTCTTCCTGGCAGGCTGTGGGTCTTGAACTCCATCTCCATTCTGGACCAATTCTCCACAAGGAAGGGGCAGTGGTTGCTCTAGCCCATGGTTCTCATGGTAGAAAAAATTAATGAGTGAACCTGGTGATTGAATTTTGGGTTTCCAATTCTTAAATTTTAATGATGCACATTAATTTTAGCAAAGACAAAAGACCCAGCTGTAGTTATTGACAAGCAGGACCAAGTTAATGATTTGGTCTTTGTTTTTTTGAACTTAAAAATCTTCGGTTCTCAGTTTACCATTTAATTAGAGGTATTTCTGAGAAACCGATAACCTTCATTCTCTCTCTTTTTAAAAAGAGATTTAAACTGTCAACATTCTAGCATATACATAAGACAGACACTCCTGAATTTAAGAATTATATGCTAATACCAATGATTCTGTAAATTAAATAACTTAAAAAAATAATTTAAAGAATTTAGAAAATATGTAATGTTAACTAAATCTATGACATTACAGTTCCCTTCGCATATATACATAGGTGTGCTCCCACACATACAATGATGTTCACAACTTATTTTAATTTTATTAATTTTAAAATTATATAAATTATAATGGCATATACATTATATGCATATAAACATGAATATTATTATTAGATGAGTGCGCAGATACAAATACATGCACATACGCATAAATATACACTCTTACAGATTAAAACAAACTATTGTAAGCTTATATACATGAACTGGGATGGGTTATAGACAAAGAATACTGTTTCATATCATTCAAGCCATGAAAACAAAAAAAAAAAAACAATAAAAAAGACTTTACTTGTAATTTTGAGATACAATCATGAATCAGCTTTTGAAATAAATAAAACTTTATATATTAAATTAAAATTTTATCAATCTTGCTTATGAGACTTCTTGTTCCCTCATCACTAGTTTTGTGCATCCAATGCATAACAAAATGCTAAAATATACTAGATTAATAATAAAATATACTAGACTAATAATACTAGGAGATTAAATATATATGTGTGTATATACAACTATAACTACATAATTACAACTGGATAAGGGGAAAAAGATTCCTAGATAAAGCTATCTAGTTCAGGTAGGATCTGGGAGTTTGTCTTTGAATGGTCTTAATTTGCTTGCTGTATATGCCCCTTCAAAGGTGCTCCTGCCAAATTTATCTGCTCTGTTCCAGGTTCGATCCCTGTTACGTGGCTCATATAACTTATATGGATGAGTGTTCGGTTCTTGTCCCTCAACCTTATCTCTTATGACTTCAAATTCTCTTTTCAGGGACAGCATGAATTTGTTGGCATCACAGAGACTGGTGTTCACAAGCTGTAATAAATTTATGGCCCACATCAGTATTGTTCTTGACCCTGGCTTCAAGCCCTAAAATTCTGCCTAAGACTTCATGACTCCTGGTCTCCATTTCACAAAGGTCTTGTACTTTGGATCCCAACCTTTCTTTCATACCCAAGATACTGTGTTTCTCGCCTCTGCCTCCAATACCTCTTGCTGTATTTTATTTTCTAGTCATGTCTGCATTTCGAAACACCTTTGCTTGCTTCTCACTTTCATCTCTAAAATATCTTGCCAAATTTTGGCCCCTAACCTTTCCTCCATATCCAAGACATTTTACTGCATTTTATTTTCTATTATACTTTTCATTTCTAAAAGCTGTTGCTGATTTCTTTTCTCCCTATCTAAAATATCTTGCCGCACTTTGGCCCCGAACCTTTCCCACATCCAACAGCTGCTGTTTGTTCCTCTCCTCCACATCTAACAGCTGCTGTTTATTCCTCTCCTCCACATGTAACAGCTGCTGTTTATTTCTGACTTCCATTTCTAACATGTTTTGCTTCATTCCTCTTATTTCCTGCAAAAATCATAGCCATTATCCCATCATCTCCCTTTACTTCCTCTACTGACTCTTCCCTTTGGAGTCCTTCTGATAACTCCTTCAAATGCATAGTTATTTTTTTTTTTGCTATGGTCTATATATAGAAAATAAAGCCGACTACTCTTTCTTTATCTAAGCTCTTAAAATTACGAATTTACCATCTCCCCACAAGAAAACAGTCCGTGAAGTTAACAACCTGCCATTGGAATCTATCCCTTTACCTAGCATTAGCCCTAATGCCTACCTATTTATTTACACCTTTAAATCAATATACATATATTTATCAGATAATAAATAAATAAAAATCTTACTGAATGCCTCAGTTTATTACTGAGTTATTATTGTAATTTTATTAATTCATGATTGCTAATGGTTTGCGACTTCAAATTTTGATTCCAAAGTACATGTATACAATAATCTTGCCCTCTATTTATGTTTTCACAATCCAATCCAAATAAAATTCAATGATGGGTCCTTATCAATTTCTTCCTCTGATAACAAATTTATATGTGAATGTCTCCAAATCTATGAGTCATTCTCGGGCACCAGTTATCAGTAGGTGAGACATACATATATAATTAATAATAAAAATGGACCTCACTTTTAATAATATGCATTATATATATTAAGCAAACATTTGTCAGGCCATAATGTGTCAACTTTCACTTTTAAATTGATAAACAATTTCTAAATCTTAGGTAAATAGACAAGGAAAAGAAATTTACCTTTATTTTTCACACAAACGTGCTGAGATCCACCATGATTTGTTCAGGGTCGTGTAAATAAGTATCGAGCGACATTGAAGCGCCATGCCCAGGGAAAAAAGAATAATACAGCAAAGTGTGGAGCAAGAGACTCAGGGAATATTAACTAAATTACTAGTAACCTAGTAAACACACATCTATGGCTGTCTAGATAATGCATATATTAATAATTAATACTATATTAGAGTAGATTTGGATAAGATTTGATAATGAATTATGAATAACACACTAAACATTTATGAATTTTAAATATTTAATTATAAAATATGATAAACATATAAAAGTGCATTGGGTTTTTTACACACAAGTGTCTTACAGCGATAAAAGCAGGTCCTCATCTTTTGCACACTTTAAAAGAGTTTATTACAGTTTTTGGCAAAGACTTATTTTTGGAGCTGGTTATATTCTTTCATCTTTTCTGCTTTCTTACTGGTAATGACCATTCTACTTCCCTCCCAACATTTTCTGTCCTCTTTCTGAAATCAGTCTACATCATTGTCTTCTCCCAATCAAGATCAAAATTATCATTCTTGGCCAGACTTATTTATACTTTTGTTCTACAATAAAGTCATCACATCCTATTGTCCTAAGCCTTTAATGGTATTTTTTGTGATGACGTTTAATTTATATTTTTTTTTAGCAATAATTATTGTAAGAATTAATTAGTTCTGGATTAATTTACATTACAATGTTTTTTTCAAACACTTTTAATTCAAATTCAAAAACAATATCTTAATTATATAAAACATATTTCTTTCATCTTCATATTTTTGGTAACATTTGTTTTTCAAATAATTAAAAAATTTTTATTTAAGAATGGAAAAAAAAGAAAATCATCATTGAACTTTCTCTGACTTATTTAACTTTAATTCTATTTAATTTTCCAATAAAATATTTGGATTTACTGTAAAATTTATCCCAAGAAAAAGCCAACTTATTTTGTTGAACCTCTTCCCAAAGGCAGATCTAAAAAATCATAAGATATAGCTTTCCTTCTATTAAACTATGCATTTATTCACAATAGTAAACTTAAATAAATTAACTACTTTTTCTTCCGTCCCCTTCATTACAATTTAATTAGAACTTCACCATTTTAATTTTATATATATAAAAGACATATAAGTGCTCATTTATAACAAAAATAAAACGTTCCGATCACTACTATTCCAATTTACGAATCAATTTATTGCTTAAGTTAATTTATATTATTTTATTAAGCTGGCTAATAATTCGATGGCAAGACAGCCTTATAATGTGAATGATACTACTTGCAATCGGTTTAAATCGTTATAAGTTGACCAATAGTAGAATGCAATGAGATATTCTCAAGCATGTATCAGGTAGCTGCCAGCTACACTGATCACTACATTTGCACCTGAGCTTGTCACTAGTAGATTGGAAGTGTCAGGGTTCAAAAAAAAAAGTCATAGTATTTCTTTCCAAACATTAGATTTACTGATAACAACTAAACTTGCATAGTTCACCAACTAAAATGGAGGTGACCAGTGTAACTAAACATTCGTATATTTTATATTGTAAATACATATAATATTTATTTATAGACTTATATACATTCTTTTTAAATGACCAGAAATATTACTCCTGGCCATACTACAGTTATAATACAACAGAATTGACACAATCAATATGATTTATTCTTTAAACCACTAAACAGCACATGATCACCATCTCTTATACTAGCACATAAATGTAATCAAAGGCAAAACCCTGTGCCAACAGAGTAACCCAAGTCTCCTCACTGATGATGGCCACAAGCCAGAAACTAGTCTGGGGATATTGGATGAGTAGGCACTAGATAGGGATTTTATGCACAAGCCTTCTGGCATCCATTGATTACTCTGGTTGGCACAGGGTGTCACTACTGTATGGAGAGTTTTGCCTTTGTTTTATTCTTGTGGGTTGTTTAGATCTTTGTTATTTATTTGAAAAAAAAAAAAGATAGCTTAATATGTCAATTAAAAAAAAGGAAACAAATCCAAATGGCAGAAATTGGTTTCCTAGAAGAATTTCAATTCTGGCAATTCTAAAAATTGATCAGCATATGATCTAATTCACTTTTTTCTTACTGCAATCAACAAATCAGAATTAAAACAAGCAACTTTGATAAGAATTTATAGTTCTTCAGTATATGAAATCCTACATTTCCAATTGGCTCCAAAACTTCTAATTATATTACGGTTATACAATTTTCAATCTCCGGCATGTTTAGGAAAAGAAGAAAAAGATGAGATTTTTCCAGAAAATTTGGAAGGCTGCCGTTGAACTACAACTCACAGCCTTAAGTTCAAGCTGTTAATGAACTCAAATCCATTTTTGATTCTGCAATCTCTCAAGAGATTAGTTGAATATTCAGATAATCAGACAGTTATGTTAACGAAAATTGAACTCAGTATCAGACAAATACTTAACTGACTAAAATAAAAATAGTTGATTTTTCAGTTAAAACTATGTCAGAATAAATCAGAAAATCAAAGTTTGCTATAAACATGACAAAACAAAACATGCACAGATCTAATGTCCACATCAGTATACAATGTGTAGATATTCCAACTGTCTCAGTCATATAGAAAGTGCTTGCCTAAAAAAAAAAAAATGCAAATCACTCAGAAAAGAATGGAAAAGTCCATTCTAAAAAAACCTGAAGAGTAAAGTAAAATCAAATGATATCAATACATGTATATATAATGTGACAGTCATTGATTCAGCCTACAAAATAGGAATTATAATTAATAATATACCATTAACAATGGAACTGGATTTTGGATCTGCAAAGTCCATTTATATCAAAAAAGTAATCATCAGCTGTGACCTAACATTAGAATGATTACCAATTACTAAGACAAAACCACTCTTGGATGAAATGAGTTAACTTATTTTAAATAAAATTAATTGTTTGTCTCTTGTATTGGCTGCTGAATACAGCAATCTATTAGACTGTGATTGGTTCACTCATTTGGGCTAAAGAGCAATTAAAGATAACTAGCTTACAAATATAACAAGATTAAAAAAAGAATTTTCAATTTATGTTTGGTGATAAAGTGAATCTACACCTTTGGAAAAACCTATTGGTCTATAGCCCTAATCAGTATAGTCATGAAAACGAAAAATAAAATTGCTGAAATGCAGATAGGTATTCAAATTCTATACTATATATTCAAAGGGACCACCAAATGATTTCTAGAAATAATTATAAATATAAAAGCTTTGCATATATGATTGTTCAGACCGATGAGAGACACCATAATAGACGCAGATCAACTAAGGTTAGAATATGAAACCATGAAGAATCCAAACCAGTTCTGACAATGAGGAAATCAGGTCAAAAAAGGAAACAAGATGACAGACATCCACTAAGCTATCTTAAGGATTAAATAATTCCAAAGCTAAATTTACCAAGGAAATGGAATGTTGTAAACTCATCTTAACTGATCTAATCTTATCCTCAAATAATGGACTTATTCTTACTACAATTCTAATTACAATAAAACTGACTAATGAAATAACAATTTTAAAAAAATAGTCAATGATTTAAATAGGCTAATTGGAAAAGTTTAATCAGTGAATCTGATTGTTTCCAGTAAGGATAGGGATCTGGCTACATATTGAAGTCCATTTGAGAAGGAAGACAATATCTAACAAATGCCTTTTTAATGGAAGTACATATATTGTCCATTACATAGCAAAATACAGTGAGGCATGCTCAAGCCTGGAGCGTGTTAGCTATGATCATCACTACACCAGCATTAAGAAAATAGGCTAGAAGTGTCAGGATTTCAAACCCAATCATTAGCTCTATTGCTAATGAATAAACTTGCAAAGTTCACCAACCATAATAGAGACAAATCATTTTGGTTAAATGTTTGTATGTATTTTGTATTGAAAATAAATACAATAAATATTTTTATATTTATTTACAAAGCTATGTGATATTCGTAATGATCTATTATAGAGTCCACTACTGTAAAATCACACATTCATTGGATTGGATATGTAAGACTTATGAACAATGCAAGACTTCCTAAAAGTATGTTCTATAGTTAACTTAAGCATAATTTTCATGGAAGAAGTACACATTATAAGGATTGTCTCAGAGAGATTCTAAAGAAGTTGATTTGTTTCTATCAGGAAGATATGGCAGAGCATGCAGTCATTGGAGAGCTACAATTTAACATGATATTGCAATATTTCAGAAAGTTTTTGACTGAAGAAATTAAGACAGTATTGTAAAATATCAGTGTTATATATATGGACAAATGCTATTTATGGTTGAATTTATGTAGAAAGGAATGTTAGCAATGATAAAGGTTTACTAACAATTGTTGCAATGGAATGCAAATTTGATACAGAAGTAGTGGGGGACAGTTTTCATAAAGATCTGTATGATAAATTCATAAAGTAAATATAAATACTCTATAGTATAGAGCATAGAAAACAAAAGGGAATACAGAGCAGTGCAGACACAAAGCATTCAGCAGAGATGTGTGTATATAGCAAGGAGCAGAGCATGACCTTACTAAGCTGATCATTAGAGAGGCTTATTAGAAGATCCTGCCTAGATGTGAATACTGGTAGCTGGACATCATATTGCAAATTTAATTTTTTTTTTATCTCAAACACTGAAGAGTTCTAAGGTAACACATCATCATCATCAACCATTATCAATCCACTGCAGGATGAAGGTCTCTCCAAGTTTAATCCATCTTCTCCGATCTTTAGCTTCTCTTCACATCACCCCTGCATACTTTCTTATTTCATCCATCACATCTCACATGTGGTTTTTTTCTGGGCACATAGTCTTGTTTTTACATTATATGTGCATGTATATGTAATAATCTTGCAGAGGATGTTCAATCTTAGCCATAGCTGATAGTTGTTGTATATTCAGCTATGAAACTATCAATAATTATCACAAAACTTTTAATTATCCAAAACAAAGTTATTAAATAAGAATAAATACATTTATTTACATATTATATATAGACACATCAGTTAAGATTTAACTAAATAGCGTTCATTAGTTCCTTTATATACACATTAACAATTAGTCCTTGATTTAAAGTTCTAAATCTTCAATGTATAATAGCCACCAAGCAAATAAATATTGCCACTGCAATAGTGATGGACCTAAGTGAATACTAAAAGTTTATATTCACAATACTTAAAACACAATCCTCATTGGGTCTTCTCAAGCGTACACAAATAATAGAAAGACCGGTGAGATCTATAAATATTTTCCCTAGCCGGCTATCTTTCACCTTCAGAGGCATGGGCTCTGGGATACTTGCATCTTTGCAGAAAAGTAGGACACTTTTCCCTCAGCTTTTCTCAAAGGTCTTTAAGACAGCAGCAACAACTCAGCACGCGATGTGTGTAGAAAAGCTGACGACGACGCTCTTTTGTTGCGCGCGCTATTTATACTGTTTTCTCCTTGCTTGAATTCATTGATAAATTTCTATCATTCAAATGTAAAAGTAAATCCATTTGACTAATGCATTTTTAGAATGACGATAAGGATACGGCTTCTAATTATGACCGTTCGCATTCCTTAGTAATTAGCTTCAAATATTTATTCCATTTGTTTTCTACTGAAATAGTTTAATGGTTCGATTTTAACAATACAGTAGTTTTCTTGGTATTTTAAATCCACGAGTTATATCCAGCCTTGAAAATAATCATATGCATTATTTTTCGGCCATCTTTTATAGAATGCTTTTAACTTAAAATCTTTATATCTGCAAACCAATCTTTCTTCGTATTTCTTCGTTGAATTAGACTTAAACTCAAATTAGACTTAAACTCAAATTATATAAACTTATATATCTATTTACGTTCCCATTAATTATTAGCGATCTTTTTAATGCTTTTTAAACTAGATATGTATTTACATTTCATTACTGTTTTTTCTCTGAAGTAAAACTTAGCATTACAACTTGTAGCTCTCGAATTACTAAAGCCTAATATATTTTCTACAAAATATAGTAACAGCAAAAGTGAACAAGAACGGATGTGAGTTAAGTACAGTAAAATATGAAGGACTGTTCAAGAGCCAGGATTACCTATAGCAGAACTCACTATTATGTGAAAATAATACAAATAAGAAGCAGCACCATACAAAGTAATCCAGACCAGAGAGATATAACAACCAGACGTCATGCAGTCTGTATAGTCGCAGGACAACAGGTGGCATATTCCTATAGTAACCTTAATATATGACTAATAAACAAGTTATAATTAGAGTTTGTATTATGTTGTTTAGAAATTAAGGGCAGAACACAAAATGTGCACACTTGATAAGAACATAATCAAATAAACCGAAATATAAACCAGTATGTTCTGTATATGGATATATTGTGTTTCACAGATTGGTTTGTCTAATCATTGCAAAACTTATTCCTAGATCTTTTTTTTTTCTGCCTGAAGTTAGAATCGGAATACTCATTTACTAATCGCTGCTGTCTGTACGTATGCAATGTATTAATAAATTATCTTAAATGTAGACATGCGCAGTAAAAATGCTATGACTAGATGGGTTAATACCCAGGCATTTTGTTATAGGGTAAGACTAATTAATATTATTTTTATTTCCCTTCGGTCGATTGATAAATATTGCGTATTTAATTGAGATTAGTTGAAATACTTCTCCAATTCGTGATATTTTATGAATGCAAAGCTTATCGTAAACTTTTGGTAAAAGACAAAGCCGAAGTAACCATTTCGGTCGCCATTTTCACACGTAGCGGATTTTAAAATGTGTTATGTAAAGTAAAATAATATAGATCTGTAATATTTTTTAAAATACGCCTATTGTTGAAAGAGTTTCAGTTAGTAGCACAAGAAAAGATATTAACGTTACAAGTAGAAAATTCTAAGTCATTGTTTCCCCATTTTTTTGCAATATCAAATTACTTATAAACGATGCTTTTAAAAAATATCCCCTCTATAGGATTGAAAAATGTTAGCTGGTGTTTTCGAGCAATATATAAAGGAAATGTAAATAAACATTTTTACAAAAATTTCACTACTCCTTATTTTATTTGGTAGTAATTTTATTTAAATTAATACTGCATAATAAAATGTCGAATTCTTTAGTTTTTGGCTGACAACAAAGAACGGAAGAGTTTGTGTCTTAACTATTTGTAAAATATGAATAGTTTTGTTATTTTTATATAATTATGTACCGTATGTGTATTAGGCATATTTGTAACGAAGTATTTCTGTCAATCAATAACATTAAAAAAGACAACCAATGCATTTCATTGATATTCTCTAAACTGCCCGGCATCTGATGAACGTAAACGCGATGTATAAAAAATAAATGAGAATGTGTTAAAGTCATATAAATTTAAAGCGTTGGGTATGTGTAAGGGCAAGTTTCTTGCTGCTATGATTGCATAATGAAACTTTTTTAAATGTGAACTATGAACAATTTCATCACTTAGATTGATATGGTAGTAGATTTGTTATATTGAGAACCGGAATATAAGATTTATTTGATAGCATTTTTTTATCATACATTTTTGCCCTATTTTATAGTATTAATGTTATAAATAACGCAAAGTGGTCAATATATACCTATTAATATAATCAAAATATATTTATTCACGTATCATTTAAAGTGTGAATTAATTTTTAACAGTGACAACTAAGGAATTATTACACCCACGTATATACTGTATAAATATTTTTTGTTAAATAATTATCATCATTTCAATAAATTTTCCACTCATAAATTATAATAAAATAGTAAATATATTTAGCGTTCTTAGAATTTCCACTAAAAAATATCACTGTAATCTGCTAAGACTAAACCATTTTTAAAACTAATTTTAAAATTGTGCAAATAATTGTCATCTTTTACTGAAGTTAGAATGTCTATTGTTAACTTAATCAATCAATCCTTTTAAAGTTGTTCTGGATCAACTTGTTAAATGAATGAATGCTTTATTATTTACTAGAACTTTTTTAAAAAAAATACAGAATTTGCTCTTGAGTTTGCTAATCTAATTGATCATATAAATATTAGTTCATTGTCAAAGATTTGTTATAGTAGTAAAAAACCAACTACTTTAGCTTAATCACTTCCTATTGCTTAAACTTTATCCAGTTTCTGGTTCTTATCTTTATCACAATTCTCACTAAAATTACTGTGCAACTTCTTTCCAAGTATTGTTTCTGTTAAACAAATATCAATGGATTTAAATGTATATATATAAAGAACTATTTACATTATCTAATATTAAGTATTGAATGCCTTTAGAAAAATTAAACTTTATCTAAATTTTCAAATTACATTCAACTGTTAGTAATATGCAGTGTTACCTTAAAATTCAATATTCAAGACTAATAGTCCAGATTCGATTCTCATGCTACTACTATCACTGGTCAGGCCAGCAATACCTGAAGAAGAGAGAAGAAGAATACCTCTCAAAACATTGTGCATATACTGTGTGCTATTACTAACAGTTGAATGAAATTTAAATAAAGTTTAATTTTTCTAAAGACATTTAATAATATTAGATGATGGAAATAATCCAATATATAAATACAACTAAAATCCCATTAGCACAAAAAACCTGCAGAATTGTACATTTCTAAAATTATATAACTGTTGTTAAAATGATCTAAGATTTTATAGATTGTACCCATAATTTTTTACCTATCTGCAATTAATAGAATTACTCTCCTATAAGGAATTATATAATTGAAATGTTTATATTTGTAAGGAGATTATTAAAATCTATATTGGCAAATGTAAAAGTTTTAAAAGAAATTAAGCTTTAGAATGAATCTTCATCCACTTCCATGTATTTATTATTTCTAATATCAGAAATACATGTTAACTGGATACTAACATTTGTTTTAATATAATTATTAATCACTATATGATTATTATGAAGAAAAATATTCATAAGGCCTTTATTTATAATAAAAAAATATTTCTTTCATTATTGGATTTATTTGCTATTATTAAACTTAGCTGTGTGTGTTATAATTCATTTGTTTTATCAGTTAGGTTAATTTTTATTTTCCAAGATTATTTAAAACATTAGAAATTAATTTCTCAACAAGTATGCTTTGATTAATAGAAAACTTGCAGTAACTGCTAATATTAGTGGTGAATCATCATCTAAGGTATTATATTTAAGATTAAAAAATGTCATTGGATTTTATTTTTTTACTAAATTTATCTATTAGCTTGCAAGAGTATTAATAAATCATTTTTTTTCAGTGCAATAATATGTATGTCTTAAAACACAAGAATATTAATTGAAAATTGATCAAGGCAATTAGATTTTATTATTATTTATTAAAAAATGTATTTAATATTGTAACTATTTTTATTCTCTATTTTTTAGCAAAATAAATTGATAGATAATATTGTTACTTTAAAAAACAACTTGATATAATTATTTTTAATTAGATAAAAGCTTGCGGCCTCAGATGATTGAAACAGTAGCAAACTTTCCATTTAGTAGTGCCACGCAGTGCAAGTCATAGTAATCAATGGATGCTATAAGGTTTATGCACAAAATCCCTATCTAGGGCTTGCTCAGATTAGTTTCTAACTTGTGGCTTTCATCAGTGAGGAGCCTTGGATCTGAGAGCACTGCACCTAGATGTTTGGATCTAATGTCACTCTTCAGATGTTTGGATCTAATGTCACTCTTCAGCAGTCACCTTACTTATTTAGTTAATTATAAAGTTATGAACTCAAAATGAAAACACAATAATGTTTTCAATCCAAGCTAATTTGTTTATACAGTGATAAAGATCTGAACCTAGTTTAATATCTATATATTTTGGTGTCTTTAGCTTTTTAATAACCACAATCACCATTATCATATGTGGTTATTGAAAAAGCAGACACCAACATGTATAGGTACTGAACCTGTTTTGGATTTGTATGATTGTACACACAAATTAACTTGGTTTAAAAACATTTTTATTTTGGCTCAGCTTTATAGTTAATCAAAAAGATAAAAAGTGGCTGCTGGAAGGTTGTATTAGATTTAACAATCTAGGTACAGTGCTCCCAGATTCAAGGCTCTTCACTGATAAAAGCTACAAGCTAGAAACTAGTCCTGGACATTGGATGAGTATACTCTAGATAGAGATTTTATCAAAAATTTTCTAGCATCCATTGATTGCTATGGATGCACTACTGAATGGAGAGTTTGATACTGCTTTTTAGTTTATGTAAGCATAGGAAATGGTGATTGCTAAGCCAGATGTCTCCCACATGATCTGACGGTGCTCTGTATCTGCTCATGAAATATTATTTTCAAAATAGGTCATAAAAAATAGTTTTGCTTCCAGAAATAAAATTAAAATTCATTTTTTAATAAACAGAGCAAAACTCTCCATACAGAAATGTGATCATGTGATGCTTAATGGTTTAAAATTCATTTTACGTAAGATATAATCCCAAAGATATTAAATAAGTAGTAGCAAACTATCACCAATAATGATTAAATAAATATTGGTTAGTCATAATATTTTGTTGCATACTTATTCTGTTTTTAGGCATACAAAGTAACATCCATATATTGAATTATATGATTATTAATTTGTCATGTCCTTATCACAATTTATTATATTCTACACTAATGTTTAGAGTTATATCAAATAATGAGATCCTTCATCTTGCATTAGTAATGTTAAAGGCAAGAAAAAAATAGAATAATATTTATAAAATTTTACAATTTTATTGAGATATTTAAACTATTAAATATATATTTTATATTTGTGTTAAGCTTTGTCGATTTAAGTTGCCTTGAATATACTGTAATAATGGTCGAAATGAGCAGACAACAGCAAAATCACCACTAGGGTAATTTATGCTACCACAACTCATTCCAATGCCACATGATATTTCATTTTATTTATTTCCGAAGATCAGGGAGAGAAATTTTTGGAACTAGATTATAACCATCTGATTTCCCTTGTGGCAAAAAAGACACCTAATGCAATGCATATATATAAGTACAAACCCTTAATTGATAAAAAAGTCAAAACAAAAGAAATGAATATTGCTTAATTTGTTGCTAGATCCATTGAAGATATGTCAAGCGTTTGAATGCATAATATATATAAGGGAACTTGGATGATATATTTTGTGGTCTTTGGGCAGATGTCTCTCAAATAAGTACGTGATACTAATTGAAGCAGGGTAAAGTGAGAGAGTTAATTAACTCTAGTAAATATAGTTAAAATAGATGATCACATAGCTCTCATGATCATGATGCACTAATGTCCAAATATCAGGCTTTACGATATACAAAAATAAGGAAGGTGGTACTGAGTTGCTAAAATAACATCCAATAAGAAGGCAACGACCGGAATATGCTCACTTTTTCAAAGTTATATCCAAGTTTCCATGGAATAAATGAGTTATGATAGGAAGGAGTGAGCATCTTCCTAACAGGCAAGAACGATTCACTGCACTGGTTATAAGACAAGAACCTCCGGGCTTGAAATAGAAAGAATATTCCCACATTTGCATGAATCATATTCAAGAGACCCGTGAATTAATTTTCTCCGAAGTAGGGATGTGCATCTCTGCTAGACAAACGAAATAAAAAATAAATATGAAAGATAACCCAAGTTATATAAATAAGGAATATTCAGCCTTAACATTAAATACTGAAACGGTGTTATTTAGCCATCATCCCGTTCCATCTACTATGTTCTATAGTAGTATCTTTCCCTAGTTCAAACCCCTCCCAGTCAATGTATATAAGCTTCTAATAATTTATTTTATATTTATAGCGTATATTTACGTGTATTTGTTTATGGGCGCACACCTAATAGTCGTCATACTAATGTTTGTATGCGTATAATGCATACGCAATTATAAATTTAAAATTAATAAAATGATACAAATATGACCGTTACATAGATTCCCCCCCCCCCCCCCAGGTATGAATGCCCAAATCATGGGGCTTCAACAATTATTTTCCACAGCCCAGAACTGAATATATGTTGACAAAATATATGTAGTATTTTTTTTTTCCCGTGTATGACGCTGCAACTTTGAATAGGTCAATGTTACAGAAGAGACTAATTATTGGTCAATTGAATTTGAGCTAGACATACTACGGCTCGATGGCAAAAATATATATATATTGGTTAATGCATAAATAGCACTTATAGGTCCAATTTCATTATTACTTCTAGATATATGTCTTACCTACTGGCAACTAGCACCCGGGGATGACTCGAACAAGTTCAGAGTCTTCCTTAGAGGGAGAAATTCATGAAACCATTCTTTAAAATTTTTTGGACATTTAACGTTTAAAGAGATTTGGATGGAGTGCGAAAATACCGATTAAGATAGGCAAGATTTTATATATATGTACTGGAGTCAAAATTTATTATAATTGAATAAATATCAAAATTTATTATAATTGAATAAATATTGGCAATCATGAATTAAGAATAAAATATGACAGCTCTGCAACAATTTGAGGCTTTGTTAAGATTTTTTTTTTTTATTCCTTATTTTTATAATAATTGCAGTAATATATATATAGAGAGAGCAGGTGATAAATTCGCTGTGACACTAAGGGCTGAAAGTAGAATAAATAGATGTCAAGGGCAGAACACTACAGACCATTTCTTTAGAAAGGGGGCGAAGAATTAGCCATTGGAAGAATAAGAATGTGCATTTCATAAGAGGTTGATTTAAATAATTTATAGTAAAAAAATATAATAATGAATAGTAGTACTGAGGAGAGATAGATGAAGAGAGAGGTTAGGGAGGAAAGGTCTGAGAAGAAGGCTAAGGGCAAAGGAAAGATCCTAAAATCAGGTAGAGAGATAATAGAGGATAGTAGCAGTACGAAGAGGAGACTGAAGAAGTAAGCGCTAAAGATAGGAAAGATTTTATATTATGAATAAATGTTGGCAATCATGAATTAAGAATGAAGTATGACAGCTCTGCAACAATTTGAGGCTTTGGTAAGATTTTTTTATTATTATTTTTTTAATAATTGCAATAATATATATAGATAGCAGTTGATAAATTCGCTGTGGCACTAAGGGCTTAAGGTAAAATAAATAGATGTCAAGAGCAGAACACTACAGAACATTTCTTTAGAAAGGGGGTGAAAAATTAGCTATTGGAAGGATAAGAATAAGTGAATTTCATAGGAGGTTGATTTAAATAATTATAGTAAAAAATATATAATGGATAGTAGTAGTACTGAGGAGATAGATGAAGAGAGAGGTGTTAGGGAAAGTCTGAGAAAAAGGCTAAGGGCAAAGGAAAGATCTTGAGATCAGGTAGAGAGATAATAGAGGATAGTAGAAGTACAGAAGAGGAGACTGAAGGAGAAGCACTAGCCAGCATGAGCCAATGGAGAGACCAGTATACTGGAGGAGCCATCTAGGGTGACAAAAAAGCAGGGTTTGGAAAAGAGCAAGTGAGGATCTGAAGGAGATGCTAGCAAATGTTCCAAATGATAGAGCAAACAAGAAAATAAAATCAAGTTAGAGACAGAGAAAAGTAGAAAATGAAGTTAGAGACCAGGAAATAAAAAATAGTATACAAGCCTTGGGTCAAAGGATAGAAATCAGCTAGCAAGTGTGGGCCAAAATGAGACAAAGCTTCCAGGTTCTAAAACAAAGTGGAAAATTTTGAGTATTGATTGTCAAAACAGTTATGATAGGGCACTCGCTGATCTTGGGAAAGCACAAGAAGAAGAAAACAGGCTGTACAGCCATTAAAGGGGGAATTTATGCTGATCCGAGCCAGGGTAAGTCAGCAGGAAAAGGTGCATTATCTCGAGTCCACGAGAACTTAGAAGATGGATGTCGGTACCAGAAAGCAGGAAGACAACATCAAGAGGTGGAGAAGCAAGAAAAAGTATGAGGTCAAAGAGGACGTGCCATATGAGAACAAGGTAGCCACAAAAGAAAGGGCTTAGATAATGTATGATCTTCAGGGGTTGAAGAAGGAAATGTTCAAGGGGAAAGAGAGTTATGGAGAAACCTCTGGTGTTAAGTCAGAGTTCGTAAAGCAGATAAAGGCTACATGTGAGATGAAGACAGGTTCAAATTCAGACATCATGGTTGACCAGCCTAGGGTTGAAGGAACAGAAGGACAGTGAGATGGGAGATGTCAGACAGAGCCTTGCAATCATGGGAAAGGGCCAAACAGCTATTCCAGAGAGGCAGACCTGATTAAAGGGGTTCAGGATGGGGATTCAAACGCTGTAATGCATTTGGAGCCCGTCTCCAGCACTCAAATGCTTATGATCAAGTTCATTCAGGTCAAATCTTTCAAAGGGGATGTGGGTGAAAACCCAAGGTACACATAGAAAGCCTGCAGGAATTATTCAGGTTCCAGAAAATTCCAGCTCCAGACCAAGTAGCTCTCACCATACATTATCTGCAGTGGTATACCAAATCTTGGTGGGACTGTTATGAAGACAAACTTTCAAGCAGTACTCTGCATTACTATTGAAAATCTTTTGGAATGAGGAGCAGTAAGATGGTATCTATCATGCCATTCTTAAAGAGTCCTATGGCTTAATAGCTAAGGAAACTCACACCCAGTTCTTTATTAGGCAGGTGGCTCATCTCAGATCACTAGCAGCCTTCCCATTCACTCAGACAAATAATCTGGGCCATTCAGCAAAATATGCCACCACAAGTGCAGCAGATGATCATGGGTTGTAGAATGAGAAATATACGAGATGGCAGTTCCTCACGACCATAGACTATATACCCATGCACAGAGAACCCCCCTGAAAAAGTACGCAGGCTAGAGCAAGCAAGATATCAGGCAGTGGCTGTAGGAGGTTAAATCACTAAGAAACTCTGGATGTAATGGGCTAACCAGGGTAAAAAGGCCATATACAGAATCCCTGCCATTCTAACCCAGGAATCGAACTGACTCACATGCAGGACCGGCTACCAATACAATAGCAGCCATGGAAGTGGGGACAGGAGTTCAAATAGGCCCGCCCCCCACAATTCATCTGAGGCTGGGTAGATTAGAAGTCAGTGCTTTGGTTGACACAGGTAGCCAAACACCTTTTGCTTCGAAAAGATGGATCTCAATCCTGGAAGGACATGGTCCATTGCTGCCAACGTTTCCTGCAGTGGCCATGCAGGTGAGATTGACTAATGGCAGTGAAGGGAAGCTAGAAGACTACAATGTCCAGTTAAACATGGAATGGGGGCACACCATTCTAGATCATCCATTTTTGGTGATTAATGGACTAATTCAAGATATAGTACTAGGGGCAGAATTGAACACATGCCAGATTGGTTATGGGAGCAATACAGTCGTGATAGAAAAATCAGGGAAGCTGAGCCCTCCGCTTAGAACTACCTGAAGAGGATGGTGAAAAGCCTGGAAAACCAGGGGACTCATATGCTCCCAGGTCTTCAGGAGAAAATCAGGCAGTGCTCTGGAGAACGGGAAAGTAGGACGGGGGAATGAGTTGTGCAGTCTGGTGGAAGGTAGACACTCAAAAGGGAAGAAAGGGAGCAAAATCACATATTTAAAGTGGGTGAAAGCAAGTGGACATGGATTCCAAAGTCCCGTAGTCATTTTGTCCGTGATTATTATAGTTTTCCCGCAACCTGTGGGTGAAAGCAAGTGGACGTGGATTTCAAAGTCCCATAGTCATTGTATCTCTGATTATCATAGTTTTCCCGCAACCTGAGCATATATGCATGATGGGACCATCTTACAGGGAGAATGAAGTACTAGAGTCAGGAGATGAGAACAATCTGGGCCCTGGGTTTAAACCAGGACCATACTGGAATTTTCCATCCCAAGAATTCTCGAATAATGAAGTCTGATTTTCTACCTAGTATGGAAATGCCCTTCGAAGGCAGCGAGTATGCCAACAGTTTAGAGCACTGGCCAGCTCGCTCAGGGATTCCATGAGAAGGAATAATTTAATGCGGCAGGATAACATTGTACATATGTATATAATTAATAATTTAAAAAAGTAGTTTTAGATTTCATTTTTGAATAGCAACTTCAGACTTAGCATTTTTTTATTTAAGTGTTTTAGAATAGTTAGTATAACTAGTATGTTAAATTTGTGCCTTGAATTGGCATAGTGCATGATGATGACTTGGAGAAAGCATGAAATTAGTTAGGCAAGACTAAACTTAAAATTTCATGTGTAAAGAGAAAAAAAGAGTAGAAGGATTTAATTCATGATTGCAGTTAAAAATTTAAGTAGTCTTTTTTTGTCCGAATTCACTGATATGAAGTGTATTATTTAGCCATCTCGTTTCACCTACTATGTTGAATAGTAGTATCTCCCTAGTTCGAGCCCCTCCCAGTCCACATATATAAGCTAATAATTTATTTTATATGTAATAGTGTATATTTGCGTGTCTGTGCATGTATTTGTACATGTGCGCACACCTGTCATATTAATGTTCGCACCTGTCATATTAATGTTCGTATGCGTATAATGCATATGCAATTATAAATTTAAAATTAATAAAATGGTACAAATGTGACGTATATAAAATAAAATGTGAACGGTCATGTCATAAGTTTACGCGGACATCTATTATATAGTCTAAATCAAGGCCTACATAGTTATTCTATACATATAAAAAAAATTTGTAAAGAAAATTACTCCCTCCTTAATTGAAGATTTGCCCCATAGGTCTTATATGTATATATAAAGAAACATTGATACAATTGCTTGCAATTATAATATACATATTAAATTGTATTAAAAAAATTTATAGAATTAAACTATTGTATCTATAGTATACATATGTATTTGTCCCTTTCAAAAATAAAGTTTTAACTGATAACTTCGTAACACTCAATTTTTAATTTTAAAATTGAAAGTTATTTATAAACCTTCTGTAATTATGTTAATGGCCAGATTACATATTTGAAATAACAGATTTTTAAACAACCAAGTTTAAAATAAAACAAATTAAAATCAATGAGAATGGAAATTTAAATGTCTTGCTTTGTCAGAATTACTGGACTTCTTTTTGACAGAATTACTGGACTTCTTTTAGATGATATTAAAATATTTAATCACTAAATTATGTTTACTGAATTTCCCTTATCTGATTCTTAAATGATAAGTAGCAGATTTAAGAAGAATCGAGTATATTACCGTAGTTGGTCCCTCTTAAATGTCCAATTAATTGTGTGTCATAATACAATAAGAATATTTTAAATAATAAAATATATTTTAAAGAATGATTAATAAATAAGTTACCCAAGCAAAGAAAGTGGAATATTAATTGTGTGTCATAATACAATAAGAATATTTTAAATAATAAAATATATTTTTAAGAATGATTAATAAATAAGTTACCCAAGCTAAGAAAGTGGAATATTAAAGATACTAGACTTCTTTACCGATACATTGAGATTTTCTAAAGTTAAAATACTGTTGTCAAAATCCTTCCTGAAAGTGAAGGATTTTGACAACAGTAAAACTATGCTGAACCTCACAGTACAATTCATTGGTCTTATGGAATAGTGCTCTTGTATATTGACAGGTTGGTCACTTGGATGCTTCCAATGGTCAGTGGCATTATATACTGGTGGGATTCCTCTTGATGGCAACAGGCAGGGTATGTCAGCAACTTTGATTATCAAATGTAGGCAGGAACTTGAATGGCATAACATTCTTTAAGTACCGAGGAAACTCCATACACTCCCCAGAGATGGTCAGAGAAATTGACACCCGCTACTCACTAACCGTGGCATGACTTAACCTATAACAGAGCTTAAAAAAAACTTTTCTTCACCTTTCCTGCTCAGATATATATTAAAACAAAGATATCCGAATGTCCAAATTGATTTATTTTTTTTAATTTTTAAGAAAATTTTCTTCTTTATTAGATAAAAAAAAACTCATTGATCGTAATCTTGATCCAGTCTAATTTTTAAAATTGTACTAATACATTTTCTTTAAATTCCGAATACCTTTGGTTTTATCTAATCTCTGCATGGCAATTACACTTTTATTGTCATCTTTTACCGTAAGTACAATGACAACAGTAAAATTTTAAAATTAGAATTTAATACATACCTGCTATTAAAAATTTTTTTTTTTTTTTTAAATTACCAAGTTAAACTTTCTTTCTTTGCTGACTTGAACAGCCCTTCTTTCTTTGCTGACTTGAACAGCCCCCCTTACACATGGCTATTCATAATAAATTTTTCTTACCAAACTTGATATTTATCTTAAATTTTTTTCTTTTAAACATTTTTTAAAAATGACTTAATAATATAATTTGAGGGCAATAATATATTCATGAAGCTCATATATATATATATGACAGCTTTTTATCCCCACAGCCAGAGGTACAACAAACAAAAAAAAAACCCCTTTGCCTCACTGGTTAACCATTATTGAAGTGAAATACAGTCAGTATATATTGAAGCGGTCATATATATACATGCATATAAATATGTGCTTCATGTATATATTTTGCTATTAAGTTAAAAATATTGGGGATGCAAAAGGGATCAGTATGGCCACTCTAGCTGAGGGAGGGTTTGATATGGAGTAGTAGTAGAATGTTCCAATTTTATTTAGTTGACTAATGATTTTCCAAAATCAAAGGTGGATTAATTTTTTTTATCCAGTATGATAATGCTTGAATTCTCTTATTGGAGTTTAAACTCCCTAATGTTTAATCCTGCAATTTTTAGATACATTAAGTGAAATAGCTTTCTCTTTGGCATGTCCAACTCTATTTTGTAATGATAATCTTTCGATGATCTAAGTCACGGTGGTTTTATATGATTCACCTTTGTTCTGGTTGGTTATTTGTTGTTCTTTAATAGTTTTGGTATTGTGTAACACATAAAATTTATACTTTAAATCCAAACCTATGTTACAAAAGGATGAAAATCAACATAGTTTGTTCATACCTCAAAAGAGATAGCACTCACATTCAGAATATGATAATACGTACTAACATAAACTTAAATGCTAATCCATATATCCAATGTTTCAATATCCCCTATGAAGAGTTTACCAGAAAGTATATATATCAATTTAACACCAGATTGATGGGTGGCCAAGGTTACTTATATCAATTTAACACCAGATTGATTGTGGTCAAGGCTACTTATATCTATCAATTTAACACCAGATTGATGGGTGGCCAAGGCTACTTTCCATCAAATGCCTGCTCCTTGTATACTAAACAATTTGCCACACAGTGATCTATATTATTACCCTGAATTCCATTATTAATCCGTCATTTCAATCAATACCTTACTCCGATCACCATTTCCTCAGCGTATCAATAACACCAACCATACCCATACATACTGATATGCAGTTGAGAATGACAAGAATATTATTAAGGTCAGCTGCTCCTGAGGCTATAATTTTACAGGCCTACATTTATTTTAAAAAGATAAATATACTATCACTAAAGCCACTCGAAGCATGGTTCTCATTTATTAATATACTCACCTCAATAATCATGGTCCACACTCAAAAAACAAAGGTCCATCAGTACTTAAAAAAATGGAATTCATAAGTGACACCATTAAAAAAATGCCAGTAACTCCAGTAGCAATTAAAGCCACAATAGACTTAAAAATCCAATATGCCAAGAGTCATCAAATCATTGCAGAATACCTAGCTAACAAGAAGTCAAAAATACACCTAAGTAGGCCTCACAATTTTTCTAGAGGATGTATCAGCTGGGCACTTGGATATAAAGGGAAAACCAACACACCCTCAGCTATTATTGGAGAGAAATACCTACATAGACCATGGAATGATAGACCAAATACGTAGCTTCTATAAAGGCAGACTCAGATAACCCTCAACCGATTGAACAAACAGATACCAGTGACATTCCCTGTTTAAATCATGGAATTGTTGCAATAGATTTAAAAAAGAAAACTCATCAATGCCTGAACGAACACACCCAGGTCTCCGTGCAATTCCAAAGTTTATTTTAGCTTGCCTTGAAAATTTCTCCATCCCTATTATGCACAACTTAATAGAACTGCTAAATGTAGATCTATATCCCATAAGCTTAGTGCCCTTTCTTAAAAAACCCATCTTACCTTCGACGCCTGAGAATCTAAGACCGATCCAATGACGCTGCTGATGATAAAGATCATAAAGTAAGTCCATAATAAAATATAAGATTTAAGGCAAAGTACTACAAAGCATTTCCAAATTTCAATTTTCAAGAAAGGGCTCCTACACTGTGGAAACACCGCCTATTTAACATAATAGTTGTTTATGCTAGAACCCATAAGAAATTCAAACCAGTAGTCCAACTGGAGATCAACAGTGTTTGACTCTGTGAGGATCCCTCAACTAATGCATCTACTGCGAGAATTTGAGTTACCCTCTGGTATAGTCAACATTATAGCAAATCTCCTAAAAAACAATGAAATAACAATAACACTCTGAAAAGATTTCTCACTACTTCAAACATAAATTCATTCCCCAAGGCTCTCCTCTCAGTGCGCTCTTGTTTGCCATATATATCAACCTCTTTTTAAAGCCAATAGATCAGTACTTACCAGGGCGGTATATTCCACCAATTGGTAAAACCATAATTCACCTTGCCTTCATGGATGACCTGGCTGTGTTTCTTCCATTGTGTAAATTTATCCCTATACTAGCACAGATTATGATGAAATTTCTCCCTTGAATCAGGTCTCGCATTTAACCTTGGTAAATCAGCAGTTTGGAGAGTATCCTCGGGGAAAACTATTACTTCACAGTTCTCAGCTCCTTCCCAAAAATTTCCTTGGCCTCCCTATATTCTTTTCCCCAACTGCCAGAAAAAAAGTAGTCCAAGAAAACTTACTGGAAGTGGTCAATAAAGAAACCAAATCATTAACAAAAATATATGCATCACTATATGCCAAGATATCACTTATGAACATGCTGGTGTTCCCCAGGATTGCCTGCTTTCAGACATTTATCAAATTCACTAACAGATTCATCACCAAAATAAACTCCCTCTGTACCCGTATTTTTTGGAAAGGGAAAGCCTTAACACCCAAAGTGCAATGGACTATCGCTGCACTCGATCCAAACAATAAAAATCCAACGTTCATTCAACCTCTTAACAAAATTGAGCAGCCTCTGCCCACAGATTAGGACACACAATATAATAATTCCTAGATACACCACTGCCACTTGAGAAAAGCTATCTAAATAATATAGTAAAGGAATTAATGACACTCGCATTGCACCCTTTGCAGCCAAAACCTGGGAAGATCTCATACTGGGACATATACCAGCTAATAAATAATATTCCGGTGTCAAAGAATACACAGCTTATTACAAATCTTGGTATAATTAAAAGATGGTACATGGAATCTAAGTTCTTAGATTTTGTAATCAAGATTAATATGGATGCCCTGTCCACCAACTATTTTTTGGTTACATACAGAGGCTTCAAAAAACTAGACCTCTTATGCCCCTTATACAAAATAGAAGATGAATCAATCATGCACCTCATTGAAAAATGTGAAGCATTGCATGGCTGCAGAACCACAATATGATCAATATTCCACTATAAGCAACCTCTCATTGACTTACTCATACATGCTATTTCAGAAAGGGAATACACAATAGTCAGTAGTGTTACCTTTCTGGTGTATGGGATCTGGCTAACTAGATGTGAGTTAATATTTAATGAGAACACAAATTACTCATGCCCAGATACCACAAAAAAATCGGTAAAATAATAGAGAGCCCAGCGTATCACTCCCCAATACATCTTTGAATCAACATGGGACCTGTTCAATTTCAAAGTGTCAACTTAAAAGGAATAAGCATCCATACCCTAGTTGACCTGTACTCCTGATTTACAGCAAAATGTGGTCCAAAACCATCATTATGGGCCTCTAAAACCTCGGACTATGTGAGTTGGACATTGCACAAAAACAAGATCTAGGATCAAGAAACACAAATAGCTAAAGTGATTGACTCAGCAAAAATAAATATTAAACGTGTTGATAATAACCGGCTTGAAAATTCTCTATCAGAACCTGGAAACTCTCATAGGCTGGACAGATGAACATTGACACAGCTCAGAGCAAAATTAGACTTTACCCTACCTGAACTCAAATAATTTTCAAAACTACATGTACAAATTTTTCTTGTCTTCTTAATTAATCACTGTACACATCAATAATAAACATTCTTGATAAAAAAAAGTTAAAAATATAAAAGTGTATAAAAAAATGTAATTTTATTATTAAAACAAATTTTATTATGAGTTGGTAAATGTGAAAAAAGATGGGGGTTCAAATCAGCAAAGAAAATTTAACTTTCTAATTAATTAAAATACCAATTGATATGAAAAGAATGTAGGTACTAAATTCTAATTTTAGAATTTATATTTTAGTGTAAAATTGTCATTACAATAAAAGGTGACAAAAGTGTAATTACTGAGAATTTGATAAAAATCAAAGACATTCAGGATTTAATTAAAAAATGAAATTAGTCAAATTTCAAATTAAATTGCATTAAGATTATAATCAGTAAGATTCTTTTAGATAATAAAGAAAAGAAGTTTCTAATAAGTTTAACTTAATTAATTTGGAGAACAGCCGATCCGATGGCTTTGTTTTGAGAGAGATATATTAGAAAGAAAGTTATTAGTTAATTGTAAACTTCGGGAAGTTATTATACACTTCTTGTAGAGTTTGGTTATTGTAAACTTCTGGAAGAGTTATTGTAAAGTTTTAAGTTGCTAAATTACATCAAGCTGTGAGTGAGTAGATCGCCGCAATTTCTCTGGTCATCACCAAGAAATGGTACAGAGTTTCTCTCTTACTATAGATGTAGGCTGATCAAGTCCTTGTTTACAATTGACCATCCAAAGTGCTGACATACTATGCATCACCATCAAAAGAAAGTCACCGGTATATAATGCCACAGACCATTGAAAGTATCTGGTAAATGATAAAAGCCTTTCTAGTATAAGTGAAAGTGTTTGCTTTAAATAACTTATTAACCGTTCTTTAAAGTGTGTTTCTTTTCGTACCATATTTAGATATTTTATTGCATTTAAATATTTTCTTAATGCACGCTTAATTTATACATAGTAGGGAAGATCGACTACTGCAATATATACTCAATCCTTCTTAAATTTTGTTAGACTTATTGTTTAAGAATCAGACGGAGTAAATTTAGTGAAATATTTCAATGATTAAAATATTTGACATTATGTAAAAAAAATCCCAGTAATTAAATAAAAGCAAGTTATTTAAATCCACTCTCACTCTCTCTCTCTCTCTGATTCTAATTTGTTTTTTTTTTTATTATTTGCGATTTTAAACTTGTCTGTTTAAAATCGGTTCTTTCAAAATATCATTCAATGATTAACACAATTATAATGTTTTATACAGAACTTTTAAAATTAAAATTAAGATCGAGTGTTAAAACTAAACTTATTTTCTGTTTTGAGAAGGGACAAGTATATATGTGTACTGTGTACTGGTGATTTATAAACAACCTGCAGTTTTAAATAAAATTTAATATTCGAAGTTAAAACTTCGTTACCTTTTTTTTTAACAAATATATATATATATACTGCAGCAGATACACGATTTCCAATTCTGTGAAATTCATGTTATAAATAATGAAATATACAATAGTTTAATTCTTTAAAACTTTTAACACAATTTAATATATTATCATTGTAGGCTATCTCATATCAATAATTCCTTATATGTAAGACCTATGGGACGGATCTCTAAGCAGGAAGTAATCTCTTTATAAATTTTATTAAATATATATATAATAACTGTGTAGGTCCTGATTTAGCCTCGTATAATAGATATTCACATATTATAAACTTATGGCATGACCATTTAAGTTTTATTTATATAGATTTAAATTCAAGTCCAAATGTTTATTATATATAAATATAGCATTACTGAGTTATCTAACTTCATGTTTATTTGATTGCGTTTCTTCAGCAGGTGTATATCCCTGCTTCGGAATACAGAATAATTGGGTCCCATTTTTTAATATGATCCACACAAATGCAGGAATATTCTTTTCTATTTCAGATCCAGTCGACCTTCATTGTATCATCAATTGGGCAGTGAATTGTTCCTGTCTGTTGATGAGATTTATTAATTATTATAGGAAGATGCTTTTTCCTTTCTACCAATTATCCATTTATTTCTTAGAGACTTGGATATGGCCTTGTGGAGGTGAGCTTATTCCAGTTTGCCTCGACATTGGATTTTATTACCATAGCAACCCACTACTGCCTTCCTTCTTTGTGTATGTTAAAACCTGGTATTTAGGCATTAGTGGATAATGAGAATTAGGTGATTATCTATTTTAATCATATTTATTAGAGAATTAACTCTCTCATTTAAAGATATTTTACTTAGAATCAAGTATCTGTTTAAGGGATATCTACCTAGAGATCATCAAATCTACCACCAAAATATATGTTGTGTATGTTGAAATTCCTTGTATATATGCAATCACAAATTAAAATGTCATGCAGTCCCTTATATATATATATATAATGTACCGAAGAACATTGTTATTGAATGGTAGTGTTATTTAAAAATAGTAATATCTCATGAATTTCGTCTTTTTAAAAAGTAAAGTGGGAATAAAAGTTGAAAGAAAAATTAAAAAAACTAAAGAGTAGGGTTTGGGGGGGGGGGGGTTTATTAAAGAAAATAAATAATAAATGCTTTAAAAGAGGGTGGGATTTTTTTTATTATTAAAGAAGAAAAAAAATCGATTTTATAAATAAAATGATTTAATATTATTTTGATTAGTTTGTAATAAAAGAAAAAAATAATAATAAAGAGAATTTCGTTTTGTTTTGTGTGTGTGTATGTGTAAAAGTTTTGAAGAAAAAATAGAAGCCCAATCAGAGCGAAGTAAAGGACAGTAATTTCACGAGACAATAGACGCTGGAGATAAAAATTTTCCATTGTTAAAAACGTTTTAAAAACTTTCAACATTCCATTTATTTTCGAATATTTTAAAAACATTTAAAAATATTTCTTGAAGTTACAGATATAACAATTATATAAATTGTTATGTCTACCGAAATTGCAGTGGTAAATTACCGTATTGTACAATCGGTTGAAACCTCGCTGCGGAAATGGTCAAGTAAAGCAATAAAATACCGGAGCATCGATGCTGAAAAATTCACGAAAGTTGTATGATATCATGGAGTCAAGGAAGGTTTGCTTGAAGTTAGCGCTAACCGGTAATAAATAATTTTTAGAGAAACTACATTGCGCTGTGTACGTCATTTCGAACTTTCCAAATCCTAGGTAACTTTTGATTTTAGTATTCTCTCATTCTTGATTTCCTTTCAAAATAAAAAAATAAACTGTGATAAATAAAACTTTAAACTTTACAAAATAATATTTAGGAAATATAAACGATATCGGCTTCTGTATTTAATTATATTTAAAGACATTGTGTGTATGTATGGGTGTATCTTAATCTAATATGTCAAGTATATTTTATTTAATATAATTTATTAAAATATTTGTTTAAGATGAAAAGAGTAATATAATGTATTTAATTATTTATTTAAAATGGAAAGAGTAATATAATATATTAAAATATTTATTTAAAATAAAAAGAGTATGTGTGTTTAACTTATAAAGCAAAATGATTGTTGTTTTTTTTTGTTAAGAAAAGGAAATACTTAAAATGTCATTTAAATATCTACGTTTATATTTTGAATACACATTTATGTTGAACAATATTTTAGTAAGATGGGAATGGAGAGATTTAATTATTAACAAGAAATAATTAAGTTAAAATTCAAAGAATAGAGAAACTATGTTTTTTAAAAGTAAGGATTTGTTGTTAAAGACGTTAATGTTTTCTCGTTTAGTAAGTTATCATTATTATTGAGATAGGATTATTCGAGAGGACGGAGTTTTATTTTTCTTAAAAGGTAGTTACAATCCGATGAGCTAGTTGGAGGCTTCAGGTACTGGATTTAGTGCTAATTAGATAAACATGTTGATTACGAATGTAATTAACTGGCGCCTATAGGTTTTACCTTAAAAATAAATAAAGTGTTTATTTGGTTGGTATTTGTCCAGTAGCCGAGGTTTATGTTATTGGTAATTTGCTGCCAATGACCTGAGGACCAAGCACCTTTAAAGATTGGATAATAAGGAAGGTAGAGTATTAGTTTTTTTTTCTATTCGTCGTTATTATAGATAAAGAAGGTGGGCGGTTCAACATATATTCATCAATTAATGTATTTCCACTATCTTATAAGTCTAGCAACCAAATTAAGCGGTAGTCATTTCTTTTATTCATTTGTAACTTTCTTACTAATAAAGTGTTTGTATTTTATATATACATTGCAGCTGTGGTGGTTTAAGTCACCTTAGTGGTGGTTTATGCAGTTGTCAGCTCATTCGGACCATTACAATATATAAATGGTTTAGTAAATGATGATACAGGTTAATACAGTGTCAAGAAAGAATTCTAAAATGGGTTTATTCAGTTTATCTGAAAGCAAGCAAAAAGTTTTTTTCCTCTTTTTTTTTTCTTTTCCAAAGGATTCCCCTTTTCTTTTTCTTTTTAAAGATTACTTTAACTTTTCTTAGGTTGGAAGGTCTGCTGGGTATGGTTTGAGGCATTTTCGATAAGGGCTAAACGATACTCTCATAAAGTTTGTGGTTTTTGTGTTGTGCAATGCCACCAATCTTGAGCACTCCCATGCAAATAATTACTAGTAATAGCAATTTGTTCTTCCTCAGTCATCTAGTGAAAGAAGAGTTCTTTTACGCTTTCTAGTTGAGCCATTGGACTTTATCCAACATGGTCTCTGCATCCTTTTACCTGAATGAATTTAGCTGCATGGTTATTTTCTTTTCCAATTTTCTCTTTATGAATTCTTCAGCTTTATCTGGGCAGTTTAAGGGAGATAGCTGGCTTGGATTTGATTTCTAAACAGGAGGATTTTGTGTTATTGGGTTTTTCCCAATTCTATACCTCATAATCTATCTTGACTCAGTGGAGCATTTTCTCATAGAACTCCAGCTTATCTTTATTCATTTCATTTTGAACTTGAATCACATTTTTCATCTCTTCTAATTTATTGGTGTGGATCCGGTCATCCACCCCTTTTCCTATATCTCAAGTTCAGTTCCTCTTTGATCATCTGCTTCTCCTGGGTGGCATTGAAATCTATTTGTTATATTTTATTTTTTATGCTTTTTATTACTGTGGTTTCTTCCTGGGCTTTAATTGGTTTATTTCTTTTTTGTTCTCTTCTCAGTTGTCTTGAACCTATTCTGAGTTGATATATGGATTGCTCTTGATGGCATCATGAACAGCTTGGATTTTTCCATAATTATGTCTGATTGCCTTCTCATTTCTCCTGCATTCTTTGTTTTTTTTCTTTTTCTATGACAACCTGATCCTGTGGATAAATGACTATCAGGTTCTTTGAAAGTAATATCTGAGCTTAGTTTTTGAAATGAATCTTCTTACAGCTGTACACTAATATCAGCTTCCATGTCCTTTGATTCAATATCCAAACTCTTATCTATTTCCAATTTTTTATTAATAATTTTTTCTTCTATATTAAAACTGTCCATTTCCTGAACCATGCTCCAATCAAGCGATCATTAATGGAGTTCCCGGTTCCCTCCACTTTTCAAGTCCTGTATTGCCGACCTATTACAAGTTTCACCTACACATTAAAAAATCTGAACCCCCTTAATAAATAAAAAAAATCCCCCCCCCTTCTTTTTCACATACATAAAATATAAGTTAAACCCTCTATTGTGATTGATCAAATATTTTCTCTTTTCCCCTCATCCTCATACACACAAAAGCATTGGTATCCAAAATGCCACAACAAAATCATATTAAAACCAACCAATTTTTCTTTTTGGATATCAATATACATCTAGAGATTTGTGGTTCCTGCAGCAGATGAATGGCACACTATGTTCAACATATATATATATATACTAGGCTCTACAAAAACATTTCCCACTCCTCTTTTTTTTTTTCAATATTACACGTAAATTATAATAATTTTTTTTTTAAATGGAACCTGGGTCATTTAATCTCGGAGGTTTGTGTTCACATCCCACGTTGCCATTAGGTAATTTATACCATCACAACTCATCCAATGGCACATGATACTTCATTTTATTTAGCCCAGGGATCAGAGAGAGAAAGAGACTACAAACCCTTTATTGATAATAAAGTCAAAACAAAATGAAATAAAAACAGAAAAAATGAATATTGCTTAATTTTTTGCTAGACCCATCGGAGATAGTGGGAATGACAATTAGTGATTGCATATGTCAAGAGTTTCATTGCATAATATATATAAGGGACGTTGGATGCTATATTTTGTGGTTTTGGGGATAGATACACGTCAAGTAGGTATGAGATACTAAATGATGCAGGGTAAAGTGAGTTAATTAACTCTAGTAAGTAAGGTTAAAATAGATGATTGCTTAGCTCTCATGATCATGATGCATTAATGCCGAAATATCAGGCTTTATGATATAAGGAAGGCGGTACTGAGTTGCTAAAATAAATCCAATCAGAATGCAATGATGGGAATATACTTTTGTGAAGTTATGTCCAAGTTTCCATGGAATAAATGGGTTATGGTAGGAAGGAATGAGTGTCTTCCTATAACCCTTAATAAATCTCATTAACAGGCAGGAATGATCCATTGCACTGGGAATAGGACAAGAACAAGACCCTCCTGGCCTGAAATAGAATATTCCCACATTTGCATGGATCATATTCAAAAGAGACCTATCAAATTAATTTTCTCGAAAGCAGAGCTGTGCATCTGCTGGAGGAATGAAATAAATTAAATATGAAATTAGACAACCTAGTAACACAATTTATATAAATAAGGAATGTTCAGCCTTAACATTAAATATATAGAAAATAAAATGTGAATCGTCATGTCATAAGTATACATGGACATCTATTATATAGGCTAAATTAAGGCTTACGTAATTATTCTATATATATAAAAAAAAATTCGTAAAGAAAATTACTCCCTACTTAATTGGAGATCTGCCTCATACATCTTACATATATAAAAAAACATGGTACGATATCCTCGCAATTATAATATACATATTAAAAGTTTTATAGAATTAAACTATCATATCTAAAGTATACATATATATTTATCCCTTTTAAAAGAAAATAAAGTTTAACTTATTTTCATCAAGCTCAATTTTATTTAAAATAAAATAAAAAATTGATTATAAACCGTCTGTAATTGCATTAATGGATATATTTCTTATTTGAAATAACGGATTTTGAATAGATAAGTTTAAAATAAAATTAAAAAAAACAAGGGGGAATTTAAATGTCTTGCTTTTTGACAGAATTACTAGACTTTTAGATGACATTAAAATATTTAGTCACTGAAATATAATTACTAAATTTACCTCCAGCTGATTCTTAAACAATAAACAGCAGATTTAAGAAGGATTGAGTATATTATAATACTCGGCCCCTCTTAATATGTCCAATTAATTAAGCATGTGTCATAATACAATAAGAAAACATTTTAAATAATACAATAAGAAAACATATTTTAAAGACCGATTAATAAATAAGTTACCCAAACAAAGAAAGTGGAATATTAAAGATACTAGAATTGTTTATCATGTAAATTGAGATTTTCTAAAGTTAAAATAAAATCACTTTTAACTGGTTCTCCAGGCGTCATATTCAATTTTTTAAAAAACTGAACTGAGACACAATTTTCACAACTTCAATTTTAATAATGCTAGAGCAAAAAAATGTACATTAATAGAAACTAGAAAAACAGAGGAAAACAAGTCTAAGACAAATAGTGACAATCATTTAAAAAATAAGAAAAAAAAAGAAATTTCAACATCCGACAAATTATTACTTTATTGTTTGTTCACAATTTCTAATTTATCATTAACTAAGTTTAAAAATTTTCAGCGACAATTTTTTGGTATTCCTCACAAAATTATCTTTCTAACCATATATATCTTACCTGAGATAATCCATAGCTTCAGTATCTCCAAAAGTATTCGCATAAGAATTCTTCATTTTTATCTTGTACCCCAAAATTTACCAAATCTCAAAGGCATCTATAAGAAAAAGATTCATCATAATAAAAGATACGAAGCAAATTTCCAGAAGATAGTTATGCATTTTTATCTTGTACCCCAAAATTTACCAAATCTCAAAGGTATCTATAAGAAAAAGATTCATCATAATAAAAGATACAAAGCAAATTTCCAGAAGATAGTTATGCATTTGTCATCATAGCAATTGACTTCTTGTCTTTCTAAAACTAGAAATTGTAGGCTACTGTCTGTATCAGTGATAAAATGAGTTTCATCTCTTCATTTTTTTTTTTTTTTTGTATACATCAGTGATGTTTATATTTATGCAGACCAGTGATGCTATCTTGTTATATTTATTGTCCCACAAAGATATTTATTTGCATATAGCTCATTTTCTAACTATAGACTTGAAAATAATGTGATGCAAGATGTGGCAAAACTATTGACTCCACAGCATGAGTATCAAGGCATAGGCAAGAATCAGAATGATTCTTTGTCTGCACACAATTCCATTTGGTATATTCATAACCATTGTGGCTACTACTACACAAACATCATTTGAAATCCCTCTTTTATTGGTTTTAAGTCTATATTTTCACATGGTACTATGCCAGTAAATTTTGTGAAAGCTTTATCAACTGAAACCTTTCTGTACATTTGATTATCAGTTTTTAAAATTTACATTGCACTGCTCTATATATATATAAATCATTACACACCATATAAACATAATAAATTATTAATATCAAAGACACAAAATTACTGTACATATGAATAATAATTTATATATCATAATAAAGAGCATAAATGATTTTAATATTATATCATTACTTGTTATACAACCTTTCTGTACATTTGATTATCTGATTTTAAAATTTGCATTGCACTTCTCTATATATGTAAACCATATAAACATAATAAATTATTAATATCAAAGACAAAATTACTGTACATATGAATAATAATTGATATACCATATAATGAGCATAAATGATTTTAATATATTATTTGTTTTACAACTCTGTACATTTGATTATTAGATTTTATTTGATTATTAGATTTTAAAATTTACATTACACTGCTCCATATATGTGAATCATTACACATCATATAAACAATAAATTATTAATATCAGAGACATAAAATTACTATACATATGAATAATAATTTATATACCGTATAATAAAGAGCATAAATGATTTTAATATATTATTTATAATTTATATACTATGCACACTCACTAATATAAATGCAAATTAATAAATTTAAATTATTAAAAAAATTACTTACGAAATACATATTCTACGATTATGTTCACATCCCATTATAGGCCTTGAATGCGAATGGCCAGCATGTTTTTAATCCATTTTCACTATATAATCAGGCTGATTACAATTTTCTGCCTTTATCGCTTCGTGTAAACTAGAAAATTGTCCAAAATAGAAAAAAATTAAATCTGCCTGTTTAAAAAAAAATTCAAATTTTTTCCAATTTCAATCGAAAAGATGGCATTAAAAAGAAATTTTAAAGATGGATCGAATACCCATATTTTTGTTGAAGTCATGCGTATAGTTTTTACGTAATTTTTAAAAAAAACTTTTCAACCAATCCTGTAAGACGCACAACTGCTATGCAGTGGACATTCAAGCCATTAACAGACCGTGAAGGATTTTGACAAACAGTAAAACACTACACTGAATCTCACAGTTCAGTTCATTGGACTTGTGGAATAATGCTCTTGGATATTAACAGGCTGGTCACTTGGATGCTTCCAATCGGTGCATATACTGATGGGCTTCCTCTTTCCTCTTGATGGCATTGGCAGGGTATGTCAGCAACTTTGATCGTAAATGTAGGCAAGAACTTTAGCGGCATAGCATTTTACAAATACCAAGGGAACTCCATACACTCACCAGAGATGGTCAGAGAAATTGACACTCTACTCACTAATCATGGCATGACAACCTATAACAGCTTAAAAAAAACTTTTTTACCTTCCCTGCTCAGATATATATATTAAAACATGTTCTCCAAATTGGTTAATTTTTTTAAAATTGTTAAGAAAATTCTTTTTTTTATTAGATAAAAAAAACTCATTGGTCGTAATCTTGATCCAGTCTAATTTTTAAAATTTTACTAATTACATTTTCTTTAAATTCCGAATACCTTTGGCTTTATATAATCTCTGCATGGCAATTACACTTTTATTAATCACCTTTTGCCGTAAGGACAATGACAACAATAAAATTCCAAAATTAGAATTTAATACATATACCTATTATTAATTTTTTTTTTTAAATTAGAAAGTTAAACTTTCTTTCTTTGCTCACTTGAACCAGCCTCCCTTATCTCTTAAATTTTTTTCTTATAAACATTTTTTAAAAATGACAATATTATAATTCGAGGGCAACAATATATACATGAAGCACATATATATGACAGCTTCAACACATCAATTTTAAGCACAAGGTTAGTTATATGTAGTATTAATATGAAAATAAATATATAAACTAATTGTTTTTAATTAACTTTTTGTTATTATAGATAAATTTTTATTATAGGATTAGATAATGATTTATTACCATATTTAATTGTATATATAATTTTTTTTTTTGTATTTATTATTTATTTTTTTGTAACATTTTTTCTTTTTCTTTTATAGATTTATTTATTTTTGCAGTAAAAAAGTATTATCTGAAGATTGTTTATATGCGAAAACTGACTTCTTTTTGAGAAGTAATGTGATGTCAAATTTCTATTGAAACAGAAATTCAAATGATATAAGAATGAAACTTAAAGAAATTGATATATAATAATTTCATAATATAAAATGATAACAATTTTCAAAATAATTTAAAATACATAACTATGCTGTAATTTATATATTGAATGATTGAGTGTAATATTATGTTATAATAGTCACGGTATCTAATACTATTGTTTTTTATTGATTTAAAATAATGGATCCTCTTTCTGCCATGAAGTCTGTTTTTGATTTGCATAACATTAATGGAGAATTTATTGCAGCAATTCCTGAAATTCAAGAAATTGTTAATGTAGATAAGTCTGTTTTTGATTTGCATAACATTAATGGAGAATTTATTGCAGCAATTCCTGAAATTCAAGAAATTGTTAATGTTGAGAAGTCTGTTTTTGATTTGCATAACATTAATGGAGAATTTATTGCAGCAATTCCTGAAATTCAAGAAATTGTTAATGTTGAAAATAATGTAAATCTATCAATTTCTCAAGATACAAAAGAAAATTTAACAGAAAATAATTTATGCTGCAATATATGTGGTTACCACTCACAAGGAAAAAGAGATTTGTTACAACATAAAATTTTACATTCTTCAAAAAAAATTTTTTTTTGTGACAAATGTGATTATAAAACAATTAAGATAAATCGTTTAAGCGAACATGAATTGACCCACACTAAAGAGAAGCCATATATATGTGATCAATGTGAGTATAGATGTTCATATAGAGGAAATCTCATCAAGCATAAAAAGACACACACAGAACTAAAACCCTTCCATTGTGATGATTGTGATAGTAAATTTAGACAAAAAATCCATTTGATTGAACATAAAAGAAAACATACTGGAGAAAGATTGCAATGTGAACAATGTGAATATACAACCATTACCAGTAGTGCATTGAGAAAACATACAATTAACCATACAGGAATAAGAATCTATAAATGTAACCTTTGTGACTATAAATCAAATTATCAACTTTATATAAATAAACATGAAAATATTCATAATAATGCTAATAATTCTTCAGTACAAACTATATATCATTGCAGTATATGTAATTATGTAACATATTCCAAAACTTCTTCAGTACAACATGAAAAAATTCATACTGGTGAATATAATCAAACACATAAACTTCAGAAAGGTCTTCATATGTGTGACTATTGTAATTACAAGACAAGAAGGTGCGCCAGTTTAATTAACCATCTAAGATTGCATACAGGTGAAAGACCTTATCATTGTGATCAGTGTGATTATAAAGCAACTCAAAGTGGTCATTTAGTAATTCATAAAAGGCAACATAGTGGATATAAGCCATATCAATGTGATCAGTGTGAATATAAAACAAAACAAACTGCACATTTATCTCTTCACAAAAGAACTCATACTGGGGAAAAACCATTTCACTGTACTGATTGTGATTATAAATCTTCAGATAAAAGTACTTTAAATAAACATAAAACTAAACATTTACAAAAACTTGATTCATATATTTGCAAAAATATTGAAATATTGAATTCTGTAGAAAATAGAACCATAGATTTAATTTAGTATACTCTTAATTTTTGTATTTTTGATAACATTAAATTATAAATAAATATTGTATGGTATTTTTTTTTTAATAAAACATCTTTAAGATATAGTTTTTTATGGTAGAATTAAGTCCAGGACAAAAAAGTCTTATTTAAAAAATAAATGATAAAATTTCTGTAAATCATAGGAAATTATATAGTGCATGTATTAACATATATGTTAAATCAACAGCCAAGCTAGTCTATAACTACTATTAGATATCAATTGTAAATGATTTAAAGCTAACAAATTTACTTGAAATTATTATATAACATAAATCATTTGTACTGTTCATCAACAGTTTTATACTAAGAGTTTGATGCATATTTCAAGTATATTTTTGAAACAGAGTCCAAATATGAAATCAAAGCTTTTTTATTACCTCGATTTTTTTGAGAGTTTATGTTTTTTCATTACATGGAATAAAAAAATAGTAATATTAAAGAATAAGTTTTTTATATATATAATTATTAAAATATTAGACAAATCTAATAATGTTCGCAGAATGAATTTAATCAGAGTGACTATGCAATTTGAAATATATTTAAATCTGCTCTGTTCAGGTCATTCTAGCTACCAAAGGTAAATGCTAATGTATTGCTCTTAAATTTTACCTTTGTGTTTTATTTTGGTGATGGGCTTAATTAGATGCCTTTTTTATGTTATGAAGCTTTAATATTTTAATTTTTCTGCTATGTAAACAGAAAAAACTTTCCACTGTTAGTATAAAAAAATATGCTAGAACTTTATTTTGGATATGAAATATGTGTATGAGAGATGGTATTTTCACATTGTTATGATGGATTCCAGTGATGAAAGGACTTTAAGAGTTATCACAGCAGACTATTACTTTTGTTTTATAAGTTTGAAGAGGACCAGTTCAAAAATAAAAAGTTAATGGAATATCCTAAATCTCTCAATTGCTTTAAAATTTTCCCTCAGTGCTGTAACTCCAGGGCATATAGCTAAGCATGATGCATTAAACAAGGGAGGAAAAATTTGGATCCAATATTCTATATTATTGTTCAGCTTATGAACTATATATATTGTGCCGGTCACTCTATAAGTGACCATATACAAGGTGGCTGTAGTTGAAGCTACAGCTCAATTATATATATATTTACAATTATTAATTTATGTAGTTACGATATAAACAGTATAAAATGGATGAAGTTGTCTGCGTATATATTTCTTACCCACACACACTCAAGAATACTAACTCCCAAATTGTAAATTGATGCATAATATTGTAGTATATACATACAATATTTTTGTTTCATTTTTATTTTATTTTAATAAATGTAAACGTCCTATATTTATAATTTTATTTAATTTTTATTTTTTCTGTAAAAAGTTGTTTACATGTTGGAACATATTATAAAGGAAATAAAAATATATAAAATAATTAAAAAGTAATTGTAAATGTTCCAACACACGTCTGTACTTTATTTTTAAATCATAAGATTTTCTATGTTAATGCATTAAGAAAAGTCAGGTGGCCATTGTTTTACCAAATATAAAAATGCACTAAGGTATTTTTGGCCATTCTGCTTTGTATTCTTATTTTTACAAACAAAAAAGTTCAAAGAATTAAGATGCCAATGTAGATATAGAAAAATCTTGTTTATTTGTTGTGTAGCTATGTTTAATTTTAATCCGTAGTAAAATAATTTTTTTCTTTGTATTTAAATTTGAAACTAATGTTATCAGTATAGTGGTCTGGTCAGCCAGATAAAATTAAAGTAAAAATAATTTATGAAACTAATTAAAGAAAACATTCTTTAAAAGAAAGTATGTGAATTATTTTTGGGTCAATTAGCCACCAAGATAAAAGCTGAGGGCAATGATTCAAAGGGGGATAATCAAATTGACTATGTAATGGAGGTGCTATATATACTGTTCACCAGGTGCAGGACAACAGTGGTAGTTATATTAAGAGTTCTTGCGGTCATATTTTTCCAAATTCTCTCAGATGTATTTTCTCCATTCTTCCAGGGTATAGCCTGAGAGATTCTCAGAGCGATCTTAAGCTCTTTAATATACCTTGCATGATCGTTGTAGGCTATCTAGCCGTATATTTTAATCACTGCAAATATTTTTGACTCCAAATTAATGCAGAGGTTACTTACGCAGAATACCATTGCTATAGAGTACTGATCTAATAATTGAATGGTGATAGCTACAGTCAGTATGGAGGAGATTGAGGTTGCTAAAATCTTGCGGTGCTAAAGAGCTCCTGTCACTTCCAGTTATATGCTGCACTCGCCTCATATCCAGGATGCAATCTAAAAGACATGAATTGTTAAAAAAAAGCATAGAACCGAGTCTCTACTGAATTCATTTCTAATAAATAGCAGTGTTCATCTGATTGTCATAGCATTAACAAAGTCAAGATGAAGACCATTTCTACATCAACCAGCAAGATAATTATGGTAAAAAATCCCGCTTCAGTGCACCCGTCCAGCTCCGTCCAAGCCATTGAAATGTAGCCACTCAGGTCCAGCAGATATCGATGATGAAGTTCGCCAAACCAACAGTGAAATAAAGAAGTCCTTACCATCCTAGTAAACAGATGTCTATAGCACGTTCAGAGACCCCAAGTCTGGATGAAGTCTCAAGACACCGGAGAGTAAAATTTGTTTCAACCTTTTAATATTATTATTTTTTAAATACTACTTATACGTTTACATTATGTAACATGTTTAAAACCTAATTATGCCAGAGATCTAATTTATATTTCAATAGTGCATGTATGTTAAGTCATTTATTTGCTAATTGCGGGATTCTTTAAGTTAGTCATTCTTCCACATTTGTTTTAAAATGTATGTAAACTATAAGACGAGTATGTGCATCTTAAATCCTATCGTATTTATGTTCAAACCATTCAAATGCGTATAAATTAAGCCAAGACAAAGCGCATAAAATGATGGTTTTACTTTGTTCCTTTGTGTGTTTAAGTGTATGTTAATGCACTATTTTAAAATATTATTAAACTGTAGAATGAATGCAGAAATGAACATACATGTATGACCGAATATTTAATGATCTCATATTACTTTTTATATTGCCTAATATATATATGTAGGTATAGAACTCAGACCGCTTTATCCAAACATTTTTATGAATTAAGAGAAACGGATTAAATAATATCTAATTTTCTTTTATTTATGTAATTGGTGGTGGGATAAGGTGGTTTAAAACATATTAATTGATATGCGTAATAAATATTTATGACTTATTTAATTGTGGGTGTTATATTTATTTTATTTCCTTTCTTAAAATATAACAAAAGTAAATATATTTCCGGGAGGGTTTTAAAATTTATTTTTATATCACCTAGGATAAGAGGGCTGAGCATAGCATAATGGGATACGACTTTATCAGGCCTTAGAAAGTTGGTATATGTTATGTAATGGTTGGGGGTGTATATTTTTCCAGTCGGGGATTTTCTCTATCTGGGAGTGGCACGTAAAGACGGGAATTATTCATGCTCTTTCAAAGGTATACAGCAATTAATCTTTTGACGTTCGTTGGCATGGTAAGGAAATAATCAACCATGTTCAATATCTTGCTTAGTTTATAATATGTTAATATAAATTAAATTATCGAATGCATATTTTTATTAAAATTATTATTGAGACCTCACCCTGAGGTGGTGCAATCACTTCATGCTTGATATGTACGCCCAAAAGTTAGAACGGGTTGAGATGCGCCCCTCTGAATTCTCATCATCTTCAATCCTAGAGTACCGGAAACATAGACTGACCTATACACACAACACTAGGAAACTATCGGTCCATACATCTGACTCCCAAATGACACGACCAACCGGCTACATTTCAAAAAAAAAAAATCCAACGAGAAACTTTCACTCTAACGCTACTATTAAAAACTGTTTTCCGAGATTCCCCTTTTTTTAATTAATAAATATTTAATATTTCCTTACTGAAGTCCTTTGCCCATTCTTACACTTATGTGCTATTTATATATATGCACAGTATCTTTTTTCTTTCTCCAACAATTTACTTATTTCACTTCTAACATACGATAAACCTTTTTTTTTCTTTTTTTTTTTTGAAAAAAACCTTTCCTATTTTGCAAGCTTTTTTTTTTAATTAATTATGTTTAGCGGCCATGTTTTTTTCTATGCTGGCTGAGTTGGATAAGACCCTGCATGTTTGGTGCCAAAATTCCTCCTGTATTAGGCGCACGTCAATCCATTTAACTTTTGTATGTAAATATCAAGAATGGAATGATTGCACCACCTCAGGGTGAAGTCTCAATAATAATTTTAATAAAAATATGCATTCAATAATTTAATTTATAATAACATGTTATAATTTAAGCAAGATATTGAACATGGGTGATTATTTCCTTACCATGCCAACGAACATGAAATGGTTAATTGCTATATACCTTTGAAACAACGTGAATAATTACAGTCTTTACGCACCACTTCCAGATAGAGAAAATCCCTGACTGGAAGGATATACAACCCCAACCCATTACATAACATATACCAACTTTCTAAGGCCCGATAGTTGTATCTCATTATGCTATACTCAGCTCTCTTACCTCAGGTGATATAAAAAAAATTTTAAAACCACTCTCGGAAATATATTTACTTTTGTTATATTTTAAGAAATGAATTAAAATAAATATAACACCCACAATTAAATGTCATAAATAAAAGAAAATAAGATATTGTTTAATCCGTTTCCCTTAATTCATAAAAATGTTTGGATGAAGTGGTCTGAGTTCTATACCCACACACATATATTAGACAATATAAAAAGTAATATGAGATCATTAAATATTGGGCCATACATGTATGCTTATTTTTGCATTCATTCTACACTTTAATATTTTTAAATAGTGCATTAACATGCAATTAAACACACAAAGGAACAAAGTAAAACCATCATTTTATGAGCTTTGTCTTGGCTTAATTTATATGCATTTGAATGGTTTGAGCATAAATACGATAGGATGTAAGATGCACATACTAATCTTATAGTTTATGTACATTTTATAACGTGGAAGAATGACTAACTTAAATTCTGCACTTAGTGGATAAATGACTTAACATACATGCACTACCAAAATATAAATTAGATCTCTGGATAATTAGGTTTTAAACATGTTATATAATGTAAACATATAAGTAGTATTTAAAAAAAAAAAAATTAAAAGTTTAAAACAAATTTTACCCTCCGTCTTGAAACTTCATCAGGACTTGCTAAACACATCTGTTTACTAGGGCGGAGGACTTCTTTCTTTCACTCTGTTGGTTTGACGATCTTCATCATCGATATCTGCTGGACCTGGGTGGCTACATTTCAATGGCTTGGGCAGACCTGGACGGGTGCACTGAAGCGGGCTTCTTCCCCATAATCATCTTGCTGGTTGATGTAGAAATGGTCTTCATCTCAAATTTGTTAATGCTGTGGCAATCAGATGAACACTATTATTTATTAGAAATGAATTCGGTAGAGACTCAGCTCTATGCTTTTTCTTAACAGTTCATGTCTTTTAGATTGCGGCCTGGATATGAGGCGAGTGCAGCATATAACTGGAAGCGACAGGAGCTCTTTAGCATCACAAGATTTCAGCAATCTCAATCTCCTTCATACTGACTAGCTATCACCATTCAATTATTAGACCAGTACTCCATAGCAATGGTATTCTGCGTAAGTAACCTCTGCATTAATTTGGAGTCAAAAATATTTGCAGTGATTAAAATATAAGGCTAGATAGCCTCAACGATCATGCAAGATATATTAAAAAGAGCTTAAGATCGCTCTGAGAATCTCTCTGGCTATACCTTGGAAGACTGGAGAAAATATATCTGAGAGAATTTGGAAAAATACGACCGCGAGAACTCTTAATATAACTACCACTGTTGTCCTGCACCTGGTGAACAGTATATATAGCACTTCTGTTATATAGTCAATTTGGTTATCCCCCTTTGAATCATTGCCCCCAACTTTTAGCTTGGTGGCTAATTGATCCAAAAATAATTCACATACTTTCTTTTAAAGAATGTTTTCTTTGATTAGTTTCATAAATTATTTTTACTTTAATTTTATCTGGGCGACCAGACCACTATACTGATAACATCAGTGTCACTATACTGATAACATCAGTTTCAAATTTAAATACAAAGAAAAAAATTCTTTTACTACGGATTAAAATTAACCATAGCTACACAACAAATAAACAGGATTTTTCTATATCTACATTAGCGTCTTAATTCTTTGAACTTTTTTGTTTATAAAAATAAGAGTATAAAGCAGAATGGCCAAAAATACCTTAGTGCATTTTTATATTTGGTAAAACAATGGACCTCCTGACTTTTCTTAATGCATTAACATAGAAAATCTTATGATTTAAAAATAAAGTACAGATGTGTTGGAACATTTACAATTACTTTTTAATTATTTTATATATTTTTATTTCCTTTATAACATGTTCCAACACGTTGTGAAGGTAGCTTCAAAATCGCTACCACAACAAACCTTAGCCATCGGAAATAATGGAATGTTTTTTTTTATGTAATTAGCATCGAAAGATTAAATAAAAAATAAGTTTTTGCTAGAACACTTTTGGAGAAAATAAATGTTTTCATATTTTTAACAGTGTAATAACTACATCTTAAGTACTGGGAATGATGGGTAATTTACCGCGAAAAACACCGATATATATTAATAATAAAATTTTATTACTAAGAAAATATCAATCTTGATAAAAAAAATTTACATAGTTATATATATGTTGATCATTGTATTGTGTTAATTAAACTGACAATGACTTAAATAAAAACAATAATTATAGCAGTAGAAAATAAATCAATATCTAAATATAAGAGAGAGAATAATAATATAATATTACAAATTTATGTTATAATTTGTTTTTTTTTTATATACACCTGGGTCTCGTTTTACGCGATAGATAGATTCCTCAGAAAACACGCACAAACGAAATCGCGCAAAAATAGACGTAACTTACCTTGAAAAAGGGGGGATACAGACTGTGATTTTTCAAAACTCATAAAAGCAAAGCACCAACGTAAAATTTACTTTAAAATTCGCGCAAAAAAAAAATAAGGAAATAAAATATGACTAATAAAAAATTTCAAATTTGAAAAAAATTGATACAAGACAAACTTTTTTTAACTATAATATTTAATTTTATTCAAAATAATATATTTTTATGCATAATTTACAGTACAGTAATTTAAATTTTTTTATACACCTTTTAATTATTATCGCTATTTGCTGATAAACAGTTTCGTTTGCAAACTGGTAAAAAATAGATTCTTCACAAGAGGAAATACAACTAGCACCAAGTTCACTCTCACATTGTGTTAATGGTTTTTCGTTGACAACCTAATTAGTAATTAATCTTTGAGATGATGATTTTATTAATTGTTTATGAAGTAAGACTTATGATAAAAAGAGATTTATTCACCACTGCTGGGAAAAATTTAATTAAAACTAATAACTAAAAATTAAATTCTTATTTTTGTTTTTAATTTTCAATTCCGTTTAAAAATCAAATTTCGTTTTACATCACATTAATTTCAAGTCGCCGTAAGTAATTTTTAAATCGTTAATTACAATTAAAAATCAGATTTTAATTTTTAATTGTCAAATTTAATTGTGCCTTCTGCTATTACTCGCCTTTTAAAAATAAACTTGCGGACACTAAATGATTAATAATTGATTACGTTCTTTTTTAAAAAGCAAAAACAATGTGATTTAAAATGCAAAATTAACACCCACAATGTTCGAACAAATTTATATTATAATCTTGTAAAATTTAATGTGAGTATACATAAAATGTGGAAATCATGATTTTAATTTCATTATTGCATAAAATCTTACTATTATAAAGCACTGAAAATATTGAAATTACTAAGATGAAAGTTGAATTCCAATAATGTGCTATTACTTTCAATATAACGTAAGTGCGCAAAATTTATTATTTAAAGTAATATCGCATTATCGGAGTTCGACTTCCGGTGAAACATGAATCGCATAACTTCAAAATCGTGTTAAATAAGTCCGCGTAAAAAGAGACCCAGGTGTATAATGAATCAATATAAAAAAAATTTTAAAAGATGGAACGCTAGTTTTTTTAAAAACAATAGGAGTAACGCTGGTATAAAAAGGAAACAAAAAAAATTTTTTCTTCTTGCTCTGCGTTCAATCTGAAAAGTGAAGTTTTATTAGAACTATTATTTTAATATTTTTTCTGCAAAATGGACATTTTTTAAAGCAATGTCTCAACAAATATTAATGTTTTTTCTAGTTAATTCGTCATTCGGAAAAAAATAGAGGAACTGAATAGAATTTTCTTATTCTAATTCAATAGTCAGATAAGTTAAAATAATTTATCAATTTAAATTTAAAAAAAAGAAAGTATTATGATTTTTGTTTAAAAGAAACTAAAAAAAAAGAAATCAGAACAGTTGATTTAATTTAAAGTTTCTATAGCCAATATTACAAGCAATAGATAGCTGTACTCTATAAATATATTCTTATTAAATGCAAACCACATATATATTTATATAAAGCTAGATATATAATTAAAATATGAGATACAATGGCTAAAAGGATTAATTGTCGTTGGGGTGGCTATTAATATTTAACTCTACAATTTAAGTGCCTGAGAATTGGATCTACACGTTGAAAATCTATGTAAGGAGTAACATAAAACTATCTACTGCCAACTTAAATAAATTCAAGATGTGCTATATAAAATTAATCAGGAGTTCTTCAACATCTATAATAAAAAATGCATAAACCATAAGAACTTTATGTAAAGAGGACTGCAAAATAATTATGCTTTAACATATCGATTCATAAAAGATTGTAAAATTGTTTTATTTTCTGTTGTATAAATTGTATTTTTATTTATTATCTCGATCTTATATTTGGGGAAGTGCTATTTCTAATTCAACAGGGAATAGTTCAACATAAAATATCAAGAGAGTAGGGGAGGGGGAAGGTTGAGAAGTCTTTTTTTTTTGTTTTTAATAAAATCTATGTGATTTATTTTCTACAAAGAGATTTGGTTATCAACTATGCACATAAAATTAAGTGCTCAAATACAATACTTTAACGGTAAGAGTTTTCTTTTTTAAAGCCACTGAAATAAATCATGCTACAACATAACATGACTTATTTATAGATTATAGTATATGTGTTACTAATAGTATTCTTTATAATTTTCTTTTCTATCATATTATGTGTTGTTTTATTATTATATTTTTTCACACAAGATATTGCATACTATATCTGAGGTTGCATTTAAATTTTCATTGAGTTGGCAATCTCACTTTTAATTAATAATTTTTTATTATTATCTTGGATATATAGATGTCTATATTATGGGTGTCTATCATGGGAAGTAAGGGTGGTTAGTTTTAAATTGTTTAAGTAAAGAAATGATAGATACTCATCATAGACATAAAAACTGTAAGTACATAGGGATATCCAAGTAATTTATGGGCATTTGTAAATATTTTTCTTTATTGAAATTTTTCTATTTTAAATTGATTGGGAATTTATTTTATGTTTGAATATATCTTATTTTTTTGTAAATAAATATTCTGAAGTTTTGTTAATTAACAAGATCTCTGTAGTTTTGTTGATCCAGCATTTACATTCCATCTTATAGCCAATATTTTACACATGCACACATCCACATTATTGTTTAATAAGCATGTGAGAGAATATTAAATAAAGGTTATTTCTTTCTAATAGATAGGATATATTATTTTAGTTGTTGATTAACAGTTTGCATAGATACATACCTGTTAAGAGAGCCGAATGCGAATTCTTCCTGAGTTCGAATATCTGAGGCAACGGTTTTGAAAAAGAGTGGTGAGATGTTAGATTAACTGATTTAGATTACATGTAGATTTAGTGGATAATGCTTAGGCTAGTCTATTGAAGATGGATGTAATCATGAGTCAAGTACTTCGTGTTATCTCTAGCATCCTATATGAAGACCCTAGGCCCGACAGTAGTTAGATGTGAGCCTGCTCTCTTTCTCCTATATACGTGGATGGACCGGACTGTTGCATTTGGCACTATCAACTTTAGGATATGAAAGATAGGTGTACTAGCACTTTTAGATTGAATGTAAGTTAATTATATGTTGTGGACGAACAAGTTGATTGATGAAGTTGATCTGTGTGTTCAAATGTATTTGCGGACCTGGACATCCTGGTATATGCTACCATACCATTACAACGTAAACAACTTTTTACAGAAAAAATAAAATAAAAATGAAACAAATATTGTATGCATATATATTACAATATGCGTCAATTTACAATTTGGGAGTTAATATTCTTGAGTGTGGGAAGGTGAGAAATACACAGACAACATCCATTTTATACTGTTTATATCATAACTACGTAAATTAATAATTGTAAATATATATAACTGAGCTGTGCCACCTTGTGTGTGGTCACTCATAGAGTGACCGGCACAATATATATTTAGGAAGATCTGAATTTGTTAATTGGATTTAGATATCTAAGCAACATACCCAACAAAAATTCAAGATTACAAGATGAAAATTTAGTATAACTATCTACAAATTCAGAAATGCTTTTTACAAAAGATTTCATTAATGAGAACTATTGAACAGAAATAAATGTTTTCTATGCTGCAAACATGAAGGAATCATATATAATATAAAATTATTTTTAGAAAAATTATAGTATTAGAAATATAATAGAATAACTGATATCTAAATATTAAAAAAAAATTCTAGGGTTGCAAATAGGTTATACCAAGTACTTGTTTTTAATATGAGGTAAGTTAACCCATTACTTTCACAAGGATTGTTTAAGATGTGTCTCACTTGTTATAAGGAATATCTAAATGGTATATTTACTAATAAATTGGAGAAAATGTATCTTTATTTTGTGGATCTCATATTTAAAGAACTGTTAAGAAATGTAAGACTTAAAGTATAAATTGAATAAAATTGAGATCACTGCTTAGCAAGTTTCAAAAGTGTTTGTATAAGTCTGAAACTATCTGGAAAACTTTTGTCTTAAAAGTTTTTCTTTTCATTATATTTAAAAGAATTATCAAAGGCCAGTGAACTCCTGGCATGTTGGGTGACTACAGTAGAAATTTATATTTTTCATTAAATTTTATAACTATATAATTATAAATATAGATAATCATTGGTCTCAGTATCATTAGGAATATGACATGTCCTGCCAGTATTAAAGGCTGTGTAATATTAGTTGTATTTATTTTTCAGCCAATATATTAACACTTATCTGACAAAACAATTTTGGAGCTTTACTCATTAGTAAACAATAGTTAGATACCTATTTGCCAATTAGTATTAAGTGGCTTTGGATTTTATATCTGAAAAAAAAAAAAAAAAAATTCAAAATCTTTTTATAATTTGAAAAATTTCAAAGATCATCCAGCCATTTTATAATATGGGTATCTCATCCACTACACCACAAAATTCTTTATATAAATGTAGACATTTATAAAATTAAATTATATGCTATTCAAGTAAATTTTAGAAATGAATTTTGAATTTAATACAAAAATTAATTATAAAGTATCGGTTATTTTTATTCTTGTCTTTTTGTGCTCTAATTTTATCTGACTGAATCATTAATGCATTCCTCTAACTACTAATTATTTAGTTTGTTTATGTTGATATATCACTTTGCCACTCAAACTATTTGCTTATAATATTCTGTTGAAAGATATGCAGTAAATTATATTTCATTTCTTATAGTCGTTTGTCAATAAAATTCTTGTCTTCATTCATAAATTCTTAATTTTAACCACATATAAATTAATTTAATAGATCAAATCGATTTTCATTCTAAATAGAATCTTTTCAAGATATTTAGATATATCATATGGCAATAAATGTTCTACAGCAATATATATCCTTTATTGGTCATTATTACAAATAAATTCATGAAAAAATCTCTAAATCTTCTGAAATATTTTAAATATATATGCATCAGTAATATATCTCCTTATTCATCTTTTTTTTATTTTTTAAAGCATTTTTCTATAATCCAATAAATAATTACTTAATGTCTTATTTAATTTTTTATCTACCTATATATACATATATCATTAAAAGCCAGTCAACACAAACAATATCAATAGCAATCAACAAAAAACTTGTTAAGGCAACCTTTTAACAATAAAGGTGGAATCCCATATTCATATATATAAACTGCATTTACACCAATATATATTACAATTTCCACTTTTATAAAACCACTAACCATATTAATACATTTATCTATGTTTTCTTATATATATAGTGCTTTATATTTTCTTTTAAAATTTTTATTATACTATATATTTCTTCACAATTCATTATATGCTCTATTTCTAAATTATTATATGGTTCCAAGATTAGTATCTTTTCTTTTTATTGTTCTATAATCTTTACTTTTTTCAACTGCGCACTTCCCTGGTTGTCCTACATATACTATATTGTATTTATCACATGTAATTATATAAATAATTCCTATTTTATTATTAATATTCATTTTTGCATTGCAGAACCATTTTCTTTGAGATTTACTATTTTTCCATACTATATTTACTTCCTTTTTAAATTTATGTTTATTTAAACTTCAAAACACCACATGATCACCATTTCCTATGCTACACTTGGTGACAATAGTGTATGGAGAGTTTGGTACTCTTATTTATAAACTTCCTTTGAATATGGTATTAAAATCCATTTTCCATTACATCTAATCTTTCTTTTTTCCTATATTACTTCTATTTCTAATATTTAAAATTGTATTAACTAGCTCTATTAACCAATTTTAATATAGTCTTTAACATTCAAATTTTGATTATATGCCTGAGTTATATCAACCATAATTTCAAAAAATGACAACTTGAAAGTTAAAAATGATAGAATTAGATTAAATAAAGAAGAGGCATATAATCAAAAATTGGAAGTTATGGAAGACTATTAAAATTGGTTACAACAGAAAGGTATTTAATAAAATTTTGAATATTAGAAACAGAAGCAACGTTATGAAGAAACAAAGATTAGATATAATAGGAAAATGGATTTCAATATCATATTTAAAGGAAATATATGAAATATTAAATAAATATAAGTTAATTTGTTGATTCTCCAGGCCGCCATATTGAATTTTTAAAAAATCTGACTTGAGACACAATTTACACAATAACTTCAGTTTTAATAATATTAGAGCAAAAAACTTTACATTGATAGAAACTAGAAAAACTAATGAAAACAATAAGACTAAAACAAATAGTGATTACCATTTAAAAAATAAGGGAAAAAAATTTCAACATCCATCATAATTATTACTTTATCATATGTTCATAATTTCTAATTTAACATTAAGTTTAAATTACATCTTCACTGATAATTTCTTTGTATTCCTCACAAAATTATCTTTCAAATCATATATAATACTTCTTACCTGAGATAATCCATAGCTTCAGAATCTCCAAAAGTATTTGCATAAGATTTCATTTTTATCTTGTACCCTAAAACTTGACAAATCTCAAAGGCATCTATAAGAAAAAGATTCATCCTAATAAAAGGTACAAATCAAATCATTTCCTGAAGGAGGATATGCATTTGTCATTATAACAATTGGCTTCTTGTCTATCTAAAATTAGAAATTGTAGGCTACTGTCTGTATCACTGATGAGTTTCATCTCTTCATTTTATATTTTTTGTGTACATCAGTGATGTTTATATTCTTTATGCACATTAGTAATGCTATCTTGTTATATTTATTGACCCACAGAGATATAATTTATTTGCATATAGCTCATTTTCTAGCTATAGACTTGAAAATAATGTGATGCAAGATGTGGCAAAACTACTGACTTCACAGCATGAGTATCAAGGCATATGCAAGAATCAGAATTTTGATTCTTTGCCTGCATATAACTCCATGTGGTATATGCATAACCATTGTGTTTATCACTATAGACACAATCTGAAATCTCTTGATTTTAAGTGTTTACAGTTTCACATGGTACTATGCCCAGTAAATTTTGTGATAGCTTTATCAACTGAAACCTTTCTGTACATTTGGTAATCAGTTTATTTTTACGTTGCACTGTTCTATATATTTAAGTCATTACTGTTATGCAAACATAATTATAAACACAATAAATCATTAAACTTTTTGAGAATCATTATATCTAAAATAAGTTTGCTTCGAACTTAGATTAGAGACCCAAAATATTACTGTATAAAAACCACTTTTGTTAGAATAAATAATATATACTGTATAATAGAGACATGGTACAAAAATAACTTATTATATTTGAATAAATTTATAAACTGTATAATAAAGAGCATAAATGATTTAATATATTACATTATAATTTAAAAAAATTATATATATATATTATTCAAAAAAATAAAATTTCATACTTACAAACACTATTTTGTGTTATGTTTTTAACGCATTCAGGGCCTTGACAAGCGAACCATTACTGTATTTTTAATCCAGTTTATTAGTTATGAAGGCCAATAAACATTTTCTGTCTTTATTGCCCCATGTAAACTAGTAAATTGACCAGAAAATAGAAAAAACAAATTCAGTTATTTTTTAATTTTAAATTTCATCCGAATTCAACATAACTTAGCTTATTTGAAAGATGGAATGAAGAGACAATGAATGCTGGGATTTCTGTTGATGTCATGCTTATAGTTTTCTTGCAATTTAAAAAAGAATACAAAAATTTCAGCCAGTCAGCTGTATGAACGCATAATGTGCTGCATGAAATCAATGGATGAAGTAAATATAGGATGAAAAAATAGTAAATCTTTTGAGAAAATGGTTATGTAATGCAAAAATTAATGCTAATGTTAGTAATAGAGCAGGAATTGTTTATATAATTAAATGTAACAAAAACTATATAATAAAGAGCATGCTAATAACTCTAAACAAGCTTTTTTATATGATAAATGCCACAAGAAAAAGCATTTGAAATCTTTATCTAGGATTGTGGCATTTATCATAAAAATAAGCTTGTTTAGAGCTATTAGCATGCTCTTTATTTATTATATATTGGTAATGCAAGCTATATAGGGCATGTGATATATGACTTGTTTTCATTAATATATAGAGCAATAGGAGAATATGCAGTTGAAAGAGCTAAAGAACATAAGCAATAAAAAAGAAACACTAAATTGGAGCCATATAGTCATTATTTAGTAACAGGGATATATTAAATTGTGAGGAAAAGTTAAATATATTAGTATGGTTAATGGTCCTATAAAAGTGGAAAATAGTCAATGTTAAACAATTGCAAATTGTAATATATGTATATAGATAGATAGGAATAAAATATTAAGTAATTGTTTGGTTATAGAAAATGGTTACAGAAAAAAAAGTGAATAAAGACATATATTATTGAGATATATATATTTAAAATATTTTAGGTTTATTAAGAGGTTTTTTTCATGAGTTTATTTCTAGTGATAACCGCTAAAGGATGTATATTGTTGTAGAACATTTATTTTTAAGTGATATTTTTTTCTTAGTATGGCATCATGAGGATTCTATTTAGAATGAAAATGATTTATTTATTAGTGAGTGTTTATTATTTTGATTTAATTTTAGTTATGTTTCAACAATAATCTTTATTTATCTAAGAGAGTTATAATAGATTTTTAATTTTAGTTATGTTTCAACAATATTCTTTATTTATCTAAGAGAGTTATAGTAGATTTTTTTGAAAAAGTTGTTACATCAATTCATGGTTGAAAGTCAATGTAAAAAAAAAGAAGAAATTTTTGTTCAGAGTACTATTGCAGGAGTTCTTGAAAAATTTAGGTTACAATCTCCAGATGTGGAATTCAGGCTTGGATTTTTACTTGTGGTTGAGTTCCTAAAGTAACCTACAATCAATACTGTTCACTATTGACCAAGTTAAGAGCTGGTGTACAATGTCAAGTCATTTGTTTGTCAGTTGCTGAAAATTGGTTACAATTTGAAGATCGGCAAGTATATTGCATGAAATGATAATCCAGGGAATTGACAGCAAATAGGTGAATAACATCAGGATGATAAAACTTTGTATTGGGATGGAGAATGCTAATTGTGTCTTTTACAAATTGGAAAATTGCCTTAGTAGTGACCAGGTGACTGCAAAAAATGTCTGGTGGTGCTATGCTCGAGTCTCATGTTTTTAAATGGTGGTTTGTTTAGAAAAATGGAGGGGTTCTGTCTGCTATTATTGTCGAAGGTGAAAATGCAATAGGTGCACCAAAAGTCAAATAGGATAGTGGCTGTGTGTGTGGTTTTTGATATGATTGGATTTGTTTGATGTAACTACCACATCATCGGCATGTGTCTGAGATGATCTGGCATATGTGATTGAAAGCTTGAAAATCATTAAAAATAGGTTGATGTATCTCTTCTACCATGTAACAGAAAGCAAAATGGATCAATCCTTTGGTACAGGTGATGGTAGCACAGAAAGTAAGTTATAGGCAGGGCATGAAGGTTAAAACAAAGGAAATTGAAATTTGGTTCCAGGGCCAATTTTTTGAATTGTCATAGGAATTATTGATTATTGATGTTTTGCATGGGGGACAGATGATCAGTGTTAGCATTTGGATGTAGTACACTGTACGTATTCCAGTATGTGCATTTGATATTACTAGAGAAGGTCATTTGATGGGCATCATTTTGAACATAGTGGGTAAGACTTAGAAGGTATGAAGTTGAGGGAGAGAGTCTGTCAGTGAGTGTTACAGTGGACATGTGCTGTAAAGCATTATGTAATTGATATAATGAGGTTGAAAGCCTTTTGAGTATATGGATTGATGAATGACTGAATCGTGTGGCAAAATTGATATGGTGTTTCTGCCCACAGCAACTTATTGCAGAGGGAATTAAATGGTGATGAATAACATGGAGAATTTGGTAATGGGGGAATAGTATATAATCCTAGTAATTACGAATATGTTGATTAGCTAAACCTTGGAATAAAGAGAGAAATAAGCTCTGGAGAGGGAATTAGTAATGCATGTAGTAGAATCATAAAGCTTATTTTGTATTGTAAGTTTTATGGCAAATGGACTAATGTAGAAAGGGAAATCCAAGAAGGAGCTAGGCTTGCCCTGAAATATTCAAGTGCACAGTTTTCTTTTATAGATGAACCATGCGGTGGATTTGTTCAAATTGAATTTACATCTCTAGACAGAGTTGTATTCATGAAATATCTTTTGAAATATGGGCAATTGTTGTCAAGAACCTAGGGAAATGGTGATATCATCCATGTATGCAATATACTGAAAGTGTCACTGGATGTGTGAAATTTGGTTGCCAGTGATATTTTATTGTATCTGAATTAAAAGTGAGTTAATATACAAGATGAAAAACTGAACCAAGTGGCAATTCTTGCAAGATGGATTGAGTAGGTGTGAAGGATGATTTTTCTTATTGAGAGTGATATATCTCTCTACTGAACAGAAGATTGGTAATCAAATAGAGCAGGGGAGATAGTGATATTGGTGAACATACCAATTAGAAGATTAATGGAAATTGAATCAAAATGCATCTTGGATATCAAACTGGACAGCAATGGGAGTATATCTCTTGTACTCCTGAACTGAGCTCATAAATGCCTAAATATGAGTGCAGCCTGTGCAGTAAATGAGCCTTTCTTAGCAAACTGGATATCTGAGATTAAGAGAAGTATGTGCGGTTCTATTTGATTTTTAATCACCCCCTGCAGTATTTTAATTCCTCGCAGTCCCATAGAATTTGTCTAGAGATTGTTAAGAATGGAGATGTGGTCTGGTTTTTTTTGATGAACACTATTATGGCAATAGGATGAGATCTTTAATGTCATGTATTCTTTGAGACAAGTAATTGCCGATCTCAAAGATATAGATTGGTAAAATGGCTGAGTAAGGATAAAGGTGGCTATTCCTTTGGCTCCAGAATGACAAAAGTTATGAATTGTGTAGTCTGAAATGGTGTATCAGTTTTTGGTGATCCAAAGAGACATGGTGGTGGCTTGGAGATATTGTCTGCTTGTAACTTCTGCTGGAAATAAAGATATATGGGGTGTGGGGTGTATCATGTTTAAACAGTAAATTATTTATTATATACCCAAAAAAAGATTATAATTGTTTTAAAAAAATTGATAGAAAGTTTGAGTATTATTGAAAACTGAATTTTTAATTAACAAGTTTTAATTTAAATAATCACTTTCCGTACAGAATTTTTATTAAATTAAATAAAGTTGTTTTTATTGTAACATATTGAAACACATCTTGAGATGCTCACAACATTTGAAAAGCTTTTGTAAAATATATATTATTTGGGACTTTGAGTTTTCCATTAATAATATTTAAATATTCAAAATATTTGATTCCCTTAAATATATATGTTTATAAATAATAGTTTTGTTGATTTAAAACTGGGTAGGATTTTTCTTCCAATTTTTTATATTGTTTAAATCTAATGGTAGACCATAAGTCAGAGAAGAATTAGAATAATCAGTTTTCTCATCTAAAATAAAATAACAAATTAAATGCTAAAAATAGTATATACCCATTCCATAATTTTTAAATTTACAAGTAAAAATTTAATCGGTTAATTAACCTCCCCCCCCCCTTTCAATTTTTTAAACCATTTATATTTAATGGAATATTTTTTTAAAAAAAAAACAGTAAGTGATTACAATTACCAATTCTCTCTTTTTTTCAAGTTGCAGCTAATATATTTACATAAAAATCATCTAATTTTTAAAAATTATAAACTCTTTATAAAAAATCTTATAATTTAATGTAGTTATATGAGTCTTTTATTTATGTAAATATGAAATTAAAATTTAGTTGATGTTATATAATGAAATCTGAGTTCAGAAAACTTGTCGAGCTGCGATGCCCACCCACTTTTGTTAGCTTTAATTCAAAAATTAGTGGAATCTCGCAAATATAAGATGTTAATTATCTTACTTGAAAATGCCAGTAACATTATAAATATTTTTATTAAAACCATTGCTTTTATTACATTTTTTTTTTGGCATAGGTAGGAATGTAATTCCATTTTATTATATAAACCTGAGGTGTAAAACCATAATACTTTTTTCTTTTTTATCAATCTGTTAGGTATAAAAGTAGTATCAATTGAGTAGTTTTTTTAATATTAGAATTATTAAGCAAATACATAAGTATGGTTAAAAATTAATCAATTTCTATAAACCTTATCTTTTTTTTAACCCATGTACATAATATAATCATTTGTTATTGCAATATATGAAACTTAACTTAAAAATTTATAATTGATTTATTTGATATATAAATTTTGAAATGTGTTCTAAAGCTTTAATAGCAATGTATACATATTATTTACAAATAGTAGTTTTAAAATATAGTAATAACTAAGCAAAATTATATGCTATTTTGTATAAATTGGGTATATTTTTGAACTGTAATTATATTTTGTGCATTATTTTAATTTGGATAATCTTTTTTTATTCAGTATTATTTTTAAAACAAAAGCTTAATTTCAAAATGTACTACATATAATTTAATAATAACTGTGCAAATACTTTAGTGAGAAAAAAAATATCTATAGCTATTGAAAATTGTGATTTACTTATATAATTTTTTGATAATTGTTAGTTTTAGGTAAGATTTTGTTGTGTAGTAGTTTGATTATTTAACAATAACTTTGAAAATGGCCAATTAGATTTGACTGAAACATTAATTTCAATAATAATAATAATTTTTCCACTGAAAATAAAAAAAAGTGTAAATGTTTTTTATAATCCTTATAATTTAAGTCAAATATATGTAGTTTATATACAAATTGTTAATTTATTAAATATATGTAGTTTATATACAAATTATTAATTTATTATACAAATTTAAATTTTGATTTATTTGCTCTTATTAATAGCAAATTTAAAATTAATATTCAGCATTATATTTTTCTCTGCCAGAAATATTTATGTCCTCATTTTGTCTGCCTATAATTTTAAATTCTGAGGATTTTTTCTCTTACTTATCTACAAGAAGACTTCAGTGTTCTATAAAGATTTTTTGAAACAATTAAATTAATTTTATACAATGGAAGTATTTAATTTATTATCCACATAATTAAAATTATTTTTTTGATGATTGCTCTTTTTCATTAGACCTAACTTAAAGCCTACACTTTTCCCAGTTTTACAATTGATTATCTGTACTAAAAATTAGTATGCAAATTATTGGGCTAGAATCCTAGTACAATTTTTCTTTAACAATGTTAATAGAGTATATGTTATTTTTTTCTTGTGTCAACATCAATACTATTTCCTTGTAAATGAGTATAGCCATTCTAATTTCAGAAAAACATTTTTTTTTTTAAAAAAAGTAAGATATAAAGAATTAAAAACAAAAAAATGATCAGGATTGCTAGTTGTTTAATGTAGTTGCACAAACAATCCCATTATCATAGTTAGTGCAAGAAGTTGAAGAATGAGATGAGAGACTTGTAAAGACTGTTATCCTATACTAATTTAAAAGACTGAAGACAGTGATATGAAAGGAGCCAAAACAGTCTAGCCTTTAATGAATCAATATTTCTCTTAGAAGGCAACAATAAAACTTTTGTTTTGGTACTGTTTATTATTTCCTCATGTGAAATACACTTTACTATCTATCACTTATTGATCTTATTAATATTCTGCATTCAGTATCTAATAAAAGAAAGAGCAGCAAGACATAGTAAACTACAACTAGTAATAAACAAGTAAACATCACATGATCATCATCCCTTATGCTAGCACATAACTGTTAGATTGAAAATATTATGTTTTCAATTTCATTCTCATGGTTTTGTAGTTGAGATAAAAGGTGGCTGCTGGAGGGTTGCATTAGATCCTAAGACCTAGGTGCAATGCTCTCAGATTCAAGGCTCCTCACTGACAAAGGCCACAAGCCAAAAACTAGTCTGGGGATATTGGATGAATAGGCACTAGATGGGGATTTTATGCACAAGTCTTCTGGCATCCATTGATTACTCTGGTTGGCACAGCGTGACACTGCTGTATGGAGAGTTTTATCTGTTTAGTAATAAACAACTGATAAAAGTTGTCATAGCAATCTTATTTTGTTCATTAATATGAATTTGTCCAGTAAATTTAACAGATACAGAAGTTTTTGATTGTTTTCTCCCATCATCATGTTAAAACTTTCATTATAGGCATCACTACTTGTAATTTAATTATCTATCTATACTACCTTATATAAATAAGTAATAAAAGTATTACAGATATATACTTGTAAGAAAATTGTATACTTTTTTGTTTGTTAAATGTAATATAGCCCTGCAGAATTTAACTTATTGATGAAAGTGGCAGATTCAAAAATTAAAAGTACCCCAACTGATTCATATGATCAAATTTAATTTGGTCACTTGAATGGAATTGTTATGATCATTATAACCTTGACTTTACAATGCTGCTTGATCTCCCAAGCAATTTAATCAATTTATTTTTCATCCAGAGAACTAGATTTTGGATGATTCCAAACAACCATGACATTCTGAATGTCCGATGAATAATTAAGTATTAGTTCTACATTAAAAATTGTTTAGCATTCCAAAATAAACTTAAAAAAATGATGTTTTATAAAACAGCATAATCTTTAAATTATCTTAAACTAATATACTGCAGTATGTTTTTGAAAATATTTTTCAAGTATAGTGTAGATATGCACAATGAAAATGCTTGGGTTTATTGGATTTAGATGATAATAAAGTAAGACCAAAAATAAAGGTTATTGTTTTTGTCTATTGTTCAATCTGTATGTACTTTTGTATTTAATTGAGCTTAGTTGAAGTAAAAACAGGCAAAACTCACTATATATATTGCCACACACGGCAAGCTAGAGTAATCAATGGATGCCAGAAGTTTTGCCTGTTTTAACAACAGTTATACACAAGAATAAGAGGAGGTGGTCACGTGGTGTTTATTAGTCGAAGTAGTTTTGCAATTTCTAACACTTATAAATGGAACACTTTTCGAAAAACACCAAATTGAAGTATTATAATCACTTCTATTGCAAATTATGTGGGGCTTTTTGGTATTAAAAGTGTTGAATTATCTAATATAAAATAAAGATTAACATCAATACACATAAAATACATATCAGAATTACTCAATGACTTACATGTACCAATTTGTGGGGAAAGATTGTGGTCACTGAAATATTTACATAAAATATGGCACCAAAGATATATTTTTGAAAAAAAGAAAAAAAAGTTTCTACAGAATAATCATTTCATTGTTTTTTCAATCTATTACTTTATGTTTACTAGAATTCTGGTTCCCTAATAATATTAAAAAAATATTAACACAAAAGGATTCTAAAACTCTAGCTGATGTTTTCAAGCAATGTAAAAAAAAAACAAAAAACATTTTATTAAAATTTTATCTTCTTTTAAAATTTATTTCACTAGTAATTTGACCTAAATTAATAAAGGTAAAATTTCTTATAACAAAAAAACAAACAAACTGATGTTTGATTTAGGCCACTGAAAAGTGAAAAACTTCATTTTGTAGATTATCTTAATTCTGTATAAAATATGAGTAGTTTTTATTTTATTACAAGATATAAACATTGCTGTATTTATGTGTTAGATTAACAAAGTACTAGAATCAATAATTAAACAGCAACAAAATGGGAGCAATGCACTGCATTGGTATTCTTGTTGAATACTGTAAATTGAACTATTGGGAGATGCAATCAAAGTATCTAAACACCATAATAAAAAATTATTAAATCTTTTAATAAAAATTCATAAATATATTTTTATTTAAATTATCAATAATTTTAATAGAAGTTAATAAAATAAAATAAAAATTATGCTGCATAAATTGTCCGTATGGTGCTAAATTTATATCTATTCGGACTTTTTTTAATCAATAAATTTTGCTCTATTTTTATGATTTTAATGTAATAGTAATGCAAAATAATCAATATATAAATACTATCTATTTTAATTTAGTCAAAATATATTTATTCATTGTGTCAAATAAAGCATTATATACATATATATTGTAGTACTGAGTAAATAATTTATTAGCTTGGGTCAATAAATTTTCAATACATACATTTTAAAAAGTAATAAAAAACTTAATTACAATTCCATAAAAATTTAGAATATCAGTTATTTTTAATTAAAATCAATCATTTGACCAATCATTACAATTTTTGCCTTTTTCAGAATAAATATCTACTGCTACACTAATAAACTTGTTCATGAGAACTATAACAATTTCAATTACCTTGTTTAATGCTTTACCATATATGGTAGAATTTTATGATTTTTATTCTTGAATATATTGGTCTGGGAGCTACAATCATCTAAAAATTTTATTCAACCACCTTCCAAATATAGTTTTTATTAAACTTTACCTTTTGATTAAACATTTTTATCTTAGATGAATATTTAGCATGAAATGTCCACAAGATATATTACATTTATTCAAGACATTTATAAAGTTAGGGTACTTAAAGTATGGTTTTTTAACCTGAAAGTGGTGTTGCACATTTACGTTATAAATTTTAACCCATATAATGCATATCTGATCTCCAAACTTTCAGAAGAAGGTTATGCCATTTAGTGATAAAAAATGTGATTTTAAAAAAATAATCTTAAATACCTATCTAGAAAAATCATATTTTATATGTGATATTTGACATCTTTACTAGTTGTGCAATTTAAATAGACAATTGAAATCTTAAACTGGATTCCAAGAGATTGTAAAAGACCCAGAAAGAGATCACATGTGAGATGGATGGATGAAATAAGTAAGTGTGCAGGGGTGACATGGAAAAGAGAAGCTAAAGATCGGAGATTGATTGAACTTGCAGAGACTTTCATCCTGCAGTGTATTGATAATGGTTGGTGATGATGATGCATTTTAATTCTCTTTTTTATTATCTTTGTTTTTTGAATAATGTTTTTTATTTATTTGCTCTTGTATATTATTACCTATATGTATACATACCGTAACACTACAGGAAAATACAGGGGTGTACCTGGGGTGATGGTCACCAGTATGTGAACATCAACTGCCCTTAATTGGTTAGCCATTTATAACTACAGAAAATTGGGTTTAAACCATGAGGGTGCTGAGGAATTGTATTTTACCTCAAGTTAAAAAAAAATAAATACATTTAATCTCAAAAGGGATGAGCATAATAGATAACTCTGGAAGATCAGTATAGCTAACTATAATTTCACCAGCACTCCCCAAAAGTAATAATCATTCATTATCATGAATGATTTATCAAAATAAATCAACAGTTAATCTAATGACTGCATTTGAAATGGGTCTCCTGTAGACCAGGCTAACTATTAAGCCATTGTCAGCTTGGGAAATTATTTAAACCACAGTTTAGATGCACAAACTTAAGTACTAATCCATAAGAATGCAAACAAAAATAATAATGCTGGGATATTAAAACATGCTAATCATCATCAATGTTCTGGCCATTTAGTACAATTAATATACTGGCCAAGTATAAACTTAATTTCTAATAGAAACTAAACTTAGTAAAATGTATTGCATGGACTTTGAAGAATATCCTCTTCACACCAACCCAGAAATCATCATCATCTGGATGCCCATACACCTCCTATCCCATATAGCTGTTATGCACAAATCTACCTCAGGAAGCAAGAACTATAATTTATTATTGTAAGAGGGAAATAAATAAATTAGCTTATTATAAATAATCTTAAGCAATTCATGGGCTTACCTACTTATAAATAACTAGTTCTATTGGGGTTATCAAGAGAAAAAAACTAAATCCTAGAATATAAGTTATCATGATATAAGGTCACACACATACTGCACTTCATGAAACAGGAATTGGATAGAATAAAGTAATTAAGACTAGAAAGAATATTTTTAATAATAATTATTTAATATCTAATTAATAACAACATAAACAAGATGGCGTGATAGTATGACATTTCAAACATTCATTTCAAAAATATATATTTTCTCAAAAATTATAGTAACCAACCAATTAATTTTTATTCCTGAATTGATTTTAAATTCATTAGGTTCTTTCTTTAAAAATAATTGTTTGTTAAACATTTTCAAAAATCATGAGGGCAAATTGAAAGGAAAAAAAACATTACATTTATGAAGCAAAAACAGATTTTCTATAAATAAAAATAGTGTGCACACATAAAAAAAATACCTATAGCCTTGGCTTTCCTGTTTTGGAGGTCTTTCCAGTTACAATTTCAGTTTTTCCTAGTGGAGTTTCTTGAAGGCTTCTAAACATGTCTGGTTAAATTTATCCTTTTCTGAGTCTGTAGTAATTTGAAGTAAATGAAAATAGCAATTTTTTGTCCATTTGGTTCTCTTAAATTTCCAGATGAGACAGATGTAGGAAGAGGCTTTTCATGTTCTTTGGTTGAAGGTGAGACTGCTTAAATGGGGTTTTACCTTCCCTACATTTTCTTCCAGTGAAGATAGGTTATATGGAGGAATGTGATGATTAGCATTTAGCTGAATTTAGCATGTGGTTTTCATTGTACAAACCATTTTTAGTGCTAAACTTGAAAAGCTGGATTAAAAACTTCTATTATATTCAATAGATTAGTTAAAATTCCTGCTGTATTATGCCACAGCTTGCGAAGGTACCCATTGAATATCAATAATTTGGTAAGTTATTAATCCTCCCAGCAATAAAAAATGCTTTTGGAGTTATGTGTGGTGAACTTGAAAGAAATTGAATTCTTTTCCCCAATAACATGGTTATATGCAGAATCAGTAAAATCAACAGTTAAATTAAGGTAACTTTTTTTTTCTGCAATTGGATGAGTCAGTGGGCATATATTTGTTCCAATTGTTTTTATTTCTTTTATATGGAACAATGAATCACATGATATGCCATTTTATGAACGCAATTATTTGCAAAATTAGGAAGAAAACTGTAGATTACATATGGGCAATCCCCAGCTCATGAGCCAGATCTGACCCTCTACTTTTTTTGATCCAGTCCATCACTAATCTATTTCAGAGATGTTTGATTCATGGTAAGAGTAAATGTGTTTTACTAACTGACACTGATTAAGTCTTTCAATTAATTTATATTTTATAATATCTTTATTTAAGCCTTCTAGTGATTAAAATTTCAAAAACAAAAATTTTTAAATCATGAAAATAAATATAAAAACCAAGTTCTTATCGATAACAAAAAAAGCACATGTTCATTGGTTGCACATTACCTATTGAAAAAGTTAGAACAATGAAATATTAGAATTTTATATTATTAGAAAAATGATATAATTAGAATTAGATATCAAAGAAACAAAAAAAAATCTAAAAGTTAATGAATTATTTACTGTTATTAAAATATTTTACTTATCGTCTTTGCAAAAGCAATTTTTTTTAAGCCAGTAATGGCAGCTTCCACTTTCTTGTAACGTATTTTCTAAGAGCGGCCTTTTTAAAAATAAAATTTTTCCAAAAACAATCCACTATTAGTGATGTAGTTTTTGATTTAATAATAAGTCTTTTACAAAAATATTGCATCATAAACATTAACAATTACTGAAAATCATATTTTTTGACTTATATGATGGAAGAAAAATATACAAATTTACACACCTTTTCAAATAAAATTGTTTGTCTTTTCGGCAGCACATATATGTGTAAACAGTTTTTGTTCAAGGATGAAATATAATAAATCAACAATTCAGATAAGAATAACAAATTAAAAACTCTAAAACAAATTCTATGTGATTATCTGTAAGTAATATTAACATCAATATTGATAGTCTCATTGACGAAGTATAAGGCCAATCTTCACATTAAATAATTATATTCTTATTATAAAATTTATGCAAAACTTTATAACAAAGCATAAATATATGAAGTAGTAACTTGTTTTAATTCACTATTTGTAATATTTAATAATTTGGTCTGGCCTAGGGTTTCCATATTTCCACAGTGTCTAACCGGGACACATGACAAAAAAAAAAAATCTTCATTGAAGATTACTGTATATTTAAGTACAAAATTTAAAAAATTACAAAACATATAATCACATTTATATTACTAACAATATACTCATTTCATGATATAAGCCAAAGATAAATGTTTGTACATATATATTATCTATTAAAACAAAATCACATATTGAAATCACTTATTACTAATGTACAAAAATAATAGTGAACTACTTCCATTTTGAGGAAATTACTGATTAACCAATCAAAAAATTAATTATAAAATATTAAATGAATAAAAATTATAAAATAAATTAAATATAAAGTTAATATTAAAAAATAAAAATGAGTGGTTAAGAAAATGTTGGGAGACGAGAGATAAAACCGGGATGTATGGATACTGATCAGCCCTTGATTCCGAGACAGAATGATAATTTGGTCCCTGAATTAGGAAAGGTTGCCCATGCCTGCCCTAGATATATCAAATTGAAGGGGTTGCACTGGATGAATTGAGTTGGTACATAAATGGGTGATATTGTCAATGTGTGGTAAAATACTATTGTGTCACAAGTTTTTAAACTAAGCTCGAATGCACCACAGACTCACTGTCTTCATAAAGAATCATTAATATTAAAAACTATGTCAGACAATTTTAAAAACGTTTTAAACACTACCATGAAAATCATAAATTTCATACGTTTATTAACTGTAAAGGGGCAAAATGCTAACAAAAGTTTTTGAATTCTATTAAAAAAAGACAATATTTCTGGGAAGATAAAATGATTATGCACAATTTTTTCATGATGAGAAATTTGTTCTGAAACTTATTTATTTAACAGATATATTTTGGAGATTAAACAAACTAAATTTATACTTATAGGGAATGAACAAAGCTGATATATTTGCAGCACGATAAAATTTGGCGTTTTAGCAAAACTAATTATGGGAAAAAATATTAAAGATCAAAAGTACGATTGTTTTTAGATATTTGAAATTTTTATCATTGAAAATAAAATGACACCAGCTGAGGTCTTCTTAATTTCTTTACATCTAGACCTCCTTGAAAGAAAATTTTGATTAATATTTAATAATATAATTAAAGCAGAAGTTTAAAAATGTAAATATTAAAGGAATTTATTTAGTTATTAGTAACAACATTGCAATTTAATTAATTTTATAAGTAATTAGAAGTTTTCTAAGGTGAAATTATAAAATAATAACAGAATAATTTATTAATAATTTTTATTAGTCACTCATTAGACTAGGAATTATCCACTTAAGGAAAATTACATTAAGAATAATTTATAGTTTGATAATCCTCCACACACTTCGTTTTATCAAATTAAGAAACAACTTCATAAATAGGAATGCAAGAAAAAGTGTCTCTGGTATTCTATTGTCAAATAACATTGTGGGCGAAATTCCGTTATTGTAATTATTGGAACTGTATCGTCAGACAAGGAAAAGAAAGAAGCAGATTAGGTCTGTATCCAAAAATCAGATTTAGAGTTTTATTGTCTTTCTTGATCTATAATATAGAACAGGAAAGACAATAAAACCATAAATTCCTAACATCCATTCAATATGTTCTTATTGTTGCAATTGCTGATATTACTATATGATTATTCATATAGTATACAAACATGGATGGGATGCTTACCAACACACATTAGCTAGCAAGGGGAGTTTATTGGCTTTTTATCTCGGAGTTTAAAATCAAAAAATACCATGGTATTTCTTTTCAGTTACCTGATAAGGCAGAACGAATGTGGGTGTAAATGAATTTTTTTTAAATAGATATTTAAAATCATGATAGACAAAAATAAATCATGTCCCTTATACCCAGAAGGCTGGAGAGTCACCAGCCAAGGCGTTTGATGGTCGAAGATGGAAAGTGCTAAAAATCTTCTGATTGTGGACTCAGGCTGCCATTTGATAATGACTTTTTATTTAGGTACTTACAAGTGCAGATAACTTTCAAGTGAATGAAGATTGCAAGAATGGAAAGAACTGCCTCATTTTAAATGGGACATTATTGGACTTTGTGAAATTAAAAGAAAAGGTGGTGATTGATTTAATAAGTGAACATGTACTCTGCTACAAAGGCACAGATATTGGAAGTACAAATGGAACAGGATTCATTATAAATAAAAAATGGAAGAACATTGTGGAGATTGAGGGTGTATCAAACAGAGTGGCAAAATTAGTTATTCAACTTAATAGCAGATAACAAATGCAGATAATTCAGGTTTATGTCCTAAGAAGTTCTCATAGTGATGAAGCAGTAGAGGATTTTTATATGGACATACAAAAGGCTTTTCATCAGACCAAACAACATTTTAAAATTGTTACGGGAGACTTTAATGTTAGAATTGGTAAACAACTGAAAGATGAAAGGGTTATAGTTAAATTTGGTTATGGTAATAGAAATGAGAGAGAACATAGGCTTATGGAGTTTGCAGAAAAAGAAAAACTTTATATTATGAATTCTTTTTTTAAGAAAAATGTTAAAAGCAAATGGACATGGAAGCATCCAAATGAAGATACACAAGAATTGGATATTTTGACTAACAGAAAATACACATTTCAAGATTGTAATGTTCTTAATAAATTCAGCACAAAAAATGATCATCGATTAGTGAGATGTAAAATACATGATAATGTAAAACTAGAGAGACAAAGAGAGTTTTGCCTGTTTTATAAACAATATTCACAGTTGATATTCCTAATCTTTAGAAACACCCTAATGAATTTAAATTAGAACTTGCAAATTGTTTTCAAATATTGGCAGATTTTGAACATAATTCACAAATTGAAATTGATAGGAAAATAATATATTTTTAAAAACTTCAACAAAGATAGCTGGTAGAAAAAAGCAATTGACCAATAAAATTTCTACTGAGACTAGAGAATTTATGAAGAAAAGAAGAAATATGAAAATATATAAAAATGATGCATTAAGATGGATTGAATATCTCAAATTTTGTAAAATGTTGCGAAAATGAGTTGATAATGATATAAGAAAGTATAACTGTCAACTAACAAGGAAAGCTATAGAAGAGAATAAGTCTCAAGCATGTAAAACATTTTGATATTGGCAGGAAACTTATATCTGCAATAAGAAAAAAAAGATGGAACTATTAATAAAAAGAGGGATGAAATCATGAAATGGGTAGAAGAGTTTTATCAAGAATTATATAGTAATAAAAAACAAATACCTCCTACAACTATTATATCTTCTCAATTGCTCAGGATTTTAAATGAAGAAGTGATACATGCAATTAAATTTATGAAGAAGGGAAAAGCTCCAGATAATGATGGAATTATAATCAATATCTTAAAAGAAGCAAGTGAAGATATAGAATTTTTTTTGGCAAAGTTATATACCAAATGTCTAAATGATAAAGATGTACCAGATGATTGGAAGAATGCAGTATTAATATTTTTAAAAGGTGATAAAAAAGATATTAGAAATGACAGACCTATAGCCTTTTGTCAATTTTATACAAAATTTTTACCAAGATAATTACAACTCAACTATAGAGAACATTGGATTTCAACCAACCAAATGAACAAGCTAGATTTAAAAGTGACTTTATACAGTAGATCATATTCAAGTATTAAGAGAAGTTATAGAAAGGATCAATGAATATGAGTTGCCATTACGCTTTGCATTTATAGATTACGAAAAAGCATTTGATTCTATAAGCATTTCTTCAGTGAATAAAGCATTGGATCATCTAGATATAGACCTAGGATATTGTCATATTTCTGAAGAATATTTATAAAAATGCAACAGCAACAATTAGATTACATAATATTAGAAAATTTAACATTGAGAAAGGTATAAGTCAAAGTGACTCCATATCTTCAAAACTTTTTACGGCAGTGCTGCAAGAAATATTTTGTGGATTAAAATAAGGAAGCTAAAGGAACAAAAGTAATTGAAGATTATTTAAGTCATTTAGATTGTTGTACATGATGTAGTTGTTTTTGCAAATAATGTTCAAGCTTCAGGGAATGTTGCAAGATTTATCAGATGAAAGTAAGACTAAAGGTAAATGTTAAAAAGACTAAAGTAATATTCAATGGATTTTCTCAAAAAATGAAAATAAAGATTGCTAAGGATGAATTAGAAGTTAACTACAAATACCTTGGTCAGATTAATACTACAGATGGAAACATAATGGATAAAATTCATCATAAAATTAAGATTGGTTGGAGTGCTTTTAGAGGAATAACTTAATATTAAAAGGAATTATGCCTATGTGTTTGAAAAGGAAAGTTTTTAATAAATGTGTTTTACCAGTTCTTAATTATGAATCTGAGACTCGGACACTTAAGAAAAGAGCAATATAGAGACTTCAGACTACTCAAGGAAGTATGAAAAGATGCATGTTAGAAGTAACTAGAAGAGATCAAAAACACAATACATGGTTAAAAGAACAAACAGGTGTTACTGACATAATTCAAAGGATTAGGCTAGACATATTGCTAGAAGAGATGATAATAGATGGACAATTGAAATATTAAATTGGATTCTAAGAGATTTTAAAAGGACCCAGAAAGAGACCATATGTGAGACGGATGGATGAAATAATGTGTGTAGGGATAATGTGGAGGAAGAGAGGCTAAAGATCAGAGATGGATTGAATTTGGAGAGACCTTCATACTGCAGTGGATTGATAATGGTTGACGATGATGATAATGGCTTATATAAGCCTCTGGGCAAGTTTACATCTAAGTAAAAATTTATATAATTTTATGAATAATATTAATACATTACTGATGTTTCATTAGTTTTAACAACTATTCAATTGTTTATATTAGATTACTTATTTTAAATCAATTTATGTAACCGAAGTTATTTTATTCTTTTTTTTTTTTTTAAGTGTCATAGCATCGGGGACGCGAACCCGCAACCCGGGCAACTGCCTGCGAGTGCAAGGCAGTCGCGCTGACCTCTCGACCACCAATGCAAGACAGTTATTTTGTTCTTTGTTACAACAGAATAATCCAATTTCAAACAAAAAAAATGAAAAATTGTGGAAAAAAATACATGGATTGTGAACCTCTAAGAAAATAGTTAATTTGCCCGAAACCAATTAAAAAATGGATTTTGATCACAAAAGTTAAGTTTTACTATCAGTTCAAAATAGCTAGCCAACTCTTTCTTTCGCATTTTGAAGAATGTTGCGTTCTTTTACTACTTTGTAAATGTGCGAAGTTTGATTTTCGACAACATGAAAATAAAAACTAAGTTCGAAATGAACTTCTATTGTCAAATACCTTATATGTAACAATAACATATCAATGTAGACGTTATCAGAAAAATAGAAATCTGATCACTCTTCGCTTTCATTTGTTTATATATCTGATTAATAAATGTATATATTAAGTGGTATTCAATAAAAAATTTATAATAGAAAAGCGATATTTTTACCTCCCCCCCCCACCTCTTAAAGTATGCGTTTCAAGTGAATGGATCGCGAAAAATTATTTTCGAAAGTGAGTTTCGGCTCCTAAAAGTTTGAGAAATTTCGCTGTACAATATTAGATTTTAATAAAGAGAATTCAACTAGAAATCTAGGTTTAAATGATACACCACTTAGACATGCGCAGTATACATATTACTATTGTGTTAGGAGAATCTGGTTCTTTGATGGTTGATGTTTCTCATAACAAAATAAAGTAAGGCTTTAATATGTTTTACAAAATATTAGAATACGTATTTTCAACTGTTTGAAACTTTGTGCAACATTTGTAAAATGATTTTCTTAATATAAACATGCGCAGTATAAATGCCGGACTCAGTATGTAAAGTTTTTAGTTCATGAAGCCATTGTTTCGCATCCGTTGTTAAGGTAAAGCTATCAATAAATATTAATATTCTTTACTTCTATTCATTAATAAACAATTTATATTTACCGTAGTATTTAAATGAACGCGTTGGGAAAGCCTTGATTATAGGTTTACAATTACTAGTTATTTGCAAATTAAAACGCTTTATCCTAAACATAAATAAAAACGCTTAAAGCAATTTTTGGAAATATCTTGTTTAAAATTCTGAGCGTTAACCCCCCCCCCTCCCCAACTTGAAGTCTTAGAAGCCATGCTATTAATCATGGGTTCACTATATCTGATCGTAAATTTAGCAGCATTAGCTAATGCAAATTAATGAATTAATAGAAAATGATCATAAACAATATTTTTTTAAGAAACAAACAAATATATATATTAACTTAAATATAGGCAATCTGTTTTTACGTATTTAAGTAAAGCTTTGGTTTCCATCGCCTTTTTTCATTTGCGATATTCTGCGTCTGATAGTTTTTATAGCTGTATAAAATAAACAAAAAAGTATTGTTAACAATCACTATGCTACTAATTACTTGCAATTTGATTAAATTTCTTTAATTAATTTATTCTTAACGCATCTCATTGCGTTCGCTCGATCTTTTTGTTTATATCTTTGGAGTAAAAATATTTTCGTAGATATATTCATCAATAAACGTTTTTCAATAATAATTTATGGTATTAGAGATGCGACATGAAGAATTATAATCGTTTAATTATTAAATTAATTAGGTTATTAAATCAAAAACATATTTTAAAATCTACTTTAAAAAACAACAACAATTTAACAAAAAAAAATACGAAAAGCATTAATGTGAAGAATAGTTAAAATGCGTGTTTAAATCTCATTGAGAGTGTGTTTGCACGTGCATATTCTATTTTAATACATTGTACAGGCTTACACCTGCATTTATATGTGTAATATATGAGGGATTCGAACTCAGACTTTCACTCGACATACAACTCTCAGTGCCATCTTATAGTTGCTGATTCACCTGATCACACACATGTTGAAAAGATAAATAATCACCAATCGACGTATTTCGTGCTAAACCAGCACTTATTAAAATATGAAGATTGGTTATCTTAATATAAAGCTGAGTACTAATTGTATATATGTGTGGAGATGGTAATCCGAATCAACTAGGAGTGCTGGTTTAGCACGAAATACGATTATTGGTGATTATTTATCTTTTCAATATGCGTGTGATCAGATGAGTCAGCAATATATGATAGCACTGAGAGTTGTAGGTCGTGTGAAAGTCTGAGTTCGAATCCCGCATATATTACATATATAAATGCAGGTGTAAGCCTGTACAATGTATTAAAATAGATTATGCTGAATATGCACGTGCAAACACACACTCAATTTGATTTAAACACGCATTTTAACTATTCTTCTCATTAATGCTTTTCGAAATTTTTTTTTTTGTTAAATTGTTTTTTTTTTATAAATGTAGATTTTAAAATGTTTTTGATTTAATAACCTAATTAATTTAATGATTAAACGATTATAATTCTTCGTGTTGCAGCTCTAATACCACAGTACTGAATATTTTATACAAGTTAGGGAAAACAAAAAACTGCATTACATTGAGGACAAATTATTTGCCTAAAAAACTTTTATGCAGTATTAAAATTTTTATATATGTTAATCGCTGTTATATAATATTTGATTCTGATAAGTTTTTTTTTTTTTAAATATCAGATGAAATATTAGAAAGACCATTTCATTTATTTCTTCAACTACATTAAATCTTGATTCACATAAATTAGTAGTACAAAAATTGTAACAATTTAACTAAATTTTTCTATTCAATATAAAGGATATTCGCTTTTTTATATGATAATCCAGAGTGTATCAAGTTCAACTTTTCTACATATTTTAAGTTTAAATTTTCTTATTAAAAAGCATTACAGTACTACTTTTTATCTCACTAACTTTATATTATATAATGTAGTTTTATATACATAAATAGTCAATTATTTTATATAGCGTGATGTTTTTTATAAACTATAATATTTAAACAGCATTAAACTGTTGCACATGCGCTTTGGATTTTTAAATATAAAATGAATGAATACTAACACTTCAACCATATGATAAAGTCTTTGGAAAAGATAGAATGGCCATCTATCTTTTCGAACCCAAACGCTTTTGTATGGGCGAATCTTAAATGTTTGAAAGTGAAAGCGTGAAGATCTTAAATAATCACTTTAAATTACTTTTACATGCCTGAATGAATGACGTTGATGAAATTTATTAGAATTTACGATACGTCATTCTTATTTGAAATTAAATGTATGTAAATAAGTCAATTATTTTATATAGCACGATGTTTTTTATAAACTATAATATTTAAACAGCATTAAACTGTTGCACATGCGCTTTGGATTTTTAAATATAAAATGAATGAATACTAACATTTCAACCACATGATAAAGTCTTTGGAAAATCCAAAGCGCATGTGCAACAGTTTAATGCTGTTTAAATATTATACATAAATAGTGAAAATCTCTCCCTCCATCATATAAATTAATGTTACCACATCTTTTTTGTATTTTAATTATCAATTAAACAAAGTGAGGCCCAATAGCCTATAATCCAAGACATGTTATGGAAAGCACAGACAGTAATAATTGCAAGAATGAAATTTTATTCATTGTAGATATAAACAGTGCTGCATTGAAATGGACCTGTAGGTAGAAATACCAAGGGTTCATTTTAATAACCTTGCAAGTGTGGTAAATATGTAATATTAGGAAATAAATAAAATTTCATTTTTACAAGGATTATAGGCAAACTAAATCTCATTTTGTCTGGAATGAGGCAGTTTGTATGAGGTGTTAACATTTTTTATATGGTAGTTGAAGAGATCTTTATTTTTAATATATTTACATAATATTTTATGCCATACATTTTGTTATATTATATATTATTATCTACTATCAAATTAAGTTTTTTGTTTTCTAGTTCATACTCTTAGAAATTTTTATTCAAATATATGGACAAATCGCTATTTGTGATTAAAAAATAAAATTTTCTATGGGAAGTTCTGACATATTGACTAAGTTTTTTGACAATGGAAACTTTGCTCAAGCAATAACAAAATAAATTATCGATGACAATTTACCTAATTTTCAACATATAATATTACATTTATTCTGAAATGTGTTTGATATCACCAAGATAAAATCTATTCGTAGTAATTTATCCAATGTTAATTTATTTTTGTAGTAAAAAATTATAATATTCTTGACGAATATTCATAGAATGATTAAAAGCAAAAAAAAAACATGGAAGTCATTTTAATATTTTTATTATCAGCAGTATTTTGACAGTGTGGAGTAATCAGTTTTAAAATTAATCATCTTATGAAAATTTAGAAACAAAGTAATATACACTCCATATTTGTGTGTTATATAGATTCCTGCAGTTGAAATGTGATTTTAGAAATGATGGCTCAACTTATAGCTTTTAAGATATCAAAATTTTTATAAAAGGTTTTTAGATAACATTTGTTTAAAGTAAGAAAAAAATGCACACCTTTTAATTAGTGTTCAAAATTATTAAAGAAATTGATAGGTGGTCTATATATAATTTTATTTATTATATTTTTACAACATATTTTGACTTAAAAGTTCTTTTAATTATAAAAAAAATTGTTTTAAAATTTTAATTACATTTTTAAATATTAGATTATTAAAAAAATTAGCCAAATAATTATATGTACCATCTATGTTCATATTTACCTGCGTATATGAGAAAATCTAACCAATTCATTTAAATATATTTTTATTTTTCCATTTTTATAAATGTTATTATTAAAATAAATATGTGAAAACCAATTGAATAATTAATAGTTATTTTGTTAGGAAAGAAAGACTTTAAATGTATCTAAGAAAGGCTACTCCTGTGACTTGGATGACTAAAAGGTTTCCATTTTAGAAAAAAAAATATGTTAAGAAAATTTTAAATGTTTTAAAAACTAATATACTTAAATGTACACTTCATGAATACATTTAAAATAATTAATTTTAATGAAATACAGGCTAATTATATACCTGTATCAATATATGTAATACATAGGGTAAACGAGCACAGACTTTCACACTACCAACCATTCTCCACTCTATCTCATAACACTGATACACTTGAACACATATATTATTTATCTTTTCGACATATATGTGTTGAAGTGTATCAATGTTATGAGATAGAATGGAGAGTGGTGGGTAGTGTGAGAGTCTGTGCTCATATACCAAATAATTAATTTTAAAAATATTAAACTCTTTATTTTGTTGTATGCTAATTATTATATTTTCTTAACGTTATTGTTTTTAATGGTGTTACTTTTATGAATCATTTAATATTTTTATTCTTTTTATAATGCAGTATTAAGTTATTGTGAAAACTCCATTTTCAGTAAATATATAGAAAAGTCAATATGGCATTTTCATTATTGAGCCACTTGAAATACAGATCAATTTCCATATATTTGATCTCAGTGATTGCAACTAGATTTGTTTTATTGAATAGTATTGTTTTATAATATAATATAATTAACAATACAAATAAATATTGTGTTCATACATATATGGATTTTGAAATTAAACAGATCGTTTCAACTATATCTTTTTTACATCAAATTTATTTTTAAAAAGGTAAATAAATAAACTTTCTTTCTAATTATTTTTGAAAATAATCTCTCACTTCCTTATTTTTAATAAATCACTTTTTACCTGTATTGTAAGTCTACTTATTAAATAAAGCAACAATCATTGGCATTTAGTATGTTGAGCGCTGTCTATTTATAGTGCCTGGGTAGAAAAGTGGTTTTCTTTATCAAAAATTACATAAAGATCTAATGCTATATTATTTAATAAATACTATATTATAAAATACAAATACATTTTTAATGCTTATATGTTAATATATAAAAGTAAATAGATGTTTCATTGACCTGTGATCTCATTTAAACTTTATTTACATTATTTCTATAAGAATTGTACTATTTTTCATCAAAAATTCTATGATCATTCTGTTTTTCTGTAACTATTTAAACCTAATAAATAAGGACCATAAAATATTTTTAGATTTTGAAAAACTTAGAAGATAATAGATTCTAAACTTCCTCAAGAAATTTTTTTACAGTATAGATAAAAGTAAGAATAGTTATTGAATAAAATGAAAAGCTTAATCTTATTTTGAATTAATGGGTTTTGAATTCCTATTTAATTTCAATGACAACACACATTAAATGTTTTTTCAAAATAGCAAAAGAAAAATATATTCTTAAATATTGATTATATGTTAAAATAAATATCATATACAATATAATGCAATAATATATGGATTCTCCTTTATCAGAATCAAGGATTTGTAAGTCAATAAACCAAAAAAAAGCTATTAGTTATTATATTTTTATTGATTTTTAAAATCTATGTAGCCTCTAAAATTTTTTATTTTATATTCCATTTTCACACAATATTGTTATCCATTCAATGCCTTTAGCTTAAGCATCATTATTATTATGTCAATTCCAATAATGCAAAACAAAAATTTACTTTTTTGTATCTTCTTTTAATTTATATTTATTTTTTTGATTTCCATCTTGAAATATATAGTCTCTTGTCATAAATGACGAGCATTTTCAACATTTTCTTTACATAGATTATAAAACAAATTTCCAAGTTATTTTATTTATTATTTTCTTGCTGCAAATATCTCTGTTTGAGCTTTGAAAATAGTCAGTGTTGATCTTTTATAGCATTAGCCACAATCCATACATGAAAGTTGACAAAAAGGTATTAATCAATTAATTTTGTGTTTTTAAAATAAAAATACAGTAATATCAATTCCTTTAAAATGATAAAATATATCTATTAAAAAAAGAACATAACAACACTATGGAAATATCACAATGTTTATTAAATGATTAGAAAAAACATTGTAAAAGAAATTACATTACTGATGAAAGCAAAATATGTATGGCTAAAGTTGCAACAGGATATATTTATTTCAAATAGTGGTTAAGCCCATTGAGCCAACTATAAAATTCTAAAGAAAATTAGAAGCACATTTCCTGCACTTTTCCAATCATATCTAGACTACATATATTAATAAATAAGTTTTCTTCATTGTGTTGCTTAATAACATTCACGATACAGAATTTGGGTTACTATAAGTTATGCATTTACAGTGTTCAGTTGCTTTTTCAAATATACTTTTTTTTTTTAATTTGCATTACACATTAAAACATAAATAGTGTCAGGTTTGTTTTTTAAATAAGTTTACTATTTTCATGTTTTTGTAAATATTAAAAGATCCATTATATATATATACATTGATTTTTTAAATAACCATTAAAATGTACATTGTATTACATTTGTTTTCTAAATAAATTTCATTCTTTTCCTGTTGTTTTTTTAATCAAACAAATTATTTTAAATGAGACAATTTTTCATTCTAAGAAAAAAAACTGATTGATTAACAATTTTAGTCCATATTCATTTCAGGATAGTGATTTCCCCAATGGGTAATATGTACAAAAGATTGGCATCAGTACTTTTCTTATTATTGTCATAATATGATTTGTTCTTGATAATTTGCATATTTATTTAAAACTCTTTTTCATATCTAATCCCAATCTCTCTAACTTTTTGCCTTTTATTAGTGAAAATATTCTTTTTCAATTTTTACTACTACAAAAATTATCAATCCTCATAATATATTGATCCTATTTTTTATACAGATAAACTAGCCCAAAATATTTATATTCTTTATATTGATCTTTTTTTCTTTAAAAATCCATATTGTATTCATATGTACCATAAACTGAAGCTACTATTTATTTATTTATTTATTTTTGCATCTTTCATATAATAATCATTCTATTTTTTTTTAACTGCTTCATTTGCTGTTCACATTCCTTAAGGTGACTTCTATCTTCTTCATAACTAATAAAGATTATTAATGTTTAAGATAGCATGCTATTATTTATTGTTGTCATTATGCTGTCAGTTTTTTTTTTCTAAACTGTATCAATTTTTGATTTTTAATATAAATGTTGTTTAATAATTTATATTCAAAGTTTTAAAAAAATTATTTCTCTTTTACAGATGTGAATTGAACTAAATGTGGTAATAAGAAGCCATTATGGAATAATAGTGTATATAATCATACTAAACATTATAAATAAAATTTAACAGAGATTCGTTTTCAAAATACAATTTCTATAAATTTCACTGGATTTTTTTAAAAATAAACTATTCAAATATGTTCTGATGCAAAAATATATTCCTGTTATAAATTTGATTCCTAATTTTGTAAATGTTCTTTGAACAAAATAAATAACTAAAAATCTTAATAAATTTTATATTTCTGTAAAAAATGCATACTCTCAATAGCATTGAATCAGCTGCTGATTTATGTGTCAATAGTCTGGAAAATTCTAATAAAAAAAATTCCTATGACTTAAATATTCATCAAAATGCAAAGGAAAATATTCACAATTATGCAAAAACTGAAAATTTTGTCTGTAATACGTGTAATTATAAAGCAGGGGGAGTAAGAGATTTACGTCAACACAAAATTTCACATTCTACAAAAAAAATTTATTCATGCGATCATTGTGAATATAAAACAACATTAAAAAGATGTTTAGTTACACATGAAATGAAACATACCAAAGAAAAACCATTTTTTTGTGTTGAATGTGATTACAGAAGTTCAAATAGAACAAATCTGCGGCATCATAAGTTGACTCATGCAGGAATAAAGCCTTTTCATTGTGATAAGTGTGATTATAAAGCAACACAAAAAGTACACTTGATAGAACATAAAAGATTACATATGGGAGAAAGACCACATAAAAAATTACACGTGGAAGAAAGATTACATATGGGTGAACGACCATTTTACTGCAATCAGTGTGAATTTAGAGCAAATTCTCATCGGACTTTGAGAAGTCACTTAATTGCTCATTTGCAAAAAAGTGTTTATGAATGTAATCTTTGCAATTACAGAACAAGTCAAAAATCTGAATTTAAAAAACATCTCATTTGTCACAATAGTGATAATCAAGTGTCTCAAAGTAATGAAATATTTGGAAAAAATAATAATGGTTTGAATACTGTAGCAGATGGTAGTATTTCATTTTACTGTGTTGTGTGTAAATATGAAACATTATCCAAAATCCAATTACTCAAACATCAGACATTTCATACTGTCAAAACTATTGATTATTTTGGTTCTTATGAATATGATAAAATATATAAAAAACAACCTACTATTAAGTTTTGCGAACATTGTGACTACAAGACATATGGAAGAACTACTTTTATTGATCACGTTAGATTACATACTGGTGAAAAACCATTTCAGTGTGATCAGTGTGATTACAAATCAAATCAAAAATCTCATTTGATTCTCCATAAACGACAGCATACTGGTTTTAAACCACATCACTGTGATCAGTGTGGATATAAAACAGCACAAGTAGGACATTTATCTATTCACAAAAGGATTCATTCTGGAGAAAAACCATATCATTGTTCAGAATGTGATTATAAATGTGTTGACAAGTGTCATCTAAATAGACATAAGAGGATTCATTCTGGAGAAAAACCATATCATTGTTTAGTGTGTGATTACAAATTTCGTGATAAGACTCATTTAAATCGTCATGTAAAAAGAAAACATCTAAAAAATTAAAATATTTTAATAATATAAAAGTGGGTAAATTTAATTTGTTTTGTAAGGTGAAAAAAATTGCTATCAATTTTTTTTTATTTTGCTGAATATATTGTGTAAGAATTTTAGAATGGATATGGAAAAAAGAAAAGATTTACAATGATAAAACCATTGACTTGATTTATGATAATTTTATTTTGTTTTGAAAGAAAATTATAAATATTTTAATGTCATACTGATGATAAAGACTGATATTGACTTAAATCACTGGTTAATCTTTATAAAATTCATTTATAACTATTGGAAGGTTGACTTCAAGTTGCAAGATACTTGAGGCTTTCATTCTTTAATTCACATCCTAGATTCCACTTTAAATTATTTTATAATTTTTTTCTATCATACCTGGATTATTTTTATTTTATGAATTAACTTTCCAAATTTAACAACCCCATTAACACCTAACGGATTTCTAGTTGTCTATCATACTTTTGCTGAAAGAATGCAAATGGAGTAAAATCAAGTTTTTGAATGGTTTTACAATATACTATATTAGTAATAACACAGATGTTAATATTGACAACAAAATTTTCCATATACTAATGTGGATTAAATACCAAGATATGTACTGATATGTGAATAAGAGTTTACAATGTGCTCAAACTCAAAAGATTTATTTTTGAGTCTGGTATAAATTTAAAGAATAACTTATTTGAGTTCTAAATAAAATTATTATTTTTTAAATCAATATGTGATTTGCAATATATCAAAATCTTTAATAAATTCCTGTAATATATTGAGCTTTATTATCTACCCTTGATTTGACAAGCTAATTTTAAATTTAAATGCTACATTTTTTATAGTCTGAAGTTATACGCGAAAAAGATCTTGAGGATACAATGTAATAAGAAGGAATTTTTTAATATAGAAATTGAAAACTTAATTAATTAACGTGTGATAATTAGGAAACAGAAATAAAGTGAGAGATTTTTCTATGAATTATAGTTCGTTAAGTTTCACCTCAAATTGTTAAGAGTCACATTTTTTAATCTGTTATCTTTTCTAATGGAAATCTTTGAATTTTTGTATTTTCATCTATAAGTCTGATTTCTTTAGTATATCCAAACTGTTCAAATTTTTCTACCAATCTTCATTCAGTCTGTTTTTCTTTTCATTATGTGCATTGTATATTGTATACAGCTCTGCTAACATAGAACTAGCTTTTGTTACCATAGCTGTTTTAAGTGTAATTTCTAGTTCTTTATAAAGATTTATTGTAAGAATAATGAAATGTTATGATACACTTACTTTTTAAATTTAAAAGTATTGTAATCAATAAAACGTGCAAATTTTTTTCTGGTATTTCCCGAGTTTTTATATTATCTAGTATAAATCAGTAATAATGGCTCTAGGCTCTCAATCTTTTTAGAAACTACTTTCTTTTTCAGTATAAGACTTTAATGTATGTTTTATGATCTTCTGATTAATTTTATTTGCATGTGGTATGCGATATGACATGATAATTATTATATATCAAGTTTACTACATTTTTTGAAGAAAAGTTGATTTCTTCCAATTTTCAGATCATTGAATAGTTTTCCCATGAAGTGACATAATTTGATTGATACTTTTATTAGTTCTTCACTTACCTAAAAACTTTGTGATACAATGTCATCAATTTCTGCATTTTCTTTTTGGCAATGATTTGAAGGCTAATTAATCTGATCTCATCTTCCATTATTGAAATTTCTATTCTAAAGTATTTTGGTTGATGTCTTTGGTCTAGTTTTTTGTGTATTCCTTCCATTTGTATTTGACCTTTGTTATTTTGGTAATAATGAGTCCATTGGTATTTTTTTTAGAAAATCTACTTGTAAGTTTTGTTTTGATGTTACAAACTTTTGAAAAATAGCTCTTATCTTTCTTGGGTATTTTTTAGAAATAAACAGAAAGAATTATTTTCTTTTTTTTTTTAATGTTTTTTTTTTACTTGTCAATTACTACTACTGTATATCTTTTAATATCCATTTTCATTTTTCTAGTTTTTCATCTTATTCCAATTTTCCTCAGATTCCTTTTTAATTATTATTTTTTATTTTTATCTCCATTTTATTCAGTTCACTAATAAACAAAATAAATTGATTGTTGATGCTATTTTTAAAAATAATAAATATGATCTTTAAGTTATATCCAGAACATTGGACAAGTTTGTATTTTTTTTCTTCCCAGAGCCAATTGTGATTATTCACAATTTGTTCTTGGGAACCAGCCTTTCATTACTGACTGTCAAGAATGAAATCAATATGATTCCTATGAAATCCATTCAGTGGTATTCATATATACTTTTATACATAGCATTTGGTTGATGAAAAAATGTTTTAGCAGTAAATTTCAAATGTTAACATGACAAATAAGAATAAAATATAATTGAAAATATTCTAAATAGGTTTTATATTAATTACAAGTTTTAAAATTAATTACAAACATACTTTTCAATCTTTTATTTACAGACTGTTTTATTATTACATTTTATGTTTTAAAAAAAAACTGAAAACAAATTCAGGAAGATTTGAAAACAAATCATTGTAATGGCCATTAAAAGACACTCAGAATTGGTGTGATGAGTGTTCATTATATTACAATCTTTTAAATATTCTATTTAAAATGTTAGGGTTGCAACAATTTTTAGGTGAACATATTAACATGATTTCATTTTGATAGCTAGTAATTTACTAGAAGAATTAATTAAAATGTCAAAAAAAGCAATTTGATCCTATTCAACATATTTGTTGATATATATTGTAATGGTACGAAAATTTGGGGGTGAACCTGGGATGAATAGAAAATCATCATCAACCCCAGTTAATGAACTAATCTAAATTTAAATTTACAAATATGAATAAAATATGAGGAATGAATAGAGATCAAAACAATAATAAGTAATTTTAAATTAACCAGCATTACACAAAAGCAGCAATCATTCATCATCATAAATGATCAAAAATACAAAATAAATCCACAGATAATCTTGTGACTGCATTTGAAATGGGTCTACTATAGATCAGATTAATTATTTAGCCCTTGCTAAACTTAGGGCAGCAATATAACATAATAATTTGGATGCACATATTTAGGTGATAATCCATAAGAATATAACAACTAAAAAAAAAAAATAATGATGGGATATTAAAACATGCTGATTATCATCAATGATCTGGCCAATTAGTACCATTAATGTACTGACCAACTATAAACTTAATTTCTAAATAAATAATTAAAATGAAATGTAGTGCATGGACTTTAAAAGATATCCCCTTTGTGCTATCCAGCATTAGAGAAGTAATGAAATCATCAACTGTATGCCCATAACCTTAAACATAAATCCCTTTTATATAACAGACTATTAGGCATAAATCCAGCTCAGGGAGCAAAAGCTTTATAAATGTTAATGTGAACAAGAGATATAATATAATAATTTATAATGTTTTAGAATTAAATAAATTCACTTGAATAATTTAAACAATGAAATATAAATTTATTAATAAAGTAATCCATTACATAACAAAATCAAAGGTAATAATGGCAAACAAAATACAGACATTAAATTAAGCAAACCATGCAAAAATCCATCTCAGAAAGTGCAAAGCAGAGTGAAATGATCTGTGGAACTTTTCCCAAATGTGTATCTAAAACTCTGAGAAATTTCCCTACTATACAGCTATTTCAAGATCTAGTGCATAAACTGTGGAAGTTGCCATGAATCTCAGATTCATAAAGTGAAGAATTTCAAACCTAGGGTTCAAGTTCAGGTCAGATGATCTTTGAAATTTTTTTAAATCACAGATTTATCTAGCTTGGACCTGAACTCCAAATTAGTTTAGATGTGCTAACTAATATACCATTGAGCTCTTCCTTTTCTAATGAATCTAAGATTCATAACATATAGTTTTTACTTTTAATGTCACTTGCTTCAGCAACTACATCTTTCCAAAATCTATGAATTTGTTATTGAATTAGAAGCAGTATGATCATCATTGAATTCTTATTTATTATTATCAAATCATTTTAGCAGTAATGTAGCATTTTTTTTTCCAATGGTGTTTTAATAAATGCTATTTAATCAGTTCTACATTGTTTTATCATATTTCTCATTCTTATCACAAAAAACTAAAGAAAAACTACTTTCTCCATTTCTCAGGTTTTTATGTTCCCTTTACTCCCACTCTCAATTTTCGAAAAATAAATGCTTTATTTTTATTATCCACTACACATAAATCATATTTACAATAAAATTTTTGATCCCATTTTCATCTCATTTTATAGAAATAAAATTCCTATCTTTAGACCGAAAATCAAGAAGCTCACTATATTGTTATATTTCTATTTGCATTTTATATACTTTTTATTTTTATATAACTAAACAAACATTCATATTTATTTTCCCTAACCAACTTACAACTCTCTTTTCTCTTCCCTCATAATTACAATATATTCTCTATATGTCTGTCGCATTTCTTAGAATAAAAATAATTTTATCTAATAACTTTCTTTGCTTATATATTTGAAAGTTACTTTAACATCATCATACTTCAAACAAAAGTATATAAGACATTATGAAAAAATAAAATGCATTTATATTTAATGAGCCTATCATCTTTCAAATGCCTTCATAATTGTTATTTATTTTTCAAATGTTGCTATGATTCAACAGACAAGACTACATTTCCTGCACATACTTGATGACAGTTAGTGTTTCGAGACAAATATTTTAAGCTTATATTTTTTTTTAATGTCTTTATCTTGAAATATGATGATGATAAACAATGGTTTTCAAATATATATTTAAATATTTAACATATATAGAAAAAAGGCTGGTGTTAAATGAATAATACCATAGTGAAATTTAAAGAATATATTCAGATTAAAAATAATATAACATTTTCTAGCCTAATCAATAAATATTAAAAAGCATTTATATATTATCTAGGGGTGGGAATAACCATTAAAAGTGATTCAAAAATGTAGCATCTCTAGATTGAATTATGGCAATATACACTAGATATCAAACATTAATGAAAAGTCTCTGAAAGGTATAATGACCTGAGTGACCAAAGATGCTAGTTCAACAGAAATTACATCTCTAGTCTCATTCATCTTTTTTCTGATAACTTTGCATACAATAATATCTTTTTAATTAACATATTTGCTATATTCTCCAATATAATTAAACATATTGCAGTCATCTGAAATCATTTTTAATTTGCTTTTATTTATTCTTAATAAAGTAGAAATCCACCCCATTTGATGTAATTAATCTCTACCAATCACTTTCTATCTACTTCCTTTGAAATTTTATCTATAAAAAAAAAATATATATAAATCATGCCATATTTTCAACTATTAAATTAGGTACCATCACTTCTTTCAAAATTATTTTATATATCTCATGTTTTTATTTGAAAAATGTCATATTTTAAATTATTTGTATTCTTTTTTTGGTTTTATCCATACTATAATTCTCAGCCAATGTTGTAATTCCTCTCCCTATGCATATACTTCTATTATATAAATGTAAATCCAGGATTATCTGAAAATAACAGTTGAATTTTAAGAAAAAATAATGATAGTGCATATATGTACATATTTGCAGCCATTTTAATTTTTTGTTTTTTATCCAAGCAATACTTGTCCAGTATATCAAGATTAAACCTGCTATCATCATTTTGCATGATATTCAGAAATATTAATACTTATATAATTGAAAAAAAAAAGATTTATGATGATATATCTTAAAAGTTTCTGTACTCAGAAAACCTATTAACCTAGTTAAATGATTTTTGATACCATTTCATATATTAATAAGGCCATCCATTTCATTATATTTATTGTTTTCTTCCAGTTACTTTTATCAAATCATTCTGTCAGTATTGACAAAGTTCTGGCCTTTAATTCTATAATGTCAAAGGTATAATGGACTCGCCTGAAATTAATAATTTGCAGCATACTTAATTTTACTGTTAGATCTACTTCATTATTGTCTGGAAAAAATTTATAAGCATCAAAATTAGAAAAAACATTACTTAAGTAGACAAGTAAGAGAAGGCACAGACACTAGTTAGTTAAATTAGGCTTTAACTTAATTATAATACAACCAGGAACATTTTGTAATACTAGAATCTCTTAACATATAAAGGCCAATTATTATAAGAGTTAAAAGAATTGATATTTTATATACACAATACAATTTCCATATAAATAAAACTGTTTTTTAACTTAAGCACATAGAGCATAACGCAGATAATCTATTATTACAATTAAATCTGAAAACTTATTAAAATAATGTATGGATGACTTGCAAAGATTTACTTAATTTTGTTTTTTCCACATTTAGGGGTAGAATTCACAGGTTCAAAAGGGTAATTCCATTCCAACAAAAAGATTGAAAGTGCAATTAGTTTGAACTTTATATTCCTTCAACTCTAGTTCTTTCAAATTCATGAAAGGCATGATCAAGATTTATTTTTAGGCCCAGAAAATCTTTCCTGAGAAATTCCTAGGTTTATCTTATGTTAATTACATACATATTCATTTTAGGTATTCTTTCTTTCAACATTTGTAGACAATTTTCATTAGCAAATGTCACATCAATCTGTATAAAATTTTCTGCTGTATTGCCTAGATTACAAAGTCTTTATTACAAGCAAATAAATTTTTTTATCTGCTTTAAGAGTAATCTAAACAATGCAAACAATAGGAGCAAATCTAAATAAACTAAAATATTACTACAGATTTTATTGGTAAATTTTATTTATAAGACGACAATTATTTTTTATCATTTTAATAGCCTTATGTAAGGTGTTGTGCTTAGATACTGGTGGGCTCCAGAAGTGTGAATAGTTGAGTGACGTTCAGATCTTAAAGTCATTTGTGAATAATAAATAGTGCCTGACCAAGAATATTTTCTGCTGCAATTTGAGATAGATACTGTTTACAGTGCAGTCTTTTCTATCTCCCTCTTTTTCTTCTTTCAACATTTAAGTTAGTATAGGGCTCAATCATCTTGAGCCTCTCATATCATTGATCAACTTCCTGTACTAACTGTGATAATGAGATTGTTTGTTTGTGCACTACATTCTCATTCTATAACTGCACACATAGTATTTTTGATGCCAATTCTTTTTTTTCTAGCTCAAATTCTTTAAAATTAAGAAAACAATGATAGGGATATGTTTAATATTCAGGCACTCCATAGTTGTGATCTTACATTCAAGACAGTGCAATTATTAACATGTCTTTTTGGAACTTGATTTAAGACAGGAGTTCCAGCTGGTAAAGTTTATGTGTAGGTAGTCCTATTAGAAATCCCCCTATACACAACAGAAATGGAAGGGGCAGAGAAAATATGATCTAAAAAATGTCCTATTATGTCTAGCAAATTACACATTAAAGCTATAAAAGTAATAATTTCAGTAGTAATAGTAAAGCAGGAAATAGTGGTAGTACTAAAAATAAATATTATAAATATAATTTTTTCCTAAATATAAGAACATGGCATCTGCAAATTTTAATTGATACACACTCTTCAAAACTAGAATGGAGACTTGCACTGGTGACTAAGGAGATGGCAGAATTTGAGATCAATAAACTGCCCTTAGTGAAACTTGTCTTTCAAAGGAAGAAGTTTAATAAAACAGATGGATGACTAAAAATTTTTATGGAAGGGCAGATCAATTAATGAAAGAAAAATGCATATGTGCTCCAACCTTAGATTTCACAGAAAGAAAACTTATTCCATAATGGACATTATTACAGTAATAGCATTAAAATATCAAATTTTACTTCATGGACACTTTAATGAATGTGCTAGTATAAATAGTATACTTTCACCAAAGAGTATTAAAATAATATTGGTGCTGTAAATTCAAATGGTCTATTGTTATTGAATTTTTATACAACACTCATGTATTGACTTATCACATTGTTTAGGGAGAAAAACAACTATAAAGAAATATACACTCAAAACAATGGCATTTAATAATTACATTATAGTTAGGAATCGATCACAATACAAGAAAGGTTTCTATTTTGTGGGCACTTACAAGCATAAATCGCTGGACAGATCATAGATCATGCACTCAAAGATTAAAATGATAGATGCATTAAAAAGTAGATATTATTTATTAATAATGCTCAGATTTACAAAAAAAATTTCATTTTTTTAAAAGTATCTACTATATATTCTAAATTTCAACAGCTGTTAAAAATTAAAATTGCTACTTTTAATCTTCAGGAATTCTCTTAAAGAGTGTGTTATGAATATAAATAAATATATTCTTGGATTCATTTGAAAAAAGAAGTTTGATTAGTTTTCTGATAATGATCTTATTACAAAAATTTGATTAAAAATGATTGTGGTATTTTCTGCTTGGCAGAATAATAAATATGGAACTTCATAATAAATATAGATCTGAAAGCAGAAGTTCAATGGCTGATAGAAGAAATAAAAATGAATGAGGAATTAGGAACTACAAAGAATATAGACATTAACTATTCATGGTCATGCCATATTTTTTTTTATGTACTGATATCAATTTATCAACTTCAGAAACAATATTACAATCCTATTAAATTCAGCAATGGCATTCTCTTATATGAAGTCAATGATATTTTGAATATATGGAAGGAGTATTTTAATCATTTTTTGAATAATGAATGATACAAGAATTGTCATGGAGACTTTTAATGATAGATTCATTTTATCTACTTATTTAGATTTGAACAAAGGCATATCAAAATAGTTCTTTATAATCTTAAAAATGAATAGACTGAAAGTCCTGATAAAAAATCTGGAGAAGTTTTAAAATGTGATGGTAGTATGTTAATTTCAAAAGTATGGGGATTTTTTAGGAATATATGGACCTATGAAGTTGTGCCACTTGATTTTATGGATGATTTATTCTTTCAATTTTTAAAAATAAAGAGAATAGACAAGATTGCAATAATTATGATATTTTATTATTCACTATTTGAATAAGTTGTGTCCAGTTGAAGATGAATGTTTACCAAAGACTCCATGTGGTTTTAGAGAATCAAGAAGCACTATAGACTTTGTTTTGTTGCCAGGCAATTGCAAAAAAGGTTTCAAGAAAAAAATGCTTTATATATTACTTTTATGGATTTGATCAAGGCATTAGTTGGTTGTTCATCAAAATTTATTTGTATTAAGCAGCTTTTACATAATGAGAGAAAGTATTTTTATTACAGGTGGAAAATATGAGACTTTGAAATAAAATTGGTATTAAACAAGGATGTGTAACTTACTCTAACATTGTTTTCAATTTTTATAAGTTATCTTTTGAGCTGTTTATAGGTGGTTTAATATGTGATACAGGTTTGATAGAATTTTTAATTTGAATGATTAAAAGCAAAAACTTCATTTTCTTGGATTGTTAATTTATAATATGCTATATTTTATAACTTCTCCAGGTATTTCATCAAGACATGCAGTCTTTCATTTTTAAAATTACAAAGAACTGTTTTGATGTCACTAAACTGAATATCTTTGTCCAAATCTAAATGAAAAAATAAAATAGATTTATGATTAAAGGATATTATCTAAACTTTTATAATATTTTTCAACTCTTCCTATCTGTTCAAAATATCATTATAAGAGTGCCATTGTTGGATTTAATAGGATTAAGATACTGTTCCTCAATTCCATATGTTGCTTTTAATGCATCAGAAAAAGATCTAGAAATGACCAAAATTATGGAAGGTCTATATCACATCTTTATATCTATTTCAAGTTCTACATTTAATCTAATTTCCTGCCAAGTAGAAAATATCACATCCCTTTTAATCAAATCATTAAATCATTCTCAGAAAACCAGTCACAATTCTCCTTTTTAGTGAATCCAAGATTAGATTTACATGCATCCATAATATATTTCTAAAGAGAATTTCTTGCTTCAGTAATATAATAATCCTGATTATTTAAATTAGCAACTTTAGTGTTTAACAGCTATTGAAATTTAGTAGTGTACATTAATTTCTTCTAAAGAAAGATCAATTTTCTTGTGAATATGGTGACGTAACCTGTCTACTAGACGTCACAAAAGCACATGGTAGGTAAATAAGAAATCACATAAAAATACGTGTAAATTGTGTTTTATTAAAACATTATAATTTATTTTTTATTGAAACTAAATAATATAATTTGCTATATACTTGATTTATAATCTGTAAAGGTCAAAGATATAGAATATGAAATAAAAAATTTAAAATACTTATTACGTTTGCATTATAATTCAGAGATATTCTAAATTAGAATTTATATATGTCGCCTATTTATACACTCACATATTCTTGCCGATGCATGCTGGACTTCCCGACAATGCGCGACACTCTCTCAAGGCAATACTTACTTGTAACCTATTGACAGTCTTTACCACAGTGATCGGCTATAATTTGTATTTTTGTATATTTATTGGTAAAATAATAATTTTGTTACATAACGGGTGAAACACATACGAACTATATATATAATCCTTTATGTTTTTAGCATTCCCCAATTGCATCCAAAGTTATTACTAATTCCTAGGGGCAGTATCACCCATTTTGGGAAGCACTACTATAAATGAAAGCAAAAATTTTTATGCATAAGCTATATATGACCAAAAATCCTCTTAACCAAATCGGACTTACATTGGTGCGAGTCAGTACACATTATTGAGAAACGCAATCAAAAAAAAAAAAAGGATTGCGGTTCTCAAAAAAAAAAAAAAAAAAGTAATCAAGCATTGGTGGTCGAGAGATCAGCGACAGCTGTTTTACAACCAGTTATCCTGGGTTGGCGGGTTCGCTTCCCGGCTGATGCTATGACACATGAGAAAGAAAAAAAAAGGAATGTTGTCTTGGGTATTTAAAGAATATTTCCAACTTATTTGTTATGAGAAATATGTCAAATTTTTAATTATTCTTATTCTATTTTTAAGTCTTAATTCTTAACTTCTAGCCTCAAGAGTTTGATACCTCTGATTAGGAATATTAATTAAATATTTTGAAAAAAAAAAGATATAAATTAATTACTGTGCAGATATTGAAGAACTTCCAAAAGAAAAGTTTTTTGTTGAAGAAATTATAAGACATCATCGTAAAATATCAGATAAACAAAAAAATGGACCAGTATATTGTATGTGGGGAATGGATTAGCGGTTCACAGTTTGGTTTGTATAATTTATCGCAATCCAAAACTCATTTCTAGAGTAATTTCTCTCTCTCTCTCTCTCTTTTTAACCCTTGGAATTGAAATGGCCACGCTGGTTTACAAGTGGCTGTTTATTATTATTATATGTATTTGCAAACCTTTCTGGAATTTCGTATAAACGATTTTAAACAATTTTTCTAACTCTTTTAACGCGCTGACAAATCGCCTAGTTAAAAAAAAAAAATCTGACATTTTCAAATTTAACCTATATACATATTAATGGATAGCTTAATAAAGTATTACTAGAATAAGTATTTTAAAGTGTACAGTATTAAAAAAGTAACATACCGTACTTATTTTTATTTGCTAAATCCGTCATATAGACATGCGCATTGAAAATGCTATAGCTAATCGTTGTTTGCAAAGTAAGGTAAGGCCTTAAATAAATGGTAACCTACTTTATAAAATCTTAGAGGACATCCTTTAAAACATCTTAAACTTTATGTAATAGTTTCAAAAATAATTTCTTTAAATAAATAAAATAAACATACACATTGATTATACTCTTGTGATTTGCTGGTTCTTGTAGATATTGTTTGACCGGAATATAAGATAATGTAAGTGCCGTGCTCGGACGTTTTTTCCTTTCGGGCTCTTCGTTTAGTACGGTACGAGATTTAGAAATGTTTCTATTTATAACTTGTTAATATACGATAATCTTTATATACCTATTTGCAAATATTAAATTATATAGTACGTTTTTGTAGCTTAAATTAAAACTTTCTTTGGTTTATATAATTTATTTTTACTTTCCATATACAGAATAGGAAATATATTTGTTTCTAAAGTTTTTAAGCATTATGATTTTATATGTAAATAATGTATTGATTATAAATTATTATATTAAAGGTAGGCTAATTTTTGGTAATCAAGAAAATGAAAAATTATTGTGCTAATTTAATTAGTATAATTAATTTTTATTTATTGTTTTATTCAATTATTAAAATTTTATTTGTATTACTTTGATTTTATTTAGTTTTGTAAGTATAGATAACTTTATATTTTTGATGTTACTAGAAATCACCATTTACTAATTGACAAATTTGAGGCTAAACAGGTTTTTCTCTAAATGTATATAATAGCTCTTTTGTCATAGGTTTAGATCTTCCCTTGATATCCTCAAATAATCATTTATCTTCTCCAGTGAGCAGTATATTTTCTTCTTCCTCCTCCTTTTCCTATGTATTGATTTCTTCTTTTACATATACCATTTACAACTTTCTTAAACACTTTAACAATACTATTTTTTATATCAAAATTTTATTTTAACAGTTTCAACTGTCCTGCAGTCATCATCAGAGCTCTGATAATGGATTCTGATGATGACTGCAAGACAGTCGAAACTGTTAGAATAAAGTTTTGATATAAAAAATAGTATTGTTAAAGTGTTTAAGAAAGTTGTAAATAGTATGATATGTAAGAGTAGTAGTATTCATGGATTTTATTATGATAAACAATAGAAATTAAGAGATTATATCCATATAAACAGAAATAACTTTACCTTTTGATATTGCTTGGAAACCATCATACAAACATTTACAATTTTCACTCTATTAATCTGTAGTAACTCTTTTGTTCCAAGTTTAAATGAAGTAAAGGTAGATCTGATATGTTGGACTATTTCTATCAATAACCTTTGTTGTATACTAACTTATGTAATCTACTGACTTGTGTGTTATTATTAGCTATTGTTTGTATTTGGAAAAGTTTAAACAAAGTTCAATTTTTTTTTAGACATTCAACATTTAATGATACATGATAAAATACCATTATCACAAATCTTCAGAAAAAGAAGATTCTCTTCTACTTTAAAGCCAAGTTATTATAAGAATTTAAATCAAAGAGCTATTTTTTTTTTATAGATATGAAAATGTAGAAGATTAACATCTCCAGAGAGTTGTATATATTAAATATTTTGTTTATTATAATAAGGTTCATTAAAATATTTAATTTAACATCTGGTGAAGATGAATTATTATTTGGAAGATGTCGAGGGAAGATGTTAGTTTTTTGCTTTTCGTACCTATAAAAATAACTATTTATGATTTAATCCTTATAACAATTTAGAAGTGGAAAAGAAGGTCTTTATTTCATATAAGCCTAGGATAAAGAAGCTATTACATAGATTAATAAAGAAAAACTGATTTAGTTCAGATCTTTTTCAATTAGAAATTGGTGCTTTCCTAGTAACATCAAAAGGTAAAAAGTTAGCTCTGTCTACATAGATATAATCTCTTAATTTTTATTCTTTATCATAATAAAATCCATGAAAATATTTAACAAATATAGTCTGAAGGTCAAGTAGATTGGCCAAATATAGGTAAAATAACTAAGCAATTATATAAATTTATTTTCTATATTGTATGCTTTTATTTTTTTTTTTAATCTGATAGGATAGACTCTTGTAACTCAATTTTCATTGACTTTCCAATTTCTGATCTGCATACACATGTATTCATGATGACAATACATTTTTTCAATTATAGTCAAAAATTAGTGAAAAAATTAAATTTTAATTTTATCAGAAATAGAAATTATGAAATCCAATATGCTGTTCGGTCATATAAATTATAACAAATAATAAAAAATCATATACAACAACTAAAATAAATATATATTAATCACAAATAAAAAGTCTTTTTTGGCACATGGTTTAGTGTCGTTTTCAAATGTAAATCTATTATACTGTTATGTGATGTAATGTGATGCACTGTGTCTTCTTATATTGAGTCAAGAACCTCTCAGCCACTATGCCCAAAGAAACCTGTTAGCCACTTAATGTTCCCTTTCCATTCTCCACCCTAATTTTTCCCATATTCTTTTCTATCCTGCTCCATCCCATTTCCACAACATAATCTTTGTCAACTATATAGCCTTTATATCTAAATCCCCCTTATCTTTTCCCAATTCCAGTATAAAAACTAATAACCACTTTCTGTATAATCACTTTGTTTATATTTATTCTTCCATAACTTCATTATTTGTATCCCTTCTGCTTTCAGGCATTTACATTCAATTAACAGTTGCCTAATATTTTCTATGTCTTCCTCACACAACTTGCAGACTAAATCACCCACATTTTTCCATTTATGTGTATATTCTTTTGATACTGAAGATCCTGTTCGAGCTTTAAACAGTAAACTACTTTCCTTGCTATTATCATAAATTAATTTTCACCCAATATTCTGTTTACTTCTATATATATTTAAACTTCTTTTACTCTTCATACTAGTTCTCCATCTCTCCAACTCCCTATTCTTTGCATCTATTCTTCTATCCCATTCCTTATCACTATAACACTCAACAATTCTCCTAACACAATCATCCCACCATTTGTATAAGTATACTGACATAAATTCTTTATCCAAATTTTCTGCATACTTTACTACCTTTCTCACCCCATCCTATTGCTTATCCTTTACTTATAACCCAATTAAATACTATTTTGGCTATTCTCTTATTATCCATAAACTGCAATCTACCGAACATTTTCATTTTGCTTTTTGGTCATATAAAAACTTGATCATCCCATTTCTCCTTGAATTGTCTCCTTTGCTGTCCTCACATCAGCCTCTAATATATGTATTTTTTCTAAGTTATCTAATACCCCTTTACTAACATAATGCATTGTAACCATATGGGAACCCTGCTACTGCTACTCCCTTCCATACAATTCTAGCTATATCATACTTATTGTCTGAAAACACTGTTTATTTTTTTATCAATCCCTTTCTTTTCTTTGCTTCATTTATCAATTTTTTCTCCCATTCCAAACAATTTCTAACCAATTATAGTGTTTCATAATGGAAGTAAACTAACAATATCAAAAATAAAATATTAGTATAATAGAATAAAACTTTCATATAGAGCCATTATAACTTTAAAAAATTGACTATATAACATAACAATATACAAAACAAATAATACATATATTATACAACTTTATATATATTGCCTTACATAATTTTTCATTTATTTCCAATTGACCAGATATTAACTTAAAAATATTAAACCTTTAAATTACATTAAAAATCCAAAAAGAAGACAAATATATGAAACATATTACATTAAAAATAATTGTATGAACATTTACAGAACTTCAATAAATTTAATTAACAACTGGTCAATTGGAGGTAAATGGAAAATTATATAAGACAATATATTGTAATAGGTGTGTTACATGGTACACAATAAAATAGTGTATATATACAGACATATATATAAAGTTGAAAGGAAAAGTAGAAATAAACACAAAATTTTTATAGATAGTTTCTACATTTTCCTGGAATAAAATAACAGGAAATGGTTAAATAATTTTGAATTTAAAATAGAATTTTATTATAAAATAAACAGTTAAAAAGGTCTAAATAAATATTAATATTGTATTCTGATTTTGAAATTAAAAACAAGCATGATTTATGTTAAAATAGAGCTGATAATTGTAAACATTATTGTTCAATTTTAAAAATCTTTGTAGATCATACTTGTGATAAAATTCCAAAAGTAGCTTTCAATTAACTTTTCATCTTTTTCTAGCGAATTATTTCGTTTTTTGACCAATTCAACCCCTGGTGAATCTTTTCATAAGTATTATATGTTAAAATGCGTGTAAAACAGTATATTTTATTATAATACATTTTTTGCCGAAAATTTTGTGCTAAAAGGCAGGAAATTCAAAATTCCCACTCTTACAATAGACATAAGCCCCACCCTGATATGTTCTGCTATTGTCTATTGCCAAGGCTGTAAAATATTCAGCGTTTTACGACATTGTAGTTTTCGATGATGCAAAAACATATTTATTTGCAAATTTATTACGGTTCTAGATATTTTTTGGTACAAGTATCAATGATGGAGCTACAGGTCACTGGATGGTGCTGTTCTGACTCAAAAACAGTTAAATATATCATTTCTGAGGCAGGCTGTAATGACCTATAGTGTGTTCTGCTAATTTCTTGCAATTTATACTTGGTTTGAGCACTCTGTTCTTACTTTCCAAATGATTACTATTGAGCCTTGTGTATCGTATAATTTAAGAATGTATATATTTGAATTTAACACAACATTTAATATTAAATCAATTTTTATTTTACATTTGAATTCCGTAGTATTATGTCTAAAAATTTATCAGTGTTTTTTTTAAGTTTGTTTTGAAGAGTGTAAAATTAGACAAACTTTGTTTGTAAGCATGATTTATTTGATAAAGACATTATCTGCGAGATCTTCGAGTGAACAACAAAATGGCACACCCTGCCATGGATGGTGTTCGATCCATAATAGTTGTTTGATTTTTAATGTTAAGTTTATAAACTTACGTTTTAAATGTACAGTGATTAAAAAAAAAGTAAACTATAGTAAATTGCTTACTATATACTTTTTAAAAAATATATCTAAAAAAAAAGGTAATAAAAAAGAGGCTTTTTTAAAAAAGACGTTTCTATTTTCTCCAAAAAAAAAACAAAAACACGGCAATTAAAAGAAAAAAAAAGTAAATTACAGTAAAGCGTTTACTATACCATTTTAAAATATATAACTTGTTTAATAATATGTCCAAAAAAAGGTAAGAAAAATAACATTCTTTACTATTTATTTTATTTATTTAATAAAAAAGAAATTAAGATAAAAACATGATATTTAATCGGTTGTTTAATAATATGTCCAAAAAAAGATACAAAAAGACATTCTTTATTATTTATTTTATTTAGTAAAAAACAAATTCAGATAAAAACATGATATTTAATCAGTTCTTTAATAATATGTCAAAAAAAAAAAAGGTAAGAACAAAGACAATGTTTTTCCTATTTATTTTATTTATTTAATAAAAAAAAAAAAGGATAAAAACACGATATTTAATCATATGTTGTGGCCAGGTAACATTATAATTCTATGTTTTTAACTAGCAACAGCATCATTCAGCGACCTGTACCATCATTGATACTTGTACCTATTTTTTTTAAATAATTTACACTATATTTATTAGATATCAAGAAATATAAATTATTAATAACTTATTTTGACTTGAAATACCTTATTTTTAAAAATATAATGTTATATTAGCAGCTAACTTAAATATGGCCTGAAGCAATTTACAAGATTAGTTTCTCGTAAACAATCTACTTTATATTTATGAGTAAGAAAATATCGCAATTTTACGATAAATATTCAAAAAATTTAAACTTTTAAAGCATAATTCATTAGATATAAGAGAAATAAATAATTATTCATTTGGATGTTTAAAAATAATAAGAATTAAAAAATATTTTATTGATTTTATAAACTGAAAATAATCTTTCTAGAAATGATAATGTAAAGTCTTTGTTGTGATTGTGATCTCATTTTTTTAATATTTACATTAACAAAATGTGAACATTTAAAATGTATTTCAGTAGTAAACAAAAATATCTATCAAATAAAGTCAAAATTATTATTTTCTGATAGGTAATAATCATTTTATCATATCTTTTACGTTGATATGTGAGACAAAGAAAAACATCAGAAAATGCTGAAATGTATGAAAGGTTTGCTGCATTGCAGGAGAGTTAATGGAATCATTAACTTTTTCCAATCAGGAGAGATAAGAAAAACAGTTTTTAATTAATGTATTTTTGTCACCCTAATACAAAAAAGGGTGGATATAAAGGCAGTTGACAGTAGTTAGTCAGCCAGAATAGTTGGCTAGCAGAATTGGTGTATGGAGAAATATACAGAGTACCATGAAAATCTAAAGGAGGCCAAAAAGGATGGCAAATTCAGCAGCTGCTCTATGATTCACTATGGAGAGTTTTGATTCACATGAAGCTAGATCCATTTTCTGTGTTAACTAGCCTGCTACAAATATTGTACCGGTCAAAAATGTATGTCCATCCAACAAGATTTAGAATCTAAGCAAAAGTACCCTGAATCCATTCATGCCCAAGATACACAGGTCAGGAGCAATCATGAATTCTAACCTGTCTGTCCATTCCCCAAATCTATACACTACGGACAACACCTATGGTGATAATACATAAATTAGTTATTTCCAGACCTGGTGCTACATCGTTTTGCATGAGAACTCAGCTGATGATGATGGTGAGAGATTGAGTGAACCCAAGATATAAGTTAAAAACATACATAAATATAAATGTTATTAAGGAAATTCGAACAACATGGATTAAGTTTAAAAATATAAATATTTATTTTGACAAAATTCAAGATGATTTTATATATATATTCAACTTCATGCATTTAAAACTTTATTTTTGGTTACAAATATTTGATGATCTTGATACCATTATTTTATTTAGACAGATATGAATTTAATGTGGCAGTTACAATACTGAACGTATATTTAAAAATAGGATTTTATTCAATGTTACAAAATGGATCTATCTGGGTGTTTTGGTGGACGTTTATACATTAAGAATAATACATATTAAGATACGACAGAGTTTTGCTGATTATACAATTTTAGTAGGATGCCCTTGGCATTTCATACATAAGTTTATTTTCATTTATAGTCTTTAATTGTAACAATAAAAATAAGGACATATTTTGATCAGTGAGTAGATTAAAACATTTATTTTACACATTTTCGACATTTAACAATAGAATATTGCGAAACTCTATAAATACAGGAATGGCTTATTTCAATAAAGAGGAGGCAGCTTCATGAGAAGTTGGATCTAAACTCCAACAAAAAATATTACGAAGAGAAGACGTTTCATTATCACATATTGTTACAATTTTAACAGGCTAGAAAACTAACTAAGAAATTGCGGTGCTAGCATAATAGCTGAATATTTGCGGATCCATTTTTTTGAGGTGCTTTATCATATTATAGAAGAAAACAGTTTAGCCGACTTGCCACCCCACATTTTGTTGAATCGGTTGACAAAAGGGTCCTCGGATGGAGCTGCAATGAGCCGAACTTGGCCAGAATTATCCCATGCATTGCTCTCATTATGCAAGTATATATATGTGGTCCAGGGATATTCATTGCCCTGTTTACAACCGGAAATGAAGAGGAGATGACTCAGGCATTCCAACAACATCTCTAGATAAAGCTTAATGACATGAAGAGTGGTCTATGCTAACAACGTTTTTATAAGAATATGAAATCATTGAGTTTAAATATTAACATAAAGCCTTAAATGGTTTAACAAATATGTAATGATATGTTAAAATAATGACTTATGTAAGATAAAATCATTTATCAGAAGTTAAAATGATAATGAAGTATGCATTGCTCCCTTTTCTTGAATCACTATTTTGTTTAGCATATAAAAAAAAAACTAAAATTTACGCACTTAAAAATGCAAATAACAAAATAGATTTAAGTCACCAGTCTTTTGGTGACGATGATCAATAAGAAATTAATAAAATTAATGGACACCAATATCCACCCCAGATTGCAAAGTATTTATACATTTTGTATAACTTTACGGTAAAATATTTTTTTTAAAAAGCATATATTTATTTTAAAAGAAAAACTCAGTCTTACAAACTATTTAGAAATAAATAACCAGAACTCATTAATCCCCCCCCCCTTTACTATTCCACAGTGGGATATAGAAGTTCATAAGACTGGGTTTGATTGGCATTTACTAATAAAATTAGGTGAACATATAAAAAAATATTAAAATTAAATTATAACTACTAAATTATAAAATAAGTATGAGTTGGATGAAAAATTTTATAGTAGTATTAATTTGGATAGTAGAGAATTGATACAAAGAAAATAATTATTAATTTAGTTAAAAGAGATTCAAAATATACAGAAAACATTAATTTTAAAGAGTTACAAGTTAGAATTTAGATAATACGATTATGTTTTTGGGCTGGTTATCTCAGAATTTGATGGAATGAAGTACTGATGAGTCTTCTGTGGCATGTGGCATTTTTTGACAGCCCGGGCACTCTTGAGCGGTAGGAGCTACATCTCTACACGGTGAAGAGTGGAGCTGAAGACAGAGAGGAAGGTGGCTGAGGCTTCTCAAATATGAAACAGACATGAAGTCGGTTAGCAACTATTGTCTGAACTCTGACACAATATATTTTTGGCCCTATTTATACAAACTTTGAGTTATTCAAAGAATGTTTGTTTTAATTAAACTTCTTAACTCTAATTAATTTTTAATTTACAGAAATCTTTTCTCTGTTGTTAGTAGAGATGCAATCATAAGATAATTGTCCAAAAATAAATTCAAATCAATTTCCAGATTGGAAATAGATTTGATAAAAATGTTAACAGCTAACTAAATCAATTAGTTTTGTTTTAAATTTTACTTTCATTAACTGTAATTTTAAAATGTCGTTTAAAATCATGAAACTGACTAATGTTCCCACCCCTGTAATTCTCTTGGACAGTTGGCGATTGCATCTTCCATCTTGAATTTTTATGTAGTTTTATAATGAAAAATAATTACAAAATAAATAAGATATTATTAAAGAAAAAAATACAAAATTATTTACAATATTTGTTGTGCTTTTATATATATAAAAGCTCCGTTAATATACACATATATCTGAGTTGCATCTAGAGATATTAATATCAAAATAATTAAAGAATTTTTATTTAAAATTTATATTTATAACTTTTATATACGCTTCTCAGAAACATACATATAGTTTATATACATGTGACAAAAAAAAGCAGGATGAAACGTGAGTTGTGGTAGAACAGTGAAACTCGATCTTGAACTAAGATCGATTGTTTCAATGTGTTCTAAAAGAGTTTGCTTGCCTGAAGTTTATGTGGAACCAAATAAATGCCAACATTTACCTGATTATAAGACAATCTCAGATTGATAAACCATCAGTTGATGAATTAATTATATGTATGATGTGTCTGTACACAAAAAACCACAGATAACTGTATTGCATTATATTTATATAAAGTACAGTTAGTAAAATATTTTAGTAATTCCTTAAAATGACATTTAAATTATGAGTGCAAGTAATAATTTTGCTTGGATTAAAAATAAAAAAGTAAAGGATTAATAGACGATTTTATATTCTAAAGAAAGACATAATTAATCTATGATACTAATATGTATATATAGAATGATAATATTTTAAATCATTTATTGAGAAAAAAAGACATTTTAAAAGGGTAAACCAAGTAAATAACTTTGCTTGGATTAAAAAATCAAGTCAAGTATCAATTCATTGACAATTATATTTTAAAAGAAAAAGAAATCGAAAAAAAACATCTTTTAGATTAATTTAAAGACAAGTAATCTGTGAAGACTGATTTTATTTTTTAAAAAAGAAAGTAAAAGCCTTTGTTATTAAAGCAGTGAAATTTATGTACACTGGGTCTTGTTTTATGCGGATTATTTTAATGTGATTTTGAAGTTATGAGATTCATGTTTCTTTTTAATATCTTTCATATTTCACTATATTTATTAGATATCAAGAAATTTAAATTATTAATAACTTATTTTCACTTGAAATACTTTTTTTCCCAAAAATATAACGTTATATTAGCAGCTAACATGAATATGACCTGAAGTCCTATTTAGAACTTAGCTTCTATGTAAATAACCTATTTATACTAATGAGTAAATAATAATAGATTTATACTTACATATAAAAATATTGCAATAAATATTCAAAAAAATTGAACTTTTAAAACGTGTATTTTGATATATATAACAGAAATAAATATTTTTTTTGATTTTTAAAATAAAAAAACCAAGATTTTATAAACTGAAAATAATCTTTCTAATGATAATGTATAATCTTTTTGTTTTGATTTCGATCTCATTTTTTTAATATAGAAACAGAAAACCATTAACACAGCATAAGATTGAAAGTGGCGCTAGTTGTACATCACATCATGAATAAAAATAAAGTGGCTAACAGGTTTTCCTGGGCATAATTGCTGAGAGATTCTTGACTTTGTTTAAGGAGAAGCTACAATACATTACATCACATCGAATCTGATTTCTTTCCAGTTTACAAACGAACACTAGCGGTAATGATTAAAATATGTATGAAACATGTAAAATTAAATATTGTAGTTAGTAAAAAAAGTTTATCTTATATAAATTTTTTTCAAATATTTGAATTTTTTTATTAGTCATACTTTATTTGCTTATTTTTTTAATGCGAATTTTAAAGTAATTTTTTTTTGATGCTTTGCTTTTATGCGAATTCTGAAAATTTATCCCCCATTTTTAAGGTAAATTAGGTCTATTTTTGTGTGATTTTTTTAAAGCGGGTTTTCTGTGGAACTTATCTACCGCATAAAACAAGATCCAGGTGTATATCCAAAATGGAATTAATTATAAATAATGTTAATAATTTTATTTTCACAAATTCAAATATATTCAGAAATTATTATGCCACATGTCTGTATGCATATATATCAATATGTGGTAAATAGACATAAATTTTAATTATTTATTTTATTATTTAATGACAATTCATATATGTTTAGAAATAATTATGTCACATGTCTGTGTGCACATATATCAATGTGTGTCAAATAGATATATAACTTTTAATTTCTTTTATTATTTTATGATAATTCAAATATATTCAGATATTATTAGGCCACATGTATGTGTGCTAACTGGCTTTTAAGTAAACCTATTGAAACATCTATGTAAACCACAATATAATAACTTGAATTTTGTATACTAATCATGTAAATCACAATGTGATAATTTTTATTTTGTATATTAATCAAAATCAGAAGCTTTAATTTATATGTGTATAGCCTTATTCTAGCGGCCTTAACATTTTTTTATTGTTATTAATAAACTTGTATTGTTAAAATTATTCCAGCGAACTTAATTCTAAAGTTTTTTAGAATATATGTTGTATCATTTCTTGATCACAATAACAATTATGGAGTTTATGTTCTCTGAGTTAGATTCATGCATCACAGTCTAATATTATATGAAAGTGGATATATATTAATGTTTATGGGCATGATGATTTCTCATCAGTCATCATCCTTGTTGGCAGAAAGAAAATATTCTTTAAAGCCCATGCACTACATTTTTAGTTTAGTCTATTAGAATTTAAGTTTATAGTTAGCTAGTACATTAATGGTATTAAACGGCCAGAGCATTGATGATGATCAGCATGTTTTAATATCGCAACATTATTGTTTTTATAGTTATATATTTAGATGGATTACCACTGAAATTTATGTACCCAAATTAAGGTTTAAGTAATTTCCCAAGCTGGCAAAGGCTAAATAGTTGGCCTGGTTAACAGTAGACCCATTTCAAATCCAGCCAAAAGATTGACTGTTGATTTATTTTATATTGATTGTTGATCATTCATGTTGGTAATGATTTTTACTTATTTGTATTGCTGGTAAATTTATAGTTAATTATATTTATGCTTATACTTTAAGGAGTTAACTGGGCTGATCTCTCAGAGATCCCATGCTCTTTAATATATAAAATTACTTATATATTGTGATAGTAAACATTACTTTAATATTATTTATATATATTTTAATATTACTTTATTTTAACATTATTGTAAATTTTATATTTATTTTGAACTACTTATTATATTTTGGGGAAGATGTTCCATCATCCCAGGTTCATCTATACCCCCATCCCATTATAATATATAAAGTTCTATAATATATGTATTATTTGTTTTGTATATTGTTACCTTATATAGTCAATTTTTTAAATTTATATTGGCTTTATATGAAGATTTTATTCTATTATACCAATATTTTATTTTTGTTATTGTTATTTTACCTCCATTATGGAACACTAAATGGTGTTGCATATATAATAATTGGTTAATGTTATAATAGATTAACATTTGAAAAGGCACTAAACCATGTGCCAAAAAAGGCTTTTTATATACTATTAATATACATTTATATTAGCTGTTGTATAAGATTTTTATTATTTGTTATAATTTTAATTTTATATATAATGTTTTTTTTATTTAAAGTATATTCTTTATTAATAACACAAATTTTATATACACTTTTTACAAATAAACCACATGGTTTACCTATCAGATATACATAATAATTATTTCACTCTACTTTAAAAACACTACCCTAAAAATGCACAGAACATCACTATATATCCAGGTCTTCTATAAATATTTTGATTTAGATTATCAATCCCACACTTCACATAGTGCCGGCATACATCCACACCATATTTTGACCATAATTTTTTTCGGTAGGTATCTTAGGCATTGATTAAAGTATGTGCTCCAATCTTTATCTAGTTTTTTAAACCAGTTATACTTTTTATTATCAAAGATTGCATTACATCTTATGGACCATATTGTTTTCAATTTATGTATTATTGCCAATGTGTTATGCGGATTAAAATTCACAAAGTTTCTTTTTACTATTTTATTTAAGTTTATTACTGGTTTATGAAACACTTTATTTCTAATGTGCCAGAGGGCCTTACACTCCTCAAATAAATGCAACAAGCTATCTTCCTTTATTTTACATAACATGCAAATTGGTTCCAAGTTCATATGGAGCCTACTATTCAGCAGGGCCTTAGTAGGAAGGAGCCCATTTAGGAACCTAAATGTAAACCTAATGTACGATTGTGGTGCACATATCTGTTGCAATTTCTTCAATATATTATTTATATTTAATCCAGGTAAAAATCCTTCTATACTTCTTGCATTACTTCTCTTGTTTTTTATCTCTCTATATTTAACCCCTTCCAGACTAATCAAGTCTAGATTGTCCTGTAAATCCCTGTATGCTATCCGCAAGTCAGCAAAAAAGGATCTCCTTTCCCTATTTCATGGCAGACATTAACATCAATCAATGGAGGGTCAAAGCATTTATCTTTAATGACATTTATATATGTCTTAGCTTTGATAAATATATTCTTTTAGGTCAATTAAGTTGAGACCTACCTTATTAATGTTGAGATCGAAACTAGATTTGTTACCCTTTCCCATATATATTTCTTTTCCATTCTATAGATCTTACTTGTTGTTGTGTTATAGAGGTCAACCCATGGGGCGTAATAGTTCAAAACATGCATTGTTATAGCATTAAATACTCTAGCCCTTGTAACTTCATAAAGTTTTAATGACGAGAAATTGTTTATCCTTGTGGCTATCTTTTCTATAATTAATTTATTTAAATATCTGTTAATTGAGGTCTATATATAATGTTGTTGCTAGTGGTATCTAGCACTGCTTCTTGCAATTTAATATCGAATAATTCACGAAAATCTGGTGTCAGTAATTCAATGTTACATAAAAGTAAAAAGTGGAAAATAAAAAAAAATATATAATTTTTTTTTTTAAGAATGAATGTGCAGTAAAAAAGTATATATATTTTCTTCAGCTTTCATAAATAAAAGTATGGGTAAAAGAATTATTTAAAAACCTTACAAATAATGCTATTTTTCAGATAAAAATGACAACTAGCATTGATACAAGAGTTATTTGCAAATTTATTTAATGATCTTTTGCTCCACACTTTATTTGTAAAATCTGAAGAAATTATATTTTTTACTTTTTTGCATTGGACTTGAACCCCGACTTTCAAGCTTCCTTCAACTCCAGGAATATAAAGTATACCTATATTTAAGTATTATTAAGATATAATAAAATATTTCAAATAAAATAATATTCTAACTACAATGTTTTAGCAATTAATATATATTTATATACAATAAATATTTGCTTTTAGGTAGTATGAAGGTTTTTTTTTCTTTTGAGTATATATATATATTGCACTTTATACTAATGAACTATTATAAATTTTGCTAAATTATTTCTTTAAATTTAAAACAGTAAGCATTATTTTGAGATGTTTTTAATAATAATCTTGTTCTATGTAGTTTAGTGTAAAATGACAGTTAAGAGAACGTGAGGTTTTTGAATCAAAGCTCATCTTATCACTTCCTTTGCTGAAATATTACATAATCTTCTGAGAATCTAACCATTCATTTATTTAATAATATGGGCTTTAAAAATATCTTAAACAGATACAACATGGATATAGATGTTTACGCAAAGCTATATAAAGCCACTTAATTAAATCAGTCAGAGTAGAGATGACGTTCAGTTCAGTAAATCAGATTTTTCACCCTGAACTTTAAACATTTCTCTTAAGTCTCCCTAGACATGATTAATTCTAGAGTGGTCCATATTTTAGAGAGAATGAATTTTCCTGTTTCTCCATAAAAATGATTAACCCCAGTTGTGATTTATATTCCAGTAGAAACAATTCTGTTTTAGTGTAAAGATGAATAGTTTTAAATTGATTTGCATTAGAGATAGCAGTCTGGTTCTACATAGAAATAGTTATTCTTAAATTCCCACTCTTAAAAAGTCAATTCTATTGGTTCTGGATAGAGATGATAAATCCTAAATTGATTACCATTTTTAGAATAGTTTTTCTTGTTCTGCAAAGAAATCTATACTGATTTCATTCTAAATGGACTTAATCAATTTGCCAATTAGAAAGTTCTGTTATAAGGAAAAAATTATTTTATTGATTATATCGAATTAAAATTTACTAGCTTTGAAAATCAAATCAAAAGTTTTTTTTTTCTTTGTGTCAAAAACAAAAAAAATGTGATTAAAAGTTATTTAATAAAATTTTCAAAATAATTGCTAATATACATCAGATACCAGTTATTTTTATATCTGGTTTTTGTTATTGATGACTTTTATAAAATATAACAGTTTTATATTATATAACCATCTGCCAGTCTACTTGTAAATATAATTTAATAAATTTTTATTCAGAAAACAATGATTCAAATTTACACGTGAAGGATAATCATTGCCATCTTTTATTTAGATAAGTAGTTGTCTGGAATAAAATTCCAAGTTGCCATTATTCTGTTTGGGGTTTTGGTTACTTCTTAATTAAAATTTTAATTTAATAATTACAAATACTTGAAAATGATATGAGTAAATATTTGAAACTTAAAATACTTAAGTAATTACAGACATAATAGGAATGTTTTTATTGTTGTAATATCTTGGATCATTCATACACTTTAAGAATAAGTAACTAGTGTTAACAATAATAATTTATTGATGTTAATGATTCTTCATATATTTTTTTAATACAGTGCTGAATAATACAAACTATATTATCATTATTGCTAATAAGGTTTACATTTTACTTGTGAATGTAAGTATTTTTATGAATATTGTATGATTAATTAAATGGAAATATATTATTTACAAATGTATCATATTTAGCTTTAAATTGTATGTGCTTATGATAGTTCAATGTAAAGTAATCAAAACAGTATAATGAGGAATTGAATATATGCATATTAGTAAATTTTCAAATTTACAAGTCGATATTGAAGATGTTATATACATATATTAGTAAGAAAATCAAGTCATACATCATGTGACTTAACTTATTAAGCTTTTACTATGAATGTAATATAATGAGCATGCTAATAGCTTTATACAAGCTTTTCCGATAAATGCTGGAAGAGAAAGCATTTAAAATCTCTATCTAGAATTATCCCTATCTTCAAACCAGTTTCAAGATTATCAAAAAAGCATGTTTAGAGTTGTTCGCATGCTTCTTATATTATATATATGTATGTCATTTTTAATAATTTATAATTAAAGAGTACAAGTTTTATAGTTAAGTGTATTCTTTCTCATCTATAAATTTTATGACTCGTTTTCTAATAATCTTTATGAAGTTTCATCTTCTCTTTAATAATTCTTTACAGTGAGAAATAATTTGCATTTTTTCTTTCATGTTTATTGTCTTCTCATTTTCATTGCTTTTCATTAAATAACTTTACTATTAATTATTTATATAAAATATTTGTGAATTCAACTGATATGAATAATATTAAATATTAAAAAAATGGTAATAGACTTTGAAATATATGATGACTTGAACCATCTGATAATACATGATTTATATTGAAATGCATCTTGGGGAGCATTTACATTTGTTCAGTGTCTGTTGACTGCATATTTTAAAAAAAAGGATTTAATTTACTTAATGACTATATACATACTGTCAGTGTAATAAGAATTAATAGTGACATATGCATTATATGGTTGTAAATAAACATATATTTAAAATACTCTTAAAACAAACCAAAAGCTAAATGTTATCAAAAATATTGTGATTCTTGGCTTCAATAATGCTATTATGCAACTTAGAAATGATTTCAGATTTGATAACTTAATGGTATTGATGTTGACCAAAACATTAAATTGCTTTCAAAAGATCTTGATATTGATACTTCCAAAAATTGAAGACTAACAAATTTATTAATAAAAGAAAAAAATATGTCAAGATGTTGAGATGCTTACAAGAGAATTTTCATTAAATTATCTTTCAGTATTGCTTAAGAAAGTTGAAGATATTTTTGACTTTTTTTATGAATGGTGATCTTAACATCAAAAAAGATTCTTTGTTCGATGCTATAGAAGACTATTATAAACATGTATAGCAACAAAAAAAAAAAAACAATTTGTAAAATCATCATTGATGTGTTGTTTTTTAAATAACAATTTATTTATTTTTTTATTTTCAGCATTAACTTTTCTAAAGATTTTTTAAATTTTATTGTATGGTTAAGTGACTGATTACTATTAAGACATTGCAGTATAATAACAATGTATTGACCAGCACAAGATTTCATTTACATTATAAAAATATTACTATAATGACTATCTCTTATAGAATTATATTTAATTTGTTGGTTGTTAATTCATATTCAAATTATTAAATATTTCAATATGTAGACAAGTTGTTTTTTTGGCTACAAAATTTTTTGAAGTAAAGCAAGTTTGTTGAATGAAATTTCTTGATGACAGAAATTTTGTTTGTGAAATAACAAAGCAGTATATTCATGCTAACTTGCCTAATTCCCATATGACTATATAAACTGATGGGCTTGGATTGAAAATATTAAGGTGTTTTCAGTTTAAGACTCATAGTTTTGTAGTTAAATGGAGATAAAAGGTGGTTGCTAGTGGGTTGCATTAGATCCTAGGATCTAGATGCAGTGCTCTCAAATCCAAGGCTCCTCACTAACAAAGGCCATAAGCCAGAAACTAGTCTGGGGATATTGGATGAGTAGGCACTAGATGGGGATTTTATGCACAAGCCTTCTGGCATCCATTGATTACTCTAGCTTGCTGTGTGTGGCAATATATATAGTGAGTTTTTACCTGTTTTAACAAAAGTAAAGGTACTAAATATTCTCATCAAGAATTTTTTTACAGGAATACAACAAAAGAAAAAATATATACTGAATTTAAGATGGAAAGTATACTCTTTTCTTTAAATAATGTTTCATATTCAATGTCAGTAACAATACAACTAAATTCCTCATATACTTCCAACTTTCAAGCAGTTCTTTTCCCTACTCTGAAACCATCTATTGTAAGCTTTAGTTAATTAATTGATACCAATGATAGCATTGTAAGCTTTAGTTAATTAATTGATACCAATGATAGCAAGACCAGTTTTTGAAATTTGTCGTCATCAGTGAAACTAGAATTCAAATTAGGAACTAATGCACCTTTGCAATTAGCAGCGATAATTTGATTTTTTATACCATTCAAATTAATAGCCTGAAATTTAAAAAAAGTTCTAAAGTTTTGAAGGCAAATCAACTTGTGTTGTTTTATAGATCTATCACATGCCAGATTCTGTGTATTTTAGAGATCTCAGATTAATGTCAGCTGTAGGCCTCTTCTAACATATGACTAGAAAAATTATTATCAGTAGTATATGACTGCCTCATATACTCCCAAGAGCAGTTCTTTTCATCCTATTCTTGAGTCATGCATAATGACTTGACTAATTACTGAACATCAAATGTTACGATGCTATAATGTCAGACTGGTCTCTAGGATTTGCTTTTGTCAATGAAGACTATCAATCTTTTATTTCTTTTTACTATTCACCCTAATAGCCTTTTCAAAAAAAATGTTCAAGTTTTAAATCCAAACCAACTCACACAGTTGTATGAATCAGAATTCAGGTCAGTTTATATTTTAAAGATCTCAGATTAATGCTAACCATAATCTCTTTCTCCACTTTGGCTAGATAGTTAATACCAATAATATTAAAACTTTCTCATACACTTCCAAGAGCAGTTTTCTTTATTCTGTTATAGAATAAATAATCAATGAACATGGCATAAAGACATAATATTCTATCCTAAGTCCAGTTTCTAGCTTTTGTGCTCTGATGAAGTTATGAATGAAGAAAATTTTCATATTATGTGATTTGCTAAAGACAAGTATCACTTTTTTTAATGAATGTAGATAATAGTGACATTTATCTTCATTCTAATCAAAGGAAGCTACAACTACCTAAAATAATGAGGTATTTTTATTGTTGGCCTTATATCATCATTTTCTTCTCCCCAATACTATACGAAATTTTTGATTTTTAATATGTTATTGTGTAATAATTCTAGTCTTTTTTTATTTTAATAATTTTCTTTTTTGTTTTTTTTTTTTCAGATTTTTGGGACTAAACAAGATAATAGGAAGGTTTTATGGATGCTGATCTTTACATATTAAAGTCTTCGTGGAGGTTCCATTTAAAATTTGTTAATACAAATATGATTCCTACAATGTCAGCTGGAATTTACAAAATTCAATTAAAATGGCTTTCAAGTCCTGGAAAATATTTATGCTACAAAATTCTCATGATATCTATTTTAAACCAATGCATCAAATAAATTTTAATTTAATAGCAGGTTTTTAATTTTGTAAAAGAAATCTGAAGAGATTAATTAAATAATATATATTTCTTTGTTATAAAAAAATGGATAAATGTGACATTGATAATAATACCAATGGTCAAGAAAATTCTGATGATAGATCTTCCAATGACTTAATCAATTTTGTTCACCAAAATACAAAAGAAAATTTTCAGAATTATACAAAAAATGAAAATAATTTTATTTGTAATATATGTAATTATAAATCACGAGGAGTGCAAGATTTACGACAACACAAAATCTTGCATTCCACGACAAATATTTATTCATGTGATCAATGTGATTATAAAGCAACTTTAAAAGGGCATTTAGCTTCTCATGAAATGAGCCATACTAAAGAAAAACCTTATTTTTGTGTTCAGTGTGATTATAGGACGTCATATAGAACAAATTTGCTGCATCATAAATTAACACATGCAGGCATAAAACCATTTCATTGTGATATGTGTGATTATAAAGCAACCCAAAAAGTACATCTATTAGAACATAAAAGAATCCACACAGGAGAGAGACCTTTTGATTGTAATCTGTGTGAATTTAGAACATATCTTCAAAGTACTTTAAGAAGCCACTTGATAATGCATGTAGGAAGAAAAATTTTCCAGTGTGAACTTTGCAGTCACAAAACAAGACATAAATCTGCTCTTAAAAAACATATGATATCTCACAATAATGGTAAACAGTTGACTCAAAGTAGTGAAGTATTTATAAAAGATAGTAATAATTTCAACACAATATCAAGTCATGAAATAACTTTATTTTATTGTGATGTATGCAAATATGAAGCTTTATCTAAAACCCAATTACTCAATCATCAGGCTTTCCATACTGTCAGAACTATTGATTATTCTAGTCATTATGAATACAATAAAATACATAAAAAACAATCTTCTAATAGGCTCCTATTGTGTGAACATTGTGATTACAAAACACACAGGAAATATGCATTAATTAATCATGTGAGATTACATACCGGTGAAAGACCATTTCAGTGTAGTCATTGTGATTACAAATCAACTCAAAAAGCCCATTTAATTATTCACGAAAGGCAGCATAGTGGTTTTAAACCACATCAATGTGATCAATGTGAATACAAAACAGCACAAAAAGGGCATTTGTCTATTCACAAAAGGATTCATTCTGGAGAAAAACCATTTAAGTGTTCTGAGTGTGATTATAAATGTGTTGACAAATGTCATCTAAATCGACACAAAAGGATTCATTCTGGAGAAAAACCATATCATTGTTCTGAGTGTGATTATAAATGTGTGGAGAAGAATCTCCTTAATCGCCATATAAAAAGAAAGCATTTAAAAAATTAAAGTTTTTTATTTGGTTTCTTTAAAAATTTGCTTTCATAATTCTTTATTTTACTAAAGATGTGAAATCATATTAAAATAGATGTGAAGAACTAAAAAAATAGATTTATTATGAAAGAATAGATGAGAAAAGTAATCTTGATTACTTGAAATAGTTGATGACAATGAAAATCATTTGATATAAATAGCTTTTTTGTTTAAAAAAAAACAAACAAATCAATGGGGTATCTCTGTATTAAAATTAATATTATTTCCACCTAGATTTATGATCGGTTTAAAATTATACATGAATTAATTAGAGTTAATGTTGAAATGGAACAAAGTTCAATACCATCCCAAACTAGCTACTACTTAATCTTTCAATAAATTAATTGATTTTATTTAAGATATAATTAGGTATTCTGAAATATTCTTTTTTTTTCTTTTTTTTGAGTTCAAAAAGTTTTATTTTCTGGTAATAAAAGAAATTTAAGAATTAACTTATTGAGTTCTAAATACAAGAGTTTGTTGGTAATTCACTGGATAATTTGTAATAAATTTCTGTCATATTGGAGATTGCTTTAGATGCTTCTAGTGTGCTGCTGATTTGACTACATTTATCAGGATTGCATTACAAGAAATATTGTGCATGCATCCGGATTAGCAGACCTGTATTTTTTTAAAGCTCATATTATTTTATAATTTGAAAAGATCTCTTGAACATTGAACTTATTATTTAGTAAATAACAAAACAATTTTATCCAGAAATTGAACAGTAGACAATTAGAGATCAGATTTTAATCAAAAAATACAACTGAAGTTGAGATTTTTTGAGTAAGAGTTACTTAATAGATTGTATGGAAATTGAGATATCATTCATTTATTTATTCCCAAAAAGCACAAACAATTTTAAGGCACATCTAAATTATTAAAAAAGTCTATTGCTATAAAGAAAGATAGTTATATTTTAAGAAAGCAAGCAGTTTAGTAAGATTTTTAATTAAATTATTATGATAAGAAATGACTACATTATTATTCTAAATATAGTTTAATAAGTAATCACTTGATATTGTTTCTCTAAATGTTAATTTCTTTAAAAATATCTTTATTGAATACCAAATTCATTTAATTACTTCCTATATATGATTTTAATTAGGAAAACAAAAGCTAAAGAGTATATATATATATATATTGTAGTGGGAAAGCTACAATTTTTTATAGATATTTTCTTTTTTGAAATATTAATGGTTCATAACTAGTATTACTAAATACATCTGAATAAGCTTTTGATTGAGAATAAAAGGTTAAGCATTATATAATGCAGGCAAATGACCAAATTTATCAGATGTGTAGTTTATAGTCAATAAAAAATACAAGGAAAAGATCAGACCTAAGCCAATAACCCATATTATTTAACACAAAATAGATGATTGAAGTATTCTAAGATAATCTAGCATTTTATTATAATCTCATGAATTATTAATTTCAGTGCCTTAATAATTACCATAAAAAGCTGATAATAAAGTTCATTGGAGTGTTGAGATGATGAACAAATCAGGAGATGGTAAATTTATTGTCACAAATGAAAAAGAATTTTTTGGATATTATAATTCTTAGCTGTGAAGAAAGGAATGAAAATGTGTGAGAATTTTGCATTCTTGAGATAAAAGTAGACATAATGATGTAAGTATCATTTTATATCTAAAACAAAAGAGAATTTTCTAAATAGCATTTCAGTAAATGACATGTCACAGGCTAATCAGTAATTGTAATGATGCTGAAGTAAAAAAAATGCATAAAGAAATTGACAAAAATCATTAGAAAATAAATATTAAAAATAAATGCATAATAATAATAATGAATTGAAATGCTGTGATAAGACAGGGAAAAGATAATAAAATTATTAAAAATATTAAAGATAAAATAAAATAAAAACATAAGTTTTGTAGATAAAGTAATAAAATACTAATGAAGACATGAGTTTAAAAATTACAAGAGTAAAATTTATACAGAAATGTGCATACACTGAAGCTGATATGGATTTGGATCACAAGAAATAAATGGATTTTGATTAAATTAATGAGAAATAATGGAGAACTCTGCCTTCCACGCAGCTGGCCCGGGTTCGCTTCCCGGTCAACGCATTTGACATAAGACAAAATAATAGAGAAATTTTTTTTAGGGTTGTTGAATAGTAAATAAGTATAGGTAATATAATATGAATGATAGATTCAAATATAAGATGATAATTATTTAAGACAAATTTACAAGAATCTGTAGTAAAAATAATGGATTGAAAAAAAAAAATGATAGAAAGATTGAAAAATGTAAATTCTGAAGAAGACAGAAATATTTATAGAAAACTCAAAAATAAATTGAGACATGTGGAAAAAGAGAAATTACAAATGAAAAGTAAGTTTGATTTAATTTATAATAGAATAATATTTGAATGGAAAAAGCAAAAATCTTAGGTGAGAAATGGTAGAATATTAGTATGAAAATGGATGAATTGAGAAGATGGGGAAAATATCCCAGTAATTTATATAATGAATATAATTAGCTGACATCTATTTTAATAGATAAAAGAAACTTATAGAGATAAAGATGAAATAACTAGTACAATAATGCAAAATGAGTTCTAAATACATAAAAACATTTTCTATGATAAAAACTATCAAAATGCAGCAAGTTGAGAATTGATTAAATTCCAATTTGATTATTGAAAGCTATGAGAAGAATGATTTCAGAGAAATAATTGAAACTTGTAATGTTACTTATAATAAAAGAATCACATATTTCAAGTTATGATTCTAGTAGGAAAAAAGGTGTAATATGAAAATTTTATAACAATTTAATCACCCATGTGATTAAATAGTATTCAAGTTTAAAGCAGATGAATCATTTTAATAATGATGGAATTACCATTGAAGGTAAGAGGATTAATTATATCAAATTTTTTGATGTGTCAATACTTGAAGATGCTGAGTTGAATAAAATGTTACACATTATTGACAATACTTGTAGAAAGTTGGAATAAAAATAATGTTCTTAACAAATTCAACACAGGAAGTGATCGTTGCTTAGTGAGATGTAAGAAACATATTAATGCAAAACTAAAGAGAAAACTTATTAAGAAAAACAGTATTCACAGTTAATATTCTTAACCTTCAATAACATTCTTAAATTAGAACTTACTAAAATAAAAACCTAGAAATGAGAGAAAATAAGAATAAGCATTGGACAATAAGTTATAGAGTAGTTTAATTCTTTTAAATATTTATCCAATTTGATAATTGATGTCGGAAGTAATGAGAAAAAAATATTACAATGATTAAGTGAGAAAAGAAAGTGAAAGCATCAGACATAGTAGATAGGCATTTGGGAGAAATGGAGAAAATAAATTGAAAAGATAAGATCAGAAATGTAAAAGTATTGAGTAAATAAAGAAAATGTAATTTTTTTAAAATAAATTATGAATAGAAACTGGATTTGGCTTGTACTTAGAGACTGAAGAATTATAAATAATATATTAAAAGAAACTTTAAAAGATATGAAGTAGGAGAAGAAAAATGATTCTGAAGAATCAAATACTTATATTTAAAAAGTAGGCATGAAAAAATGAAAGGCTTGAACAATGTAATCTGTTTTCTGGCACTTTTCTTTTAGCAGATAAAATATGATTGAAAGTTTCAGTTGACAATATTATTATGTCTATAAATTCATACATTAAAGATGATAGTATAGAGCAAAATCCGATGGGCCAAATGAGTGAGAATTAATAAGCCGAATGAATTTCAAATCCCTCTAATATTGTTTCCACCAATGGTATATAAAAGTTGTTTTATTATTATTATTATTATGGAAAGCAATCTGGTAAGACATACCAGAGAATTCTGATTTAAAAAAAAAAAAAAAATTTTATAATGCAAAAGCAGAAAACAATAAGTATTTGACTTTTATAATAAAGATTTTATATTATAGTTATTTATCTAAAGTTATTTTATTGTAAATTTTAATCAGTGGGAGCTAGATAAAATAGGTCTGGAATATAGTTTAAGTTCACTATTTATATCATTAATTGAACATATTTTATGAATAGGATCTAAAGAAATATCAAATCCTTTCCATTTGGAGAAAGCATGAAGTAATCTGAAAGATGTTATTGGAAACTATCAATCTTTCTTTATTAAAGGGTTCAATAATATTTAAATCAAAAGAGGAGCAATATATAAAATTATCATGTTCTTCAATTATGCAATATGAAACATCAACTTGTAGCATGGAAATAATTTTTGCACTTTAGGATGAACAATAGTGCAAAATATTCAAATAGTTAGATTGAATACCAATTTTTCCAAAACCCCATGGTTCTCAACTTTTTTTCGATTCAGAATTGTAATTATATTAATTAAGTCACTCAAATACATACCTTTAATTATGCCAGTGCAAAAATAATGTGTTTTAAAAATATATCTGTATTTATTACTCAAAAAATATTAATTTAAAATATATACATATAAATGGGGCTAATTAAATAAAATACAATATTTGGTAATAAATTAATGAATATTGTTTTAAAAAAGATAATTATAATTTATTAGTGAATATTGCTTTAAAAACATTTGAACAAAAACAAAATTTATTAGCATAATTTAAATGTAATTTTATCAACAAAAAGAATCATCAAAAATAACAAAAACAATTATTGGTATGGTAGTGTATCCATATCTACCAAGAATAGCAGACAAATTAAGGAAAATCTGCAATCAGTTTAATATCAGAATAGCTTTCCAGAGTCATAACACACTATGAGAAATTGTAACATCTACAAAGCCTAAACTTGAAATGCTGAAAAGCAAAAACTATATCTATAAAATACCATTGAATGTGGAAGAATGTATATTGGTGAGATCAGTTGCCTCATTGAAAAGCGATTGCAAGAACACAAACTGATGATTTGAAGAGAGAAAACAGTTATGTCTAAGGTAACAGACCATGCGTTTACCATGAACATATATTCAATTGGAAAAATTCAAAAGTAATGGATAGAGAAGAAAAGATACAAAGAAGAAAATTTAAAGAAGCTGCTCACATGACAATAGTGAACAAGCCCATAAGTCAACCTACTGTGACTATATATAATGTATGGGAACCACTAATTAACTTTGCACTTAGAAAGAATGGAGAAATATCTTGTAGATAAGTATATGAAATTTCTACAGTTTCTTGCCTTTGCTGGATGGCTCAGTTGATTAGAGCATTACCTCAAAATTTAATATTCAAGAATTTATGAGTCCAGGTTCAATCAACATCCTAGTAATGTCACTGATCAGGCCAGAAACATCTGAAAAAGAGGAGAGAATAATACCTCTCAAAACATTGCATATACTAACCTGAGTGCTATTACTAACAATTGAATGTAATTTGAAAAATAATACATTTTTCTAAATTTATTTAATACTTATGTTATTAGTTGATGGAAATAGCTAACAGTTGAATGTATTTGGAATATTTAAATAAAGTTAAATTTTTCTAAAGACATTCAATACTTATATTAAATGATGGAAATAGTCCAATATATAAATACAACTAAAATACCATCCTCGAAAACCTTCAGGAAAACATTAACAAATATTATTTAAAAAGAATTAGCTAAATAAAAAAAAAGTCTTTGTTTAACATTTATTTGATTATAAATTATATGATTATATACTGTAATGGTAAATAAATAATGAATGGATCTAGCTCTTATTTATTATACCTCACGAACTGAGAAAGCCAAAATTTTAATGATAAAGAATGGGATAAGTTTCAGTTTAATAATTCTAAGTCATGAATTTTTAATTTTAAAACTAAATATAAATGTACTAATGAGACTCAAATACTAGCTAAATAGAATTCAGAAACAAAGGGACATTTTATTGAGTTTGAATGATAAAATATAAATCTATTCCAGTAACTTAATATTCAGTAATGTAGCTATTCATTAAAATTCAAAAGTAACTAAATATTGTTTCAATATTCTCAAGGCAATGTAAGTAGAGTATAAAATTAGGCACAAAAGTATGACCCATGATCTTTTTGATAAGTGATGTAATCTAAAAATATATATAGAAGACAATTTAATTAATAAATAATAAATTCGTATTTTATTCATGTTCATATAAGAATGACAATATTATTAGCATTTTATTACAGAGGTTTCCAAAATAATTTACAAACATCATATTTGGATAATAAATATCTGATATTTATATATATTTGATAAAGACTATCTCAATTATGTAAATAAATAACATAATACTTTAATTCACTAATAATTAAATAATTTGAGATAATAGAATTTTTTTTTCTTTGGTGAATAATCACTATTTCTTCAACTGTATGAAATTCTCCTTAATCTAAAATATCTGTAGTCTCCTTAAACATTATTCTCCTAAATAACAGCATGAAATATATACCAAAAAATCCTCTTTTTATTTAATGGCAAAATACTTAAATAAGATACCAGTATTACTATATATGAAGTTATACAAGATCTCAACCTCATTGATATTCGACAGGAATTTTATAAATAAAAACTGCAATTCTAAGAGCCACTAATTATTAATACCTACTTATAAAATGACTTTCTCTAGGTCTATAAGATCCTACATATATCATTCTAATTCATGGGAAAACTATTATAAAACTAATTCATCATTAAATGTATTTCTGATGATTAAATGAAATTATCATAAGTTATATATATATATGTTAATAGTAATAAAAATAATTTAATAAATTAGTTTTTATTCATATGAGGTTCTAATACATATTTAAATTTAACATATTTTATTCATATGAGGTTCTAATACATATTTAAATTTAACATATCTGTACTGTTCAACAAACAATTTTAATACCTGTTCTTTATTTCACAGTTTTTTCAATGGAAAATGGTGAAAGAAAGTAGAACATATACAAGATATATATTTAAATATTAATCATAACTAGTTTGGACCTTTCTATTCATTGTTTTTTATTAAAAAAAAAATTCTGAATAATTTTGAAAGTATATGTTTTATCTTCGATCTTGGTTCTTCGATGATTTTGATGCAAAAATCGGGTGTTAAGATGGCTGAACAGAATCTCACTTGGCTGACATGCAGTTTTTGAAGTTACATCATCTAGCAGTAAAATATTCACTTCTTTAAAATAATCAGAACAAATAGGTGAAACTGCTCAAAAGTTCTTGGAAATGTTAATCTTCTCCAGGGATTCAGATAAATAGTTGTTTATTATATTTCTTTCTTTATGTATACATTGTGTGTTAATGATTTTCTGGCAGATAACAAAGAGTTTAATGAAATTTTGCACTGCTTAATCTGATGCATACAATAATCTGTTTACACCTTAAAATGGATTTTCTTCTGTTTCAGTAATGAAAAAGCAAAACTAGCAAACAAAACTTTGCTAAACCAGATGGAAGTGTAAACAAAACAAAAATAACAATAATAATATTGTAACAGTCAGAATCGTCTATCTCGCTAACACACTGCAGAATTCAAACCCCAGATACGAAACTGAACATTCTAGGAGGAGTTGCCTTCTAGATATACTAAGTTCGAATCTAAAGTCCAAATTTCACAGCGCCATCTACGTGATAACGCATCTGATGCCACTACTCTTATAACCTTTGACCGGTGCCTGGTGGGCAGGGAGAAACAAAGGACTCTATACTAAAAGAAGCTTGGGTGGCTAATTAACGTCTATGGATTTACAAAAGAAATGCAGAAAATATATATATAGACCGAGACAGTGATAGGAATCAAATAAAATAAGAGATCAAATTTAGTTTTAAATAATTTCACAAAATTTATTTATATAATATATATATATATAACGCCACTGTCTGCTTATATGAGACAGGGATGTGTATTAAATAATTGTTGGCATTATATTCCAATAAATGACAAAAGGTTTTAAAGCAAAGTGATATATTCTATTCCTCGGGCTAATAGCATTACAATAATGTGCTTGATGAGATAGGAACATGTGCGAGGTGCTTTGAGTAATTATACAAGTTTAAGAAAATATTTGAAAATTAAGTGTTATAAAATATTTATTGATTTCGAGAATAGCACGGACAAAAGCTTACTAAGCAACAAAGTGGGAATGTGATCAAGGCATTTATTTGATGATAATAATAATAATAATAGAGTTACATTGGGAGGTCAGTATTGCTGATAATGAATTTATTAAAGTTGGAGGGTGTGACACGTTTAAGTCACGGATGCTTTGTAAAAATAAATATAAAATAAAACAATATTGAATATCTGGAATGATTACGGAGGGCATCTCACCGCTAACCCGTAGGAAAGTATTTTTATGAACAGCCGAAACTTAGCGACTGGGTGACGATTGCGTTTAATTCCCAGGTGTGTCATTTGTGGACACACTCTGCCTGGAAACCACAAGAAGCGAAGAGAATGGCCTTGGCCGTGTAAAGAATCCTTGGAAAAATAAAACAAAGCAGTCTCAACAATTCATTTACCAGCAATACGAGACTAGTGTATATCAAACATAGTAAATGGGTTTTACTTGGATTAAGAGAAATGCCCAATCAAATTCATTTAAAAAGGGTCCGCACATTCTCGACGTCAATGATGAATGTTGTAATTAAAGCAAAACACAGTAATTAAAAATAGGGAAATGCATGCTTGCGGGCTTGAAAAGTAAGTATAGATTTATATACGCAATCATGCATTAAGGGACACATTTAATCATTGACCTCGCACATACTCTCATATTAGATTAAAATCAATAACATGTAGATTTTAAACTATGTGATTATATTATATATTAAAGAAAAGAATCGCCCTCGAATGAGTGATTTGCAAGATAATAAAATTGGAAATTATTTAGAAATTTAAAATATGCCTTCATAGCGGTGTCTTATTTTCAACAAAAGGAATAATTCACTCGGTCAAAGATGATTCTGACACATTATCACAATAAAATAACAGAAAGCTTAATCAATAGAAAATATTAACCCAAGGATAGAGAGCAAAATATGTTGAGTAGATTTAAACACGTTAAAGAAATACATAATGAAGTTATGTGAAATATAAGAAATACAAATTAAAATAGCTATAGCATATTAGGAATCACGAGAGCTCTTGGGTTAATTTAGGGTTACCTCTGGAGAAGCATTTTTAGGTAGATTGATGGTCGGCAGGTTTTTATATAAATTAACAGCAAAATCTGTAAATGTTCATATTTTTGGCAGCAGCAGTTCTGGGATTCCCTGTGTGATAGCTTGATGGTCTACGGCAGCATATGGCCATTCCGGAGAGAAATAGCCTTCTTGCGCTCTACTCCGTCATGTCAAGATTTACAAATTACTACAATAATTTTGGTTAGAAACATTAGACCTCAGAATGATTTCTCTTAGAAACATTAGAATGGACAGCAAAAGAAAACCCTCCTTTTTATAGTAGAATTTAACAATAGAACTGCCCTGGAGCGTTACAAAAATATATCGGACTTATCAGCTGTAATTAAATCTATCCGAATGTCTAAAGGAATTCAACAAAATTTTAATTAATTTCTTTTGTTAATTTCCTTGTCGACATTTGAATTACAAACTAGATTTAATTAAAATTACTTTTACTAATTAAAGAAAACCTTAAGTGGACATCTGCTGTTTTTAGATAAACTTATATAACATTAACTAATTAAACTATTGTCCCTCATTTATTTTAACAGAAATATTTGGAATGACTTTTATTAAATTAAATGAAAATTATTTTACTTTTAAATTGCAATATTTGAATCTATTTACTAAATGAATTTTATTTTAAATCAAAAACATATTATGACAGTAATATATTTGTAAATAGATTCAAACAAAATAACTTTAACAATTTATAATTTTGATATGTTTTAAAATGCATATCATAGTGCGTGCACAATTACGACTTATATAACCTACTTTTTAATAAATCGAAATTACGTGAACATATACATAATTCATAATATTTTATTTTATTTGGGAATGAGTTATATATATAATACGAGCATTGTGCTTGTGGTTTAAAGTTAGTCGGGATTTTCAATATATAAGTGTATTGCAGACACACTACGATAGATTGGGGTTCAAACTAAAGTATGAGGGTAGGAAATAGGTGAGAAAAGGTGAAACGAAGATCTGCAAAGCAGACCTTACTGTTTCAATATATTAATGATCCCTCCTTAAAATTCTATTTATATCATGTCAGTATTTCCATAGTATTTTTAATTATCTAGCTCCTTGAATCTCATACTAGCTTTCTTATTTTTGAACCTTCTAGCATACAAGAGAAAGCAAATATAAATAATAATGCAGATAATTTTAAACAAACTTTAAAATACATTTAAAAAAATAAAGGGTATAAATCAGTTCTCCATTTTCTTTACAAAATAGCCACACAATAATAATTTAAAATAATTCAGTCACCTCTTCATTTAAAATTTTTTTTGTATTTATATTGCATTCTTAATACAAATGTAAACAAAATACCAACTTTAGGTGAATTAAAGTAACGAAAATTGAAATATTTATTTAAAAAAATGTGAATTGTAGTGTGTATCAAAAATACTTATACATTCAATTAAAGATATGTACAGGGTTTGTAAGACATTTATTTTTTAAAAAATAATCTTAAGTAATAAATTTTCCTACTTTTATCCCCTTTTAATTTTTTTCTTTTTAAAACGACTATTTTAAGGATTGAACTGGTTAATCCTTACAATATATTTGAATATTGTAGTTCTGATGATGACTGCTGGGCAGTTGAAATCATAAGCAAGAAGGAATAAATTCTATTTTATATATTGCAATGTAAAGTATTCATTTAAAGTGTATATGGTTTTCTATTTATTTGATTATGAAGATATTTTGCATTGCATATGTGAGAAAATTTGATAAAAGTTATCATTTTTGTAAATTATTTTATAAATTCTGATCAATTAGATAATATCCTTTACATTTTTACATTGACATTTCTTTTGAAGAAAGACATTTAGTATAGAATTCCAAACTTTTTGCTTTTATATACAGTTAACAATTAATAATAGATAAATTAACTGATTTTGTGACAATTCAATTTTTTCATAAAAGATAAATTATATTCTTAAATATAATAAATATTTTTGCTACACAAGAAGGTCTAATAAAAATTCATTGATATTAGAAGCTTTTGTTGTTTTGTTTTGTTATTATTTCAGAAATGAACTTTTAGTATAGAATTGCAAATATTTGATTTTTATATAATGTACATAATTGCAAATCAATATGTATTCACATAATGTATTGAGATGGTTATGTGTCTTATGGCATACAACATAGTAGTGTGTGCATATATATATAAAGTTGAAAGAAAAAGTAAAAACAAGCACAATTCTTTTTTTTAGATATTTATTATATTACCCTGGAATAACAGTTAAAGATTAAATAATAATTTTCATGCTTGAAATTATTTTAAATCATGCATTTAAAAAAAACTATTTAATGTTTTATTAATTTTGATTTTTACATCTAAAACAAGTTTATTTTTATGCTATAATAGATATACTGGTAATTATAAAGTTTCAGTCTGTTTTTAATTAGATTAAGATTTTTTAATTAAATACTTTGATAAAATCCTACAAAGTTGTTTTTGAGAGGATGAAGGTGAACTGAAAAGAGTCATTAACTTTTTTAAATCAAGATAAAGAAAACTTTCTTTTAATTATTGTCTTTTTGTAAAAGATTAATTTACATTACTATTATTTTGAAGTTATAATGGAAGGCAAGACATACAACTGCTGCTAATGTCACAATGGTAGAATTTGAATTCACATGGAAGCAAGGGCCAGTTTTTCTGTGTTTCTTAGCCTATATATATACATATATGAATTTATTAGATGGCAGTCTACCAAATTATAGTGTTATGAAAAATAACTATACACAAAAAGACATATACAAGATACACTTAAATTCTGAATAAAGTTAGCAATTTTTGCTTAGTGCTCTTTTGATTGTTATATTAGTCATAGTTGTGGCATCTGACTATGATTAATATAACTTAGTTAAAGTGCACTAGGCAAAAAGTGTGAACTTTATTTTTAAAATATCTCATTTGTTTTTGTGTAGTTATTTTCCCTATTACATTTCCTCAAGAAATTGCTTACCAAAATTTTCTACGTTACAAATTATAGTGACTTAATGCAAATAAGTACCAATTTATACCTTTTCCAAAGATTCCAATAAGCCAGTCTACTGTTTTAGAACGAACCATCTTATCAAGAGATTCCATCAGCTTGCTGAAGAATTAGCTTATATGTATACTATTTTATGTATATGTAGAGAAGCACAGATAAAGGTACTGCATTGTATATATAAAGTACAGCTGGTGAGTAGAATGTGCTACACATTGAAAATGATATAATTTTAAATAATTTCTTTAAAATTCCAGTTAAAATCTTTAAATTACAAGATTTAAATATAAATAACTTTTGGCTAAATTATTCAATTAAAACTAAGATATGTTTCCAGTTTTATTTTACTAAAAAAGGGAAACTCCAAAAATCTTTCTAGATTAGAGAGAACAAAAGAACTTGTTAGAATATTTTTTAAAGACATTTACAATTTATTAAGAGTAACCTGAAAAAAAAAATTTGATTTGTAAGAAGATAATAGTAATGCACACATTTGTGTGCATTATTTTTATATATATGTTTTTTGACAATTATATCTTGTGAAAATATAATATGGCTTAAGTTTAAAATTTGAAAAGAATAAAAATTCTTATGCTGCTCTTTCACAAAATAATAATTCTTTGCAACAGCTATATAATCAAATAATTTTATATATAAAAAGCTTTTTTTAACACCTGCTTTGGTGCTCTTTTCAAGTATTACAAATCTATTTAACATTAACAATCACCTGACCTAAAACCATCCAATGTCCAATAATGGAATTAAGACAAAATAATAATATAAATAATTAAAACAAATCAAAACCCTTGTACATAAATTCAATAATAAAACAATTGACTATATCATAACAATATGCCAAACAATATTACATGCATTTATATATATATATATATCAACTTATATAATTTTCCATTCATTTTTAATCAATCAATTATTAGCCAAATTTATAGAAGTCTTATAATTATTCATACAATTAGTCAAATTATTTTTAATATACTACATTTCATATATTTGTCTTCTTTTTGGATCTTTGATGAAATTTAAATATTTAATACTTTTTGTAGCATCTATTTTGCGGCCATATTTCAAGTGAATATATAATGCAGACCTATCTCTTCTTTTAATAGCATTGTCATGTTCTTTGGCTCTTACTTCTAATTGTTTTCCAGTATGCCCAAACTAAATCATTTTACAAATTGCACATGTAATTTTATATAGAATTCCTTTTTTGAACTGTAACTCACCCCTTAACCTATAATTACCTATTAATTGATCAAGATTTTTACTATTTTTATTATTTTTTGACAAATGAAATATTCTAGGATATAAATGTCAATGTGAGCACACATTTGAATGTGTGTCAGGTAGACCCACATATATGTTTAATCAGTCACTTTTTATGAATTATTAAAATGAATTATTTTATTATTAATGACAGTTCTAATATGTTACTTTTAAATTAGTTTACAAAACATAAGAGAGCTTATATATAGGTGTGTTTTATGTAAACCTATTGAGATATATAAAAATTATAATGTAGTAGCATATTTTTGTATTATTTTAGTCAAAATCAGATTACTGAATTTATAGTATACTCAACAGATCTTAATTTAATTTTATTGTTATTAATAAATCTATATTTTATTAAGTTATTCCAGTGAATTTATTTAATCCTAGACTAGGTTTAAAACATTATATGTTGGTATTATCTCTTGTTCACAGTAACAATTATAGAGCTTTTGCTCATTTAGATGGATTTGTGCAGAATGGTCAGTTATGTTGATTGGGGTTTATGTTTAGTGTTATGGACATCTGTTAATCATGATTTCATTACTTTTCTAATGTTGTATGGTGCAAAGAGATATCCTTTAAAATTCATGCACTACATTTTATTTAGTTTTATTATTAGAAATTAAGTTTATAGTTGGACAGTATATTAATGGTATACTAAATGACCACAGGGCATTGATGATGATCAGATTGCTTCTATATCCCAGCATTATTTTTTGTAATTGTTATATTCTGATGGATTATCATTTACGTTTGTGCATCCAAATTATTTTTTATACAATCTGCCTCAAGTTTGGCATGAACTAAATAATTAGCCTGGTCTATAATGGATCACTTACAAATCCAGTCACAAGATTGAGCTGTCCCTGTAGTGCTGGAAAACTCATAGTTAGTCTTTGCTGATCTCACATGCTTATAGCATTCATATTCATTATATATTTAAATTAGACTAGTTAACTTGGGGATGATGATGATGATCTTCTACCACCACATGCTCACTCTGATTTCTTCATACTGTTACAATATAGATAAAGTCACTTTTTTTTATAAAAGATATTGACAACCATATCCAAATATTACAAACCATTATCATGTTTTTCCTATATATTTTTGTTTTGAAAATTCTTTTAGCTGTTGAACATGCTGAGAATATTAGTATTCACATAATATATGACAATTAAATGCATTTCGATCTGCTTTTTTTCACATTTCAACTTTTTTATTAATGAGTATATTTCCAGAATAGTAAGCATTATGTACATTTTTGCAATGCCATAGAGCTGTCTTTAAAATGCTCAAAAAATAGGTGATTCTAAATTCATGGGTTTCAGAAAGTCAATAATCAATCTATACCAGAAAGAATGTCTTGACCAAACCATGACTACTCCACAAACATCATAAATAACAGTTGGGAAATAGAAATCTGGAATATAGACTTTTTCGTCATTGGTAGATATCAATATTTTCCAATGGATTGGGAAAATTTTATATGCACACTTTTAGTTATCATCATTTATGTTTGTAACATCACTGATTTTGTATTGTTGCATTCACATTCCAAATTGGAAGTTAACTGTAAATATTTCACTTTTGAAGCTCCAGGCAAATTGATTTGAAATGATATGGGCTGACTTCTAACATTTTAAAGGGCAAGTCAGATTATTTTGAAGTGTATAAATGTATGTTGATTTCCGCCATGATTTTCCAGGGGAAGAAGAGGTTGGTAAACATATATGTTAAATATTTTGTAATGTGTATTGGTCTATCCCTGATAAACATTGATTTGGGATTTCCCAAATCAATTTGTTCTAAGTTTTGTTTCCCCATCTGTGGTAACAGCACTCATCATTTTGAGATTGTTGATCTTGAAACATTACATTATTTTTGATACTGATATTTTTTCTTAATTATTTATCAAAACTTGAAACTGTTTTAATCTGAGCTGCTGATTTTTTTCACACAGTTTTATAGAACTGATTTCACTTTTTCAGATATTCTGCATCACTAATTTAGAATTTTAGCTGTTAAAAAAATCAACTTACTATATCTTTCAAATTCTATACTACTTTATGGTTAAAAAAAGGTCTAATGTAATGTGACAAGTGTTTCTATTGTTTTGTACCTTTGCGACATTTTCTTCTTTCCACAACAACTACTCTTACTCCTATCTCTGGACTGGACAAACCTCAAGTTAGATTTTTTACTGCCCAATATAGTTGATTGTCTACATGAAATTACATAGCGCACACAAGTAATAATTATCACATAAAATATAATTAAATAGATAAAATAATGATGTATGATTTTTCTTTATGATAAATGAATTGCAAACTTAATTGATAATATATTACACACAATTTTTTGCATGTGTTATGTGTGAAGACTATGCTGAATAGCCTCTACCTTATAATGAGCACATCGCTAAGAACTGGAACATCTTGCTTAATTTCATTGGATGTAAAAATTATGCAGGAATTTAAAAAAATTCTTTGATCCAACTTTTCTCACAGAGAAGGTTTCACATGTCATAAACAAGTCATAAATTGATGATAATATACGTGATGGTTTCTCAATTTTCCTGATTTAGGAATTATATGTGCTTTTTTATATTAGGAAAAATGATAATATGGACACTTCACATAAAACAAATTACTTTTGATATATTGAAAAGACTTGTAAAATTTTCACAAGACCATTCTCCATAGATTGCCATCAAAACAGTTTTGATCTTTATCAGTATGTTTATCCACAACCAAAACAATGGAATTCTGGGACAAGCAAAACTCTTACAAACACTAATCAGGTACACATGCTGCTAATTTTATTAATTGTCTTAATACTACCCAAATATATATATATATAATACTACCCAAATATATATATATATATATATTGTTATTTAATATAATAGTTGTGAAATACTTTAGAGTTGTTATGTTAACCCATTTTCCATTTAATTGTAAGTTCTAATAATATAAATATTAAAGTTTAAAATGTCAATTTTATTTTTAATTAAAAGTTGAGTTATTCTTAATGCATGTCATAGTAATTTACAGTTAGAACAGAAATGAATAATAATATTTGTTAAAAGATAAATTGATTTGTATGATGATAATAAATAAATAACCTTCACAAAATTTGGAATAAAATAATCAATTAAATGATTAAAAAATAATCAAGTTTGAAAGAAGTGAGAGTAGTGGAAGTAATAGACCCTAACTCATGATCTATGGAATTTCAGCTCCAAAATTCTCCACTCTACCATTTCACTAAACCACATCTATAAATGAAAATCAAAAACAGTGGCATCAAATAAAGTAAAAACTTAAAATGAAGAGATAGATTATAGAAAATGTAAGATCATAACAGTCACATTAGTTCCTGTCATAGAAAACTCAGAAAGTATAGTTAGAATGAATTGATTCTCTATGAAGCCACTGCTAATTGATAATTCTGACATTGATATAATTATCTAGTATTTTCATATTACCATGTATTTTTCAAATGTATAAAAAAAGAAGAATTGCACTGTTTTGATCCAATGTACATGCTTAGAGCATTTAACAGTGGCCATGCATATGATTAGTGCACATTTAATTCTGTTCAATTATATTCAGCTGTTTAGTTATTGGTGTTATGATACTAATGATAGGACTCTCAACAATTTAATATATGTAGTATACTTACTACTTTGGACATAATCCTTAGACATATTTTTTAAGATGGTTCCTGGTTTGCTTAAGTTGGATAGCTTTGGTTTATATGAAAGCAATAGTAAGACTTTATTTATATTAATTGGGTGAAAAAATATAGAAAAGGATGAAATAGATTATGCAACAGTGAAGTTGTAACTGCATTAGGGATAATGAAAACTGGCTAGGTCCAGGAAACGATTCCATTTGAATTGTAGTCTAAGAGAATTTGTAATATAATCTATGATTCCAGTAGAAAAAAAGACTTAATTAAGTGAAATGTAAAGATTTTAGAATTATTCGCTTAATGTGTTATGTGGCTAGTCAGTAATTGAAAATCATAAATAGACAGATTTCAAATCGATTAGACCTATGCCCTTAGTAAAGAACAAAATGTTTATAGTGGTAGTTTATGTGTAGTTAAATTAAAGTGGAAGTTGCTGTCCAAACCCAGAGTGCTATATATAAACTAATATAAATTCGTCAATAAATGAAGAAGTACAGAATTAGCTCATTCTGTAATTTTTCATTTATTGACAACCTCATATCAGTTTATATATAGCTCACTGGGGGGATTGACAGTAACTTTTTCTTACTAAAGAACAGTATGCACTTAAAAAAGAATAGCAAGACAAAACATGCAATTGAACTAGTGAGAACTATTGATGAGAGATATATAAAAATAATGAAAAGAGGTTAACATTTGTTTAATTGATCTTGATAAGTCATCGGAGAATGAGTTGAGTAACTGTATTTTGGTGCGGAGAATGAGTTGAGTAACTGTATTTTGGTGGCATATTAAAAAATAAAATTATAGATTATAAAAAAAGAATTGAAAAGTGTGTATATGAATCCGAAGATGTATGTAAAATTGAATGGTCCTACAAAAGAAAAAATATAGAATGAGATGTGACTCAAGAATGTAGTATCTCAGTTTATTTACATTTATTTAAATGAGTATTGTTTTGAAAATGTTTGAATTATCATTGGGAGTAGAAGGATGAATTTCTTTAGATTTGTTGACAATATGGCAGTACTTGAAAAATAATAAGAATTAAAATTGACAAAACTTGTTGAAAGTTTGATATGAAAAATAAATGCAGATAAAATTAAAGCAATACAAATAATTAGAGAATAAAGAAAGTTTAAACATTCGATAGGAAGTTATGGGTTAAATGCTGTTAAATCTTCGAGAAATTAAATAACAAATGATGAAAGTAACAATCAAGTAATTAGAGCAAAAATGCAATGGATATTTGGACTAACTCTTTATATAGAGCAGAATCAGATATTTTGGAAAGTGAGAAAAGAAAGAAGGCTATAAAGATGAGCATTTAGAAAAGAATGGAAAAAATAATTTGAAAATATTAAAAATGTAGATTTGAAAATAATGTATATATTTAAATAAATTATTGGAAAAAAAAAGAGTAGCAAGATTGGATAAGAACTCAGAGGCAAATGAATTATTTTAAAATTGTGGAGAAGAAACAGCATAAACAGAAAGAATTTAAAAAATTGATTAATGATCTTAAGAGGAAAATATCTTTGGCTATTAATGATGAAAAGTACTTTTATAGAGCTCTAGATTTGAAATACTAGAAAAAAATATTAAAATGGCAAAAAAAGTAAACTCACTGATGATGATCAAATGATGAAACTTGTTCATAGTATTTTGCTGCCTAGTTATTCCAATCTGCCTTTTGTTGAAAAATCATCTTAAGATTACCCTCAAATAAAAGACAATCAAGATCAGATTCATTATATAATACAGCCAAATGAAACGATTCAATAAAAATCTAATGATATAAATAGGTTAAACATTTAGTCAGATCAGTTAATCAGATTATTGTCAGTGATGGAAGTATATTTGAGATGAATGTCAGACAAAGTTTCCAATTCATATTATAACAGTAATCCATGTCTGGAATTACTTTGGGAATCAAACATATCCATTATTTTCTAGAACATAGACAATCATCGAAGGAAACTGCTAGTCAAGTACTATCACATCTGCATGAAGAAGCCGATATGATTGGAAATGTAAGATTTTAGTTAGCACATTCCACCAAACTGCAAATTGATATAGTTAAACAATTACATATTGGTACTCTGCCAAGTATATGATAAACTTTGTTAATTTACTGTTGAATGTGTAATGTTAATCTAAACAGACGTACTGCATGTATACATCTTAATTAGCACTTATCAAATAGAACTAGCCAAAATCATATTGAAGATGTAACATATTCAGTAAAACTTTGGTGGCTCTATGCACTATGTAATGTATCCATCTGTTATGTCTACATGAATTCTGACAGTATACATTAATTTTTATTTGCATTTCATTTATTCCCCAGTTAGAAGTTTTACTTTCTGGCAATAAATCATATATAAACACAACAGAATTTGACATATAAACATTTTTAAAGTAATGCAAAAGACAGAATGGGTTTAATATGTGTTATGCTTATACATGATTATGTAACTGTTAAATAATGAAATATGTGGTTTATATATGTAATAAAGTCAGATATTGTATGGTAATATCGCCACACAAACTCAAATATATATTATTATTTTAATTATTTATTTCTAAAGTGATTTTTGAAGGAACTATACCTTCATTTTCAAAGCTATAGATAGATAGCCATGTTCAATTTATTTAAACCAACAGATGCAAAATATTTCAATTAGGTCTGCCATTTCTTCGAGATTGTGTAGAATGTGTCTCTTTTATTTAACGAGTTTTCATCTAAGTTAATGAAATAGGCCTCCTTGATTTTCCTTTTTATCTCATGTCGCTCACCGCACATCACTTGCGGATTATCTGGTATACCCGAGTGGCCCGTAGAGATTTTATGATGCGCAAAAATAGAAAAGTGAGAGGGATAGGTTAGCGCCTTATTGTATGCATGTTTATGCTGCAGCAATCTTGTGTGAACAAAGGCCTTGGTCTCCCCATAATATGCTGCATGACAATTGTTTTCTGGGCAAATAATTTTATATATAGCATGCTGAGTGTTAACTGGAGGTAGTTTATCTTTGGAATTATTAATGCATCTATTAAAGTTAAGAGGGGATCTGTAACACACACTAAAGTCTTTGCAAAAAATTGTTTGTAAATCTGTATATATGTTTTTAATATATGGTAATAAAATCCTGGTTTTGTTCAGCCTATCCCCTAGATTAGGAGGGTCTTTAAATCGTCTAATTATCTTGTCTATTGTTCCCTTGTTATATTTGGCGTTTATCAAATCGTCCCTAAAAATTTGAATATTCTTATTCTTGTCAGCCTCAAAACTACACGATCTAGCATTTATCTTCAAAAATATTTTTAAACCTGCCAGCTTATACAGATTAGGCATATTTGATTGATGATGAATATGGCCTCTTATATTAATAGGTTTAATCAACATTTTATACTGGAAGTGTTGCTCCTCAATTCCCACATGCAAATCTAAATATTTCACACATCCACCAATTTCTTTTTGTGCTATATTAACTGTAAATCCCGAGGTAGTTTTCAATTCTGTAATTATATCTTCTAATGTATTCTCCGATGCTGCCATGAAAATGTCATCCACATAGCATGTGTAAATTATTAGGTCCTGACTTAAATGTCTGGAAATAATTATTTGCTCATATGCATTAAGAACAATGCTAGCAACTATCCCACTCAGTGGAAGACCCATGGGCCAACCACTGCTCATGTAGTGACATTCTTGATTGAAAACAGCATACATATTTTTATCAAGCCATCTAAAAACCGCTTCCACAAAATGTACTCGATGTTGATTCATGCTATGTTTTATAAGCTCTTTTTTTACATTGTTCTTAATGCATATGAGCAAATAATTATTCCCAGACATTTAAGTGGGGACCTAATAATTTACACATGCTATGTGGATGACATTTTTGTGGCAGCATCGGAGGATACATTAGAAGATATAATTACAGAATCGAAAACTGCCTCGGGATTTACAGTTAATATAGCACAAAAGGAAGTTGGTGGATGTGTGAAATATTTAGATTTGCAAGTGCGAATTGAGAAGCAACGCTTCCAGAATAAAATGTTGATTAAACCTATTAATATAAGAGGCCATATTCATCATCAATCAAATACACCTAATCTGTATAAGCTGGCAGATTTAAAAATATTTTTGAAGAGAAATGCTAGATTGTGCAGTTTTGAGGCTGACAAGAATAAATATTTTTAGGGACAATTTGATAAACGCCAAATATAACAAGAGAACAATAGACAAGATAATTAGATGATTTAAAGACCCTCCTAATCTAGAAGATAGGCTGAACAAAACCAGGATTTTATTACCATATATTAAAAACATACAGATTTACAAACAATTTTTTGCAAAGACTTTAGTGCGTGTTACAGATCCCCTCTTAACTTTAATAGATGCGTTAACAATTCCATGGATAAACTACCTCCAATTAACACTCAGCATGCCGTATATAAAATTATTTGCCCAGATAACAATAGTCATTCAGCATATTATGGGGAGACCAAGTTCACACAAGATTGCTGCAGCATAAATATGCATACAATAAGGTGCTAACGGATCCCTCTCACTTTTCTATTTTTGCGCCGCATAAAATCTCTATGGGCCACTTGTGTATACCAAATAATTCGCAAGTGAGGTGCGGTGAGTGACACGAGATAAGAAGGAAAATCAAGGAGGCCTATTTCATTAACTTAAATGAAAACTCGTTAAATAAAAGAGACATGTTCTACTCAATCTCGAAGAAATGGTAGACCTAATTTAAATAATTTGCATCTGTTGGTTTAAATAAATTAAACATCATTATCTATCTATAGCTTTGAAAATGAATGCATAGTTCCATCGAAAAGCACTTTAGAAATAAATAATTAGAATAATAATATATATTTGAGTTTGTGTGGTGATATTACCATAGAATATTTGACTTTATTACATGATTATGATAAGCTCAGACTTATAAAAAAATGATGGAAATATTTAGTAATTAAACAAATACACAAATACTTATTTACAATACCATTGGCGAGGCATACTGTCTAGTTGTGATGCAACTATTAATATAAGGAATTTCAGACACACTTCTGTTTATCTATCATTTCCAGCTGTACCATTACTGATTGATCATGACTAAGTATGGTGACACTTCTGCCTATCTAATAACTGCTTATCTTGTGTCTGGTTTAGGTTCTAGAAACTTCCAGTTCTGATGTGAACTTGCCTGCCTTAGCAATATGATGGAGACAACATATTGTACTGCTATTCAAGCATTACATGTTCTAATAATTTTGTGCCTAAAATTATTAAAATAAATTCCATAAACAAAGATTTTAAAATTCTAATAAATAAAAATTACTGCAGAATCAAGTACCAATAAATGACTAAAATAAATTTTGTCAAAAGAAATGGTTAAGAAGAGAATATAATTTAGAAAGTTTGAAGAGTTTTTTTTACAAACAAAACAGTGCCAAGACATAATGCCGCGTCACTCATAAGAGGGGAGAAAATTTAACTTAGCAAAATTAATCTTCACAAGTTAAGAAAAGTATATTTAGAAAGTTTATTGAAAGAGAATGCAATTAGCCTGAAGGGGAATGTAACTTAGAAAAATTAAACAAAAGGAAATCTCTTTTCATTTATTTAAGAATGAGGGATGTTTGTGTAAAGTAATGTTGATTTTAAATACATAAAGAAATAATAAAATGTGTGTGTGTAAGAAAATAAAAAATATGAAAGTTAAAAATAAAAGAAAGCTCAATTAAATTTTAAAACTCAAAGATTGCTTAATAGATAAGCTGCATAGGAATGGGATTAGCAATGGCTACTAATTAACAAATTAAAATCCATAAACAACAGGGCTAATTAAAATGCATCTTATCTAAAATTTGATTAACAAAAGCAGTGGATGGATTTTGAACAATGGAAATAACTAGCAGATTTAAAAATTAATTAAAAGATAACAAGATGGCATCACATAAATAGGGCCAAATTTTCATTATTCAGTCATTCACATATCTAGATTCAATCACCTATTAGACGTATGCCATGCTAAGCAGAAGTTGGAGCATGTGACAGTGCTCCAGCCTTCATCTGCAAGAACATCAGCAGTCTGCCCGATAGAAGCCATGCCCATCTAATAATTTGAAGCTGCCAAGAATGTCTAACTGTCTGAAATATAAGTAGCCCAGAACTGCAATTGTCAGGACCGCATCAGAAGCCTAAAATCCAACCAGTTGGAAAACCACACATGCAGCAGCAAAGAGCAAGAAGCCACAATGGTTAAAATCCTATAGGTAATAACATTTTCTTAATGGGATTTTTTATATTAATCTATAAGTAGCCATTGCAATCTTTGATTATCACCATAGTCAGTATAATAAATGAACTCTATAGCCAGCATATAATGAACTCTAGTATGTGCAGGCTCACGTATTTCCTAATGTAATTAATAAATAGTTACAGAGCTTCAAATCAGGAAATAATTAGCTATAATTCCAAGTTTGTGTGTGCTCCATCCGTATAATGTTTATATTACATTGTTATTGTATGTTTTATTAAGAATGTGTGTATTTATCTTTTATAAAATCATTGTTTATTTAATTAAAAATTTATAATTAGTTTACAAATTACAGTAAATATTTTAGTTAAAAATAAAGTATTTGTTTATCAATTATTGTCGGTCAATTCTTTTACTCATACCACTAATTAAAGCAGTTTATTATATTATTTTTCCATTGAGCTAGTTGGGATATTCAGGTGCTGAGTTGGTAGCTGTCATCCAGGGTATGTTAGTTACTTCTTGTAATTAACTGGCGCCTGAAATTTACTTCAAAATAAAGTACTTTGAATGACAGGATTTGAATTCAGCAGTCGAGAAGTTCTGGAACCTGGAAATATGGCTGTAGGTTATACCGTGTGTAAGCTGTCTGGCTACAGGTACCCTCTGGGTATTATGTTTCTCTGCCTGAGGAATCAGGTGCTGTAATATTTAAATTGCAGCTGGAGAAGATCAAATTTATAATAAATAATTGTATCTTATTTTTTAATATCTAAAAGGAAGTCAATAATTTGTTTATAATGTTTTCACAATTTTGATTATATTAAATAGTAAATTTTATTCTATATTTTTAATCTGATCTTCTCCCACCCAGTTCAATATATATTGCCATTCAGGTCTAACATTAAATTGTTGTTGTCTCATTTTACTTCCAAGTGAAGTGGCTATAATTAGATACCCATCCAAAGTGAAAGCAAACAGATTCACTGAGCATCAGCACCCATTGGCCTGTTTCTACTATTAAATATGTTGTCTATTCATATATCTATTGTTCTGGGGCAATGAATGCTCTATCTGATCAAGATAATATGAAATCTGAACTGGTTCATTAGGAAAAGGTAAGTTGAGATATAACATTCCATCCCTCTAGCTAAATTTAGCCTTGAAAAATGTAGTCATTCAGTTGGTGGATGTCTTTCATCACTTTATGGCTTTATCAGTTTTGGTGATTTCATCAGCATGTCCATTGCTTTCATCTGTCGTTTCTTGAATTTGAACTTTGTAGGCTGATCACTGCTGGCTGGTGGCACTTCACTGTTAGTTGGTGACACTTCCCTATTGACTTCACTGCTGGTTGATGACTCTTGATTTTTGGCTGGTGAATTTTGACTGTTGGTTGGTGACATATATTTCAACTTTACCTGTTTTCTGTGTCTATGGTGTTGCTGTCCATCATTATTTGCAAATCCTTTTTAATTCAATTACAACTTCTGAAACCTGTTTGCTGATTCTCTTGAATGTATGGCATAAGACTTGAGCATCTTCCATATATTAGCATTTTTATTTTTATAAACTGCCCTAGGATTCAATCCCAGTTTATTATCAATTATTTTTGTGTAGATGTTTTGATTTTATTTGGGTGTTGGTTCAGTTTAGTCATTGAAAAGCCCAAGTGATTGAACAAGACACAGTCTAATAAATTGCTATGCTAACCAGCAGACACAACAAGATCAAATGAAATGTTTGATTAGACACAGTAATTATATGTAATAACCAATGAATTTTACTAGATTGTAATCCTCACTAGCAGCATACATAATATTAAATCAACAATGTAAGAAAGGTTTACTACCTTATAAATAGTATTACAATATGACACTGCATTAGTAAAATTCATTGATTATTATGTAGTTTAATATCTTCTAATATTAGCATGAAATAAATTATAAAATTATCACAAGAAATGAATGTAAAGTGAATCATTTGATATACTCACACTCTCGCTTCAAGACACTTAAGATTGGCCTATATAAGTGAAATTAGATTTGAAAATAAGATGGTTGTTCTTATTTTTTCAGTCTTTATCTTGTGGCTGGAGAATATTCTTGTATTTAACATCATTGATTTAACATTATGTATGGCACTAGTGAAGAAGGTTTATTACCTTCTAAATAGAATTTGACACATTAACTTTAACTCTTGACTGATCCAAGAGTATTGCCTTGATAGTCAGTAATCACTCTCCTATGAAATAATTATTTTTCTATTAAATAGCTCACATCTTGGCATAGTCAACATTGCAGACCCAAAATCCAGTTCCATAGTTATTAGTATATCAATAATAATTCTGCTTGTGAAAACAAAATCAGTGTCTCTCACATTATTTATAGAGGCATTGTTGATTTTATTCTTCCAGATTTTTGAAATGGACTCTTACATTCTTTCTTGAGCAATTTTTTTTTTTTCAAAACAATCAGCTTATATGTGACTGGTATGTTAGATATATCTACACACTGTATCCCAGAGTAGAAATTAGGTGTGCTTGTTTTGCTTTGTTACATGTATAATGTTTTACAATATTACTATTAATAGTAGATCCTGTAAGTTCATTTTGATCAGAAGAATCTTTAAATGGCCCGACTTTCCAATTAACAGCTTTAATACTGGGACTAGTGGCCTGAATTGCTATGGACTCAGCTAGTTGCCTAAGAAACAACTGAATCAAACTTGACATATGGGTCCAGAAATGGCTTGATTCTAAAATTGTGGTCTTTTATTCCACAAAAGAAACAATTTCTCAAGGTTTCACTGAAAAATCTTTAAATGCATTTAAATAGATGTTTTCTTAGTTTAATGATGTCTCTTACTTTCTCTCTCTCCCCTTTGGACAGAAATTAAAGTGATATCTTTCTGTTATTATTAAGGGCAGAAAAAGTTTGATAATAAAGATAATGCTTTATCAAAATTGAGCACAATGGAAGTACCAGGACTGCAAGTGATTGTAATACCTTTAGACTGAGGTCACATATAAACACAAATGTGGCTAATTTTAAGTCAGACCTTTTTATTTGATTAGCTTGCATATAGAAAGAACTCGATCTAGGTAGGATGGCCAATTTTCAGAATAGACTGGATCAAACTCTTCTAATGACTTAATTTTAGTCATTTTGATTTTATTTTTTGCCATGAGAGAAAAAAAAATTTCCAACTCTTTTTTTACAGTTAATGATTCATGTTTGATTTTTTTTCATTTTCTATTTAGCTGTAAATTTTAGTAACACAGATCTAAACAATCTTGGAGGGGGAGAGAGAGATCCAGTTAATGAATAACCACTCGTATGCTTCTTTAATCTTATTGATGCACTAGTAATGTTAACTGTCAATTTTTAGTACTTAATGACAAAGCATTAACTGAGGTAAGATCCTGTCATGATTTCACCAACCAAAGTGTTTGTGTTTATGTAGGATTATGATAAACACAAATTCATAAAAATAAGAATATTTATTAACTAAAACAAATACATATTTACCTTATATACAACTGCTATACCTTCACCTGATACAGTTAGCAAGATATAGCATCTACTTTTCATGAAATTATTGATGTAAAGTATTTCAAGCACTTTTCTAAATTCACCTACCATTTCCAGCTGTATCATGATCACTTGCCTCATGTGTAGATACAGTGATACTTCTAGATGTTTGGTGACAGCATGCCACATGTCTGATTTAGGTTCTAGCAACTTCCAGTTTCCACATGAATTTGACCCCTTGCTTTAACCATATAATGGAGACATGCATACTGCCATTCAGATCTGACAATAAATTATCTCCTTTTACTTTCAACTGAATTGACTTCTTATAACCAGATCGGATTCATTGAGTGTTACCATCCATTGGCATGTTTCTACTATTGGATATATGTTATCTATTCATATATTTATTGGTCCAAGGTAATGAATACTCAATCCAGTCAAGATAAAATGGAATCTAGACTAGATCATTAATTAAAGGTAATTTGAGATATAACAATATGTGACGTCTATCTTTTAATATCATAACTATAAATGACTGATAACTCATCTCTTTTATAACAACAAATATGTAGTCAATTATTCATGTTATTTATTAAATCAATAAAAAAAATATATTTATTAAATAAATAAATAAATAAAATAAAAAATTTGAGAGCTTGTAATAAGTTTGAGCACAGGAAATGGCATGATCTAGTCTGACACTATCTTTAAACCATGCAAAACATTAAAGCATTTCTATAGTGTAATTTTCACTACACCACTTTCATGCAAGGTAGGGAGTGTTTTCTATCAACTTTTAATACCTTGTGAAGGAGTGTAATCATAAACATCTGACAAAAGACATGAAAAAGATATATGATCCCCAAGTTGCATATTTCGTGCTGAACCAGCACTCATCAGCACCCAGATCACAACCTTTTACACATATCGTTAGCTTTGTTCAGTATATATAGATAGCGATTTATTTTAGTTTAATTGATGTGTTAAACTTACTCCTCACAATTTTGACACAAACAACTTAATGGAAGTATATTAATAATTTTTATTATTCATTTATTAGACTAGTGTATTGAGCAAACAGTTTAAACTTTAAACCAATAAACATCACATGACTTCCTCCTCTTATGCTTGTGTATAACTGTTGTTAAAACAGCCAAAACTCACTATATATATTGCCACACACAGCAAGCTAGAGTAATCAATGGATGCCAGAAGGCTTGTGCATAAAATCCCCATCTAGTGCCTACTCATCCAATATCCCCAGACTAGTTTCTGGCTTATGCCCTTCATCAGTGAGGAGCCTTGGATCTGAGAGCAATGCATCCAGGTCTTAGAATCTAATGCAACCCTCCAGCAACCACATTTTATCTCCACTTAACTACAAAACTATGAGTATTAAACTGAAAACACCTTAATGTTTTCAATCCAAGCCCATTAGCTTATAAAATGTATGGGTACTAAACTGGGTTCAGACTCATATGACTATATAAGCTAATAGGCTTGGAATGAAAACATTAAGGTGTTTTCAGTTTAAGACTCATAGTTTTGTAATTAAGTGGAGATAAAATGGTTGCTGGAGGGTTGCATTAGATCCTAAGATCTAGATGCAGTGCTCTCAGATCCAAGGCTTCTCACTGACGAAGGCCATAAGCCAGAAACTAGTCTGGGGATATCGGATGAGTAGGCACTAGATGGGGATTTTATGCACAAGCCTTCTGGCATCCATTGATTACTTTGCTATGTGTGGCAATATATATAGCGAGTTTTGCCTGTTTTAACAACAGTTTAAACTTTGTGACTAATTGTTCTAAAGTGCAAAATATAAAATGCGCTAACACGCACAAGCACACAAAGCTGAAGACAAATAAAGAAATGTATATATATATTATTTTAGACTAGTGTAAATACAGAAATATTATTAAATGGGTAATCTCTGATCTAATAAATGATTAATAAAAATACTTAATACTGTATTAAAATATCCATTTATCATTATTATCGAGATAATCGTATTAATTAAACAGATCTTGCTGACACAGTAGAATCATATTTAGAAAATTGGTATTAGTAGTCTATTTAGCTGACAAAATACACTTTATACTAAACGAGGTAAATTTCTAATTATTTTGCTACCATATTACATCAATTTATATTTTAATATAATTATACAAATTATTTCTTAATAATTATTGATTTAAAATTCATTTAGTCAAAGAGCTAAATAAATATTTAAATTAATATATTTTGTACTTTTATTCTCCTAAATTACTGGCTCATTTTTACAAACACTAGATATAACGCAATTATTAAGCAAACTAATTTTATAGATAGACAACTTCCATATTTCTCAATTTTTTTTTAATTCTTTTTTCTTCCACTGCATTATTTTAATGCTACAATCATCTCGCAAATTCTCGCCAAATTTAATTTCTGACGAGATAGTTTACAGTGTTTGCAAGTCATTTTACTTTTCAGTTTAACGTAATGGCGTTAGCTGATGTTTGTGGCGTTTCTTTGAATGGAAAATATGACTCTTATTTTAACAGACATGCTATCATGGAAAGCATACATTCGGACATAATGTTACCACCAAACTACGAAACATCTGAATTTTTAAAAACATTCTATTCTTCGAAAAACAATAATACTAATTCGATAATTAAATTTCATCATGGAACTACAACTCTAGCCTTTAAATATAAAAATGGTGTTATAATCGCTGTAGATTCCAGAGCGACGGCTGGTAGTTATATTGCTTCTCAAACAGTTAAAAAGGTAATTGAAATAAATAAATTTCTCCTAGGTACTATGGCTGGTGGCGCTGCTGATTGTTCATTTTGGGAACGCAATTTGGCCATGCGATGCCGAATTTATGAATTGAGGAATAAAGAACGTATTTCCGTTGCTGCAGCGTCAAAAATCTTAGTTAATAATGTATACAATTATAAAGGAATGGGTCTTTCTTTGGGAACTATGATATGTGGTTGGGATAAACGTGGGCCTGGTTTATATTATGTTGATAGTGATGGAACACGCATGAGTGGAGATATGTTTTCTGTTGGATCCGGATCAACTTATGCTTATGGCATCTTAGATAGTGGCTTTAAACCTGATTTGACCGATGAAGAAGCCTATGAATTAGGAAGACGAGCAATTTATCACGCTACTTATAGAGATGCTTTCAGCGGAGGCTGTGTGAATTTATATCATATGAAGGAAACTGGCTGGGAAAAAATTTCACAGGATGATGTTGCCGTGCTTCATTATAAATATCAAGAAAAATAATTATCATTTTGAGTATTTTCATGTATTACTTTAAATCTGTAACTTTTTTGTTTTAGTAAAATTTATATTTAAAGTATTTTATACTTGTATTTATACCAATATTTAAAATATGAAAGTTCAGTTATTGTTAAACCTGTGTGTGTGTATGATGTTTCATATGTATATTTAACGTTATTTTAAAACTAGATATATTTTTATATTACTGTTGCATATGCTAGCCTCTTAAATATCTACAACTTTCATGTGTATAGGTTCAAAGCCTGTAGGAATACATCTTTCCATTGTTTATGAACGCTGCAATATTTTACAGTCGTTTGTTTGTGCTTTTACAGTTACCACGTTTACACTCATTTGACCAATCTAGACTGCCTTGTAATATTTAGTCCACAATAATTAGGTAATGCATTTACCAATCTTTCCTGAATTGTTAGCTGAGATGGCTATAGGCCAAAAAAAAAAAAATTACGCTTGTCTACAGCCTGAAACCCGAAAAATTTTGTTTTTTCATATGGTCTGGACTCAGATTTTAGATCATAAAGACAGATATTTGTATTAATCATTGCTATGATTATAGCTGTAATAATGGTAACAAGGTGATGGATGTATAATTACCATTTATATTTAAACATGAATATAAACAAATCATTTAATCTGCAATCCAAAAATTCTAAATATTAAATGAGACGAATTGATTTCTTTATAATCAAAAATCATTAAACAGACAATTTTAAATTATACAAATATAATAAATTATTTTAATATTATTAAGGCTCCTAAAGAAAAATTATAGTTTTAGATTTTTCTTTTTTTATTGCTTTTTATATACATCAATATAAAAAAGATTATATAAAATCTATAATAAATAAAGTATTGAAATAAATTATTACACTCTTAATAAAAAATTTATGCAATTATTTATTTCATAGAGTGCCATACAATTTCCCATTCTTGGTTATTTATTTTTGATATAACAAGTTAATCTAATCGATAGCTTTGAAACATAATTTATAATTATTATTTATTAATGAAATGATTGCAATGATAAAATTGTAATTGTAGATGCTTATTGCAATTGCCATTATTTATTCACCTTGTGTTTTAATTTCATAAATGATTATTCTGACTTTAAGGTTTCAAACTCAGGAATCCATCTATTGTTGTTGATAGCTTCAAATTTCTAGATAGGCAGGAAATGGAAAAAAAATTGTAATTTTCAAAGTGCATATTTCTCCCATCACATCTCTACTATTTTCAGCCAATAAGATAACTAACTGGCAGTGATGAAGCATGACTTTTAGGAATGGAAGCACATTTCTTTTTTATATAATGGTTTTATTTCACTTGCCACAACAATTTTTACATAATAGCGCTTAATATACATATATCTAGAAAAATCTGAAACTCTTATCTGTAAATCAGAGAATGTATTATCAATATATTTTTATCTTCCAAATCCTTTTAACATTCTTAAAAGTTTTAACTGTAAATTAGATCTTAGCATTGTTTGAACTTCTTATAATCTACGGGAATGCATTAGTCAAGTTCAGTCTTTCCATATATAAAAACAATTCAACTGTTAATAAAGAAAATTGCAAGTCGACAATAATTCCACACAAAAAAATAATGAATTTGAATTGCTCATTATAATCAGATTGTGATTAGTTGTTTAAATATAGATAATACATTATCAATAATCTGATTAGTTTAAATATAGATAATACATTATCAATATATTTTTATTTTCCAAATCCTTTTAACTTTCTTAACAGTTTTAAATGTAAATTAGATCTTAGCATTGTGTGAACTTTTTATAATCTTTGGAAATGTTTTAGTCGAGTTGTTTCCATATCTAAAAACAATTCAACTGTCAGTAAAAAAAATTGAAAGTGAATTTTTTAAAATGAATTTTAATTAAAGCTTTTGAAAGTTTTAGCATTCCTGCTAACTGGGTATTAAGATTTCTATCTTTTATGTACATTCAATTTTCAAAATCCTTCGCTGTCACTTGAGATATTAAGATGCATTTTTCATGTGGATAACAAATAGGAGTCAAGCAAGCAAAAATGTTAACATTTTTTTGTTATATAATTTGAAAGCTTTAGTTCTTTTAACAAATACCCATTTGATAAGGATATATGCTTTATAAGACTAAAAATAGAAATGGATAGAAAATTAAAAAAAGAAAAAAATTATGAATTATTGTATTCCACATTATTTGTAGTTATGAATATAATGTACTGGTTGATGCTTACCCTGTGGATTCATATCATGCGCACAAAATCGAACATGAGATTACTGTCATGCATCAGAATACGGCATTTTAATAAACTCAATTTTAAACTCTACAACGAATGAATTAAAGCTATTTAATTGAAGTTTTAGAGAAGAAAGATCAAACCAAAGCTGGTTATATTTCCTGATTTCTCCCTTACCAAAACTCTATTGTAATGCTAATTGATATCACGAGGTGTTGGCCACAGTATCTTTGAAAGGCAGAATTTTTACTTTGCTTTTACATGCCACTTTCGAAAAGAGAAAACCCTCTCCAGAAAGGATGTACTACTACCAGCAAAAAATAAAGAAAAGATATCAGCGTCTCAAAAAACTTTTAATAAGCCCAATAAAGTATCATCCCATAGTTTTTGCTCAGTCAACTCCCTATCTCAGGCAAATAGTGGATTGTGATATTACTGGAAAATTCATATAATCTTGGAGAGAAAGGGAGAGAGAGAAATAAAATGAAACACTTGCAAATGAATAATTTTTAAAAAAAAGTATTTATTTTCCCCAAATAAATCCATCACCATTTACACACATGAATAAACCATATTTGATTAACATATGCGTTATAATACAGAAAAATCAATAAGTAAATTGATTTAATTTAAATACGGAACTCCCCTTTCCATTTTCTTCATGTAAAACCCTTGAATAATGTGGTCTGAGTTTCTACCCACACTCGCGATTAAGCATTACTTTTCTTATAGATAATGAAATGTATATGTCTATTTACATATTCTTCCCACTTCTTTATTAAACGTTTTGTGTGTGTTTTATGTACAAATCAGATGCACATGGAGACAAAAGCAAAATAATATAATTTCAAGCAATTTAAATTTCTGTTCTACTAGGTGCAAATATATGTTACAAGCTAATAAAAAGAAAATACACACATATATATATATATGCATCTAAACTTTTTAAAATTGGCACTGTTTGGTTAGCTGTACCCCAGCAGCTAGAGGCGATGTTTCTGTGTAAACACAGAAATATCCACAGTAGGGGCCAAAAAGCAGCAATGCTTGTTCCAGCCGCTAGGTGGCGCTGTTCACCATGCGTATGCACAGGAACCTTCCACAAGCTAGGTGGCAGCAAAGCTTCCCGCCTGGTGGCGCTGGTTGCCATGCGTAAGCCCATGTAGCTTACGTCATTTGCTATCAGCAACTACCAAGAACCTAGGGGCGCTGACTGCTGTAAACATCTAGCTTATGTCGTCTGCTACCAGAAACTACCAAGATTCTAGCCCACTATGTGGCGCTGTTTCTCCACGTTACGGAAAAACCGCACTCTAAACGCATTACTAATGCCTGCTTGATAGAGTTTATGTACATACTACTTAAAAGATGGATGGCCTATAATGTACATGTGTCATTAATTTAGAAGCCACAACTATTTAAATATGCTTTCACACTTAATAGTGTTACATTCTATTTCACCGTTTAATAAATCGATGTATTTTTAAATTATTTCTTTTTAAAAATCCATCTTTTTTTTTAATTATTTACTCTAAAAGTGATTTTTTTTTTTAAATTACAAAAAGGTAATTTTTACGACAATCTTTAAACACTGCTAAAAATCAGTCTGTGTTTTTTTTTTTTTTTAAAAAAAAGCTAATTTTTTTTTCCTACGGCAGTATTTCTTTCAAAACTGTATTATTTTAAAAGATGATTGTTTGTAAAACTTTTTTTTTACACTTTTAAATATTTCCAATAACTTTTAAACTAATACAAATTATATTTCGGTTTATAGATCTTTCAATTACTTTTGCAAACGTCTTATTTTAAAAAGGTTGATAGCGTCTAAATGAATTTGCGTGCTGTTACGTGCAAACAATAATTCGAAGATCTGTTTATCAAGACTTACTTTCACGATAAATATTTTTAAATTACTGGAGAGAAAGCAAATCAAACTCTCCTTTAAATATATTAAAATATCTATTCAGTTCAAATTTAAAGGAAGTTTACAGTACAATTTATGTATACACATACATCTATTATTTGTAATATAAGATCTAAATAAATTTATAAACCATTCAAGTTTTAATATCTTTGTTAAAAAATAAATTTATTAAAATTAATATGTGTGCAAGCAATAAAACATCAAGCAGATTGAAGAGTATGACCCCTATAACATTGTATTCTTTGTAGACTTAATAAAATGTCAGAGAATTGCAGTTTGCGTAGTGTAAAAATATTCAAGGCATAAATATTAATTGTTGTATTTAAAACTTTAGAATCATTTTAATAACTAAAAATGTCATATACTCACAAGGAAATTTCAAAATAATAGGTTTAATAAGTATGGCAAAAGTAAGATATTATACAGACTCAGACAAAAAAAAAAAGATTTAGGGCAAAATGCAAAAGCTAATGACAATATAGCAAAAAGATTCTGTTTTGAAGGAAACAACACAATGAAAATTAATGAAGATAGGACAGTAATCCAAGATATGTGAGAGAGTGTCATCCACAGCTTTAAGTTGCAGGTTAAAAAATATATACATTTAATATCTTTATTGATGGTTGGAATTTAAAATGTCATGGTCTATAAAACAAACACAGATTGAGAAATTATTTTTGAAATTTGGATTGTTTTGTTTAAAAGGTTAAGAAAAAACATTGCACTCAACTGCATTTAAATTATTAAGAGCAACACTGAATGCATGAGGGTCCATTGAAATAGATATGAATGTTTGATGCTTATGTTAGGCTTGTATACTATTAAAATTAAAACTATTAGTCCTCATAAATACTTTGGAAGACATTGCCTGTCAAAATTGGATGATCGTTGAAAATTATATATGATCTTAATAGCATAAAATTCAGAAGCCTGATAGTACTGTCTTTGCCAATGCGCTGTTTCTTTCATTATTGAATTAGTAATATCACCACAGCTTGTAAAACTAATGTTACTTATTATAAGAGCTTAACAATGAGTTAATTTGTCTCATAATTATGCTGTTACAAGTTTTGGTATAGGATACATCTAGATGAACGTCTAAACATGAAAGAATTTTCAAAAAAGTAACAGCAATACTTTTTTAGTAGATACTTTCCAAGCTCAGGGTTTATCAATGAAAGCTGAAATCTAATTAGAATTTTTGCAATAGGTCACTTTATTTACTTTATGATAGAACCATCAAAATGAGTCATGTGATGCTGGTACAGTTGAGAAATGATTAATTACTTGTTCAGTAATTGAAGGTTATTGTTTTATCATGAGATAAGTACATTATCTGCAAAAGCTAGTGAATACATATTTATTTTTAATAATGGTAGAAAAAGTTTAATTAAATTTGCATATTAACGTAAAACAAAATCATCATCAACTATTATCAATCCACTGCAGGATGAACATCTCCCAAGTTTAATCCACCTCCGATCTTTAGCTTCTCCGCATCACCCCTGCACACTTTCTTATTTCATCTATCCATCTCACATGTGGTCTCTTCCTGGGTCTTCTACAATCTCTTGGAATCCAGTTTAAGATTTCAATTGTCCATCTATTATCATCTCTTCTAGCAATATGTCCAGCCCAACTCCATTTTAATCTTAATTTTTTCAATAAAATCAGTTACACCTTATTGTTCTCTTACCGATTGTGTTTTCAATCTATTCTTGTTACTCCCAACATGCATCTCTCCATACTTCTTTGAGTGGTCTGAAGTCTGTATTGCTCTTCTATTAAGTATCCAAGTCTCAGATCCATAAGTAAGAACAGGTAAAACACATTTATTAAAAATCTTCCTTTACAAACACATAGGTATATTTCCTTTTAGTATCAAGTTATTTCTACCAAAAGCACTCCAACCAAGTTTAATTCTATGATTAATTTTATCCATTATGTTTCCATCTGTATTAATAATCTGACCAAGGCGTTTGTAACTGTTAACTTCTAACTCATCGTAAACAATTTTATTTTTATATTTTGAGAAAATCCATTAAACATTATAGTCATTTTAACATTTATCTTTAGTCCTACTTTCATCTGATAACTACTGCAACATTTCCTGTAGATCTAAAGCATTATTAGCAAAAACAACTACATCATCTGAAAAATTTAAATGACTTAAGTAATCACCATTTACTTTCACTCTTTTAGCTTCCCATTTTAATCCACAAAATACTTCTTGCAGCACTGCTATAAAAAGTTTTGGAGATATGGAGTCACCCTGTCTTACACTCTATGTTGACTTTCCCAGTATCATCTAATCTAATTGTTGCTGTTGCATTTTTATAAATATTCTTTAAAATATGACAATATCTTGGATCTATACCTGAATGATATCTCTAGAATTGTCATTATGATATATTATAGCATTTTTCGGTAGATTTCAACAATTATTAACTTATGGGGTTGTGATCAAACAGAAAACAGTGGCAAATTTAAAGGAGATAATAAATATACTTGAATTTATTTACTGGTTAGAATCTACAGATTTTCTAATATAATGTTTGTGAGTAGTTAGGTGGTTTAATGAATCTATAAATGAATTTCTAAATAGACAAATTTTAATATATATCACCCAACAGAAATACTTAAATATTTACCAATTTCACAATATCAACTAATAAACTATAATTTACTTTGACTAATCATTAAGATTTGATTTAATGCAAGAAGTTGTCTACACTCAGGAGGTTACAAATTTATTGCCATCCTATTAATTGAAAGGAAACCCTTTGATTTCTCTTGGAGGCCTTAAAGGAACTGAGCAAGGCAAATTCTTAATGTCCACTCCATATGTTCTTGTCATTACAGCTGTTATTACTATGTGATTATTCATATAGTATATAAACACGGATGGGCTGCTCACCAACACGCATTAGCCAGCGTGGTGAGGTTATTGGATTTTTACCTCTGAGTTTAAGATCAAGAAACACCATGGACTTTCTTCTCAGTTGCCTGATAAGGCAGAATGAATGATTGTGTAAATGATAAATATTTTTCCAATATATATATATACAATTATGACAAACAAAAATAAATCATGGCCCTTATTCCCAGGAGACTGTAAAGTCACCAACCAAGGCAGCAGTTGGTGGCCAAAGCAGAGGGTGCTAAGAATCCCCTGATTGTGGACCCAGGCTGCCATTTGATGATGACTTTTTTTTATTTAGGTACTTACAACTGCAGATCACTTTGAAGTGAAGGAAGATTGCAAGAGTTAGAAGAAAAACTGTCTTATATTAAATGAGACATTATTGGACTGTGAAGTTAGAAGTAAAGATGAAGAGACAATTGTTTTAAAAAGTGAACATGTACTCTACTATAAAGGCACAAATATTGGAAATACAATTGGAGTAGGATTCATTATAAATAAAAAGTAGAAGAACAACATTGTGGAGATTGATGGTGTATCGGACAGAGTGGCAAGATTAATTAAACAACTTAATAGCAGATACCAAATGCAGATAATTCACGTTTATGCCCCAACAAGTTCTCAAAGTGATGAAGCAGTAGAAGATTTTTATATGGATGCACAAAAGGCTTTTGATCAGAGTAAACAATATTTTAAAATTGTTATGGGAGACTTTAATGCTAGAATTGGTAAACAAATGAAAGATGAAAGTGCTGTAGGTAATTTTGGTTATGGTAATAGAAATGAGAGGACATAGACTTGTGGAGTTTGCAGGAAAAGGAAAACTTTATATTATGAATTATTATTTTGAGAAAAATGTTAAAATGAAATGTACATGGAAGCATCCAAATGAAGGTACAGCAGAACTGGATTATATTTTGACTAACAGAAAATACTTATTTCAAGATTGTAATGTTCTTAATAAATTTAACAGAGGAAGTGATCATCGATTAGTAAGATGTGAAATACATGTTAATGCAATACTAGAGAGACAAAAATTATTAAGAATTACAATATTTACAGTTGATATTTCTAATTTTGAGAAACATTCTAATCAATTTAAATTAGAACTTACAAATAGGTTTCAAGTATTATTAGATTTTGAACATGATTCAGATTTCAATGAAATAAATATGAAAACAACTGATACACTTTTAAAAACTGCAACAAAAATAGCTGATTGAAAAAAGCAGCACCTGACCAATAACATTTCTACTGAGATAAGAATTTATGAAGAAAAAAAGGAATATGCAGATATACAAAAATGATTTGTTAAAAAGGATTGGATATCTCGAATTTTGTAAAATGATGCGGAAAAGAGTTGAAAATGATATAAGAATGTATAACTGTGAACTAGCAAGGAAAGCAATAAAAGAGAATGAATGTCTCAAGAGTGTGAAACAACATTTTGGTATTGGTAGGAAATTTATATCTGCAATAAGAAAAAAAGATGGAATTATTACTAAAAAGAGAGATGACATCATGAAATAGATAGAAGACTTGTATCAAGAATTATATAGTAATAAAGAACAAATATCTCCTATATCTATTACATCTTCTGAATTGCCCAGAATTTTAAATGAAGAAGTGAGACATGCAATTAAATATATGAAGAAAGAAAAGACTCCAGGCAATGGTAGAATTATAATTGATATATTAAAAGAAGCAGGTGAGAAAATAGAAATTTTTTTAGCAACGTTATATACCAAATGTCTAAATGATAAAAATGTACCAGATGATTGGAAGAATGCAGTATTAATATTAATATTTAAAAAAGGTGATAAAGAAGATATTAGAAATTACAGACTTATCAGCCTTTTATCAGTTACATACAAAATTTTTACCAAGATAATTACAACTCGTCTACAGATAACATTGGATTTCCACCAACCAAGAGAACAAGCTGGATTTAAAAGTGGTTTTAGTACAGGAGATCATATACAGGGACTGAAAAAAGTTATAGAAAGGAAAAATGAATATGAGTTGCCATTATGTTTTGGATTTGTAGATTATGAAAAGTCATTTGAATCTATAAACTTTTCTTCAGTGATTAAAGCATTGGATCATCAAGATATTGTCATATTTTAAAGAATATTTATAAAAATGCAACAGCAACAATTAGATTAGATAATGAAACTGGGAAAGTCAACATTGAGAAGAGTGTAAGACAGGGTGACCCCATATCTCCAAAACTTTTTACAGCAGTGATGCAAGAAGTATTTTGTGGATTAAAATGGGAAGCTAAAGGAGTGAAAGTAAATGGTGATTATTTAAGTCATTTAGATTTTTCAGATGATGTAGTTGTTTTGCTAATAATGCTTTAGATCTACAGGAAATGTTGCAGTAGTTATCAGATGAAAGTAGGACTAAAGATAAATGTTAAAATGATTAAAGTAATGTTTAATGGATTTTCTCAAAATATGAAAATAAAGATTGTTTATGATGAGTTAGAAGAAGTTAACAGTTACAAACGCCTTGGTCAGATTATTAATACAGATGGAAACATAATGGATGAAATTAATCATAGAATTAAACTTGGTTGAGTGCTTTTGGTAGAAATAACTTTATACTAAAAGGAAATATACCTATGTGTTTGTAAAGGAAGATTCTTAATAAATGTGTTTTACCTGTTCTTACTTATGGATCTGAGACTTGGACACTTAATAGAAGAGCAATACAGACTTCAGACCACTCAAAGAAGTATAGAGAGATGCATGTTGGGAGTAACAAGAATATATCGAAAACAATATATCGGTAATAAGGTGTAACTGATTTTATTGAAAAAATTAAAAGATTAAAGTGGAGTTGGGCTGGACATATTGCTAGAAGAGATGATAATAGATGGACAATTGAAATCTTAAACTGGATTCCAAGAGATTGTAGAAGACCCAGGAAGAGACCACATGTGAGATGGATAGATGAAATAAGAAAGTGTGCAGGGGTGATGTGGAGAAGCTAAAGATCGGAGGTGGATTAAACTTGGAGAGATGTTCATCCTGCAGTGGATTGATAATAGTTGATGATGATGATCTTGTTTTATGATAATATACAAATTTAATTAAACTTTTTCTACCATTATTAAAAATAAATATGTATTCATTAGCTTTTGCAGATAATGTACTTATCTCATGATAAACCAATAACCTTCAATTACTGAACAAGTAATTAATCATTTCTCAACTGTATCCAGCATCACATGACTCTCATTTTGGTGGTTCTATCATAAAGTAAATAAAGTGACCTATTGCAAAAATTCTAATTAGATTTCAGCTTTCATTGATAAATCCTGAGCTTGAAAAGTATCTACTAAAAAAGTATTGCCTTTACTTTTTCAAAATTCTTTCATAATGTTTAGACATTCATCTAGATATATCCTATACCAAAATTAGCAAATCTTGTAACAGCATAATTATGAGACAAACTAACTCATTGTTAAGTTCTTATAATAAATAACATTACTTTTACAAGCTGTGGTGATATTACTAATTCAATAATGAAAGAAAGAAACCGCACTGGCAAAGACAGTACTATCAGGCTTCTGTATTGCTATTAAGATCATATATAATTTTCTATGATCATCCAATTTTGACAGGCAACATCTTCCAAATTATTTATGAGAACTAATAGTTTTAATTTTAACAGTATACAAGCCTAACATAAGCATCAAACATTCATATCTATTTCAATGGACCCTCATGCATTCAATATTGCTTTTAATAATTTAAATGCAGTTGAGTGCAATGTTTTTTCTTAACCTTTTAAACAAAACAATCCAAATTTCAAAAATAATTTCTCAATCTGTGTTTGTTTTATAGACCATGACATTTTGAATTCCAACCATCAATAAAGATATTAAATGTATATATTTTTTAACCTGCAACTTAAATCTGTGGATGACACTCTCTCACATATCTTGGATTGTTGTCCTATCTTCATTAATTTACATCTGGTGTTGTTTCCTTCAAAACAATCTTTTTGCTATATTGTCATTAGCTTTTGCATTTTGCTCTAAATCTTTTTTTTTGTCTGAGTCTGTATAATATCTTACTTTTGCCATACTTATTAAACCTATTATTTTGAAATTTCCTTGTGAGTATATGACATTTTTAGTTATTAAAATGATTCTAAAGTTTTAAATACAACTTCAATTAATATTTATGTCTTGAATATTTTTACACTACGCAAACTGCAATTCTCTGACATCTTATTAAGTCTACAAAGAATACAATGTTATAGGGGTCATACTCTTCAATCTGCTTGATGTTTTATTGCCTGCACACATTAATTTTAATAAATTTATTTTTTTAACAAAGATAGTAAAACTTGAATGCTTTATACATTTATTTAGATCTTATATTACAAATAATAGATGTATGTGTATACATAAATTGTACTGTAAACTTCCTTTAAATTTGAACTGAATAGATATTGTAATATATTTAAAGGAGAGTTTGATTTGCTTTCTCTCCAGTAATTTAAAAATATTTATTGTGAAAGAAAGTCTTGATAAACAGATCTTCGAATTATTGTTTGCACGTAACAGCATGCAAATTCATTTAGACGCTATCAACCTTTTTAAAATAAGACATTTGAGAAAATAATTGAAAGATCTATAAACCGAAATATAATTTGTATTAGTTTAAAAGTTATTGGAAATAATATTTCAAAGTGTAAAAAAAAAGTTTTACAAACAATCGTGTTTTAAAATAATACAGTGTTGAAAGAAATACTGCCGTAGGAATAAAAAAATTAGCTTTGTTTTTTTTTTTTTAAAAAAAAACACAGTCTGATTTTTAGCAGTGTTGAAAGATCGTCGTAAAAATTACCTTTTTTTTAATTAAAAAAAAAAAACCACTTTTAGAGTAAATAATTAGAAAAAAAGATCGATTTTTAAAAAGAAATAATTTAAAAATACATCGATTTATTAAACGGTGAAATAGAATGTAACACTATTAAGTGTGAAAGCATATTTAAATAGGTGTGGCTTCTAAATTAATGACACCTGTACATTATAGGCCATCCATCTTTTAAGTAGTATATACATAAATGCTATAAGCAGGCATTAGTAATGCGTTTAGAGTGCACAGTTTTTCCGTGTGTAACATGGAGAAAGTGCCACACAGTTAGCTAGAATCTTGGTAGTCGCTGGTAGCAGACAACGTAGGCTAGATGTGTTTACGGCAGTCAGCGCCACCTAGGTTCTTGGTAGTTTCTGTTAGCAGACGATGTAAGCTACAGGGCTTACGCATGGCAACCAGCACCACCAGGTGGGCAGCTTTGCTGCCAGATAGCTTGTGGAAGGTTCCTGTGCATACGCATGTTGAACAGCGCCACCTTGCGGCTGGAACAAGCATTGCTGCTTTTTGGCTTTAGTGTGGATATTTCTGTGTGTTTACACAGAAACATCGCCTCTAGCTGCTGGGGTACAGCTAACCAAACAGTACCCTAAAATTAATGTGGGAGGAATGTTTAAAGTAGAAAAATCTAACGCTTTGTGGATAGTCAAGAGAACAATACATATAATACAAATATATATATCAATAAAATTCATCTTATCAAGGCATACTGATAATAAAAAAAAATATCTGGTTTCTTCCTCCGGACTTCACAACTTCTGAGTGTCCTACAAATCATGACAACAAGGTGGTGAGGACTTCTTTTCAGCAGAACGTAGACTTAGAGATACTCATCATCATCAGCAGGTGTTTGTGGCTACATGGTATCAGCGTAGAAGGAATCGGGCTGGTGCACTGACATGGGGAGTTTATTCCATCTTTATTATATTGACTAATTTAGGCATTTTCATTTCTACTCAGATTTCTACCAATATATTTTTTTACCACAGCAAGCTGCTAACTAATTGCATAACTTCTGAGGGACTTTCATTCATAGCCAAGCTCAGCTCTGTTCCCTTTTTACCAATTTCTTTACTGTTTGATGATGAGTCTTTTTTTTAAAATCTCCAGATAAATTCTCAAATACCACCTTAATAAAAGTTTCAGCAATCTACAATGAACAAATAACATCAGTCAGATGGTCTTCCCAGACCTGTGGTCGAATATTTAATTACTCTAGCACTTCACACAGGAAGCAGCACAGCAGACCAAAAGAACACAGCAAGCAAAATATTTCAGAGAAGAGATCCCATCTGCACCTGTTGAACAGTTTTTAGAGCATACTCATTACAATATAAATTGAGTACCCCCTGACACTATTGCTTCAGCTGCCTCCAATTTGATTGCAACAATTGATACAGCTTTTTTTACTTTATCTTTTATTTCTATCTTCAATTTTCCATTCAGACCATCTTAATTGATCAAGGAGTTCCATTTACATTAATTTTCTAATTTTTAATACAATGGAAAAGTTTTTCCACTTTTCCTTTTTATAAAAGATTGAAACAAACATCTCTAAAATAGAATCACTCTAGGTTTTTCTCTGCCAATATTGGCATTTAATTACTTTACTTTTTTTTTTTAATAAAATAACAAAGCGCAGGATGACCATTTCCATCCATTACTGAAAATTAAAATTTGGTCATACAATAACCTGCATTTGCTTTTTAACTTATTAACAGAAAAAAATTCAAAAAAGGCACATGCAGAACATTTACAATTGTTTTGATCATCCCTTTTTCTATCTATACTCACACGTAAACAATTTAAAAATGCAAATTGGTAAAATTTGCGATAATTAATAATAATCATATATAAAAATTATAAATCAATATTTTTAGTATTTTAGTTACTCCTGTGTGTAGGTAAAAATACCTGCAGACCACCATCATTCATTCAATAATATGCTTACATAATTCTGTACTTTATTCATTTATATAACTTAGATAAAATATAAACCTATATACATATAGGTGGTTGAAGCTTTCGCTATGGCCACTCTAAGAGTGTCTGTCACAATACCACCTCTCCTCCCATGAGGCATTGAAATGGGAGTACCATTTCATGTCTCGACTATTCAACTACCTTTCTCTCAACAAACCAATACAAAAAAATGTAATGGTCAAGTTTATACATTCACGTAACAGAATCTAGAATCCAGGCAAAAAGACCAAAGCTGACCAGACCAAAAGTGTGATGCCCCAAATCTTACTATGCTTCGACTCCTCAGCTAAAACTCCAAGACTCGAGACCCTATGAATGACCACCTTGAAGTTACACGTAGCATGCCATTTTATTTGCGGCTGACATAGGTCAGGGAGACGCAATAAGATTGATAAATAAAAGAAAGGCTCTTAAATATATTACTAATTTAAATGATTATTAATGCATAGTTCTTCACATATATATTTTATAAATAATAATTATAATTGGACTGAATTGGATCAATAATGAGACTGAGAATGAATTATACTAAATTAATTATACATTTATTTACAAGTAAACAAAATTGAAAATATAATTACATAACTTCAGCATAGAATGCATGCAGGCATTGTAAAGATTTAAGAGATAATATAATCTCTTTTACTGATAAATCATAAACATATTTACACAAGTAATTGATGCTTTTTATGAGATGAGTTTTAACAATCTCTCATCTGATATATTTAATTACAGCAGTAAATAATGATCACTACATCATATCCATAAAGAGTTATGCCAATTCATATTTAGTTTGTGGCTGTTATATAAGCAATTATACTGAGCCTTGATTAAAACTGACCATTTATTATTACACATCTATCTTAAAAGATGAACATATAAATCAGCTCAATAACTTTAGATCGAACCTGGCTTTCAAGAGTGTTTCAGATCAATGCTGAATGACATATTAAGGAGGTAGAGTTGGCTGCACAAGATTTTACCAATGTTCTACGACAGGTAAATAACTAGTAAAAGTCGCTCTGCAGATGGATGAAGAAATTGAGGGTTTCTCTGACTGATGCCGGTACCCTGAGACCGATCATCATGCATGAAAAGGAACATTGCATTCAGAAATGGTGGGGGACTTATGTGCTAACCTGGCCTTAAACTCAGGCTTCACTACTGCACTACCCTATGAGAGGAAGATGTGCTGGCTTAACCGTGGCTCCATCTTAATATACATAGCAGCAAAATGTGGAAATATTTAAAATAAGAAATCTCATCCGCCAAGCAAAGAATATTATATTTTTAATATGAAATACAAGAACAATAGCTTATTAGCTCTATCAATAGAAGTCAACTCTTGTGTAGCTTATAAAATACTTGCTACTAATGGGAATTATTATAACGTCTTTACTTTGCCAAGTTTGATCAATTGACTGTATCATATATAATAATATAAGGAGGGAAAGTATATTTGAAGGGAATTAAGAAAGAAGTTGACTAACAAATATACTTCTAAATGTTTTTCAAGGCTAGTCTAATTATTATTACATAATAAATTTAAAATTTAGATCAACGCAAGCCACTTGATAAAATTAAATCATTCAATAATTAATGGTAATAAGAAATAATAAAGAGCACAGAGTGAATCATTATTTATAAAATAGGATTTCTAAACAGCGTGCAGAGAAATAATGCTAGGAAATAATTAAGCGAAGATATCAAAATATTATCTTCTTTAATTAAACTATAAAATTATGCGCTCGCTGTTTCAAAGCATTTGGCATATAATAAAATAAATCTTTAACTTAAATAATCAAAATAGAAATATAGACATACCACAGTGATATAATTTAAATTAGTAAAACAGTAAATTCATTACTTAATGAAGGAAATTATAGAATAAGTAGGTCATTTATAGCTTTTAAATATTAATTTAAATAGAATTTGAGAAATTGTTTTAACATTAGAAAGATTTACATTTTAGTTCATTACACTTATATATAGTTAGCTAACTTGAATTATAGTTTGAAAGATTTAAGAATTATATGGAATTAACACAGAGCTCTACAGATTTTTTTTTAGATTATTTACCAGTTATGTTATAGCTGGAACATAGGTTCTTGGACTGTGGACATGGTGAGCTTTCCTGGGTGGCTGCGACATCTTCATTTTAGCTAGCACATAGGTTAGTGAATTGCAGATTTTGGTGGGCTTTTCTGGGTGGCTACATCTTCATTTTTATTCATTCAATTAGGCTTTGGCTCTTCTTAGACGACCTGGTTGTTATGGCCAGATGGAAATGAAAACTCCATTCTCACGGAGAAAACAACATAATTTGCCATTCTAGCATGTCATTTTCTATGTGGTTACTGGTGATAAAGCTATTCAAAAAATGGGGTCTTCTCTGTCTCTCTATATCTTTATCTCTCTATTTTATTTCTGTCTCTTTCTGGATCTCTATATGTCTCCTCTTGAGGCTTAAAACATAGCCTATTTATATGTTCACCTTTTGGAATTATTTTGCCTCAGGATTCATTTAATCTCTAAGATTTAATTAAAATATTATAAAATTTGTGTAATCCAGATTTGAAATCTTAGATAACTTCTGGAATGTTAGAAACATTCCCTAAGCTATTATATGTTAAGATTTCTCATTGTAAACAATTTCTAATTTAATTTTTAAAAATAACTTTCAATCTTATCTAATGCAATTTTAATTAGCAAAGTTTTGAACTAATTCTACTTTTACCGAATGCAGGGGTGGACATTAATGATATTTTTGTTTACAACCAAAATTCTGTTTTAATTAAGAACCAAAGCTTTTAATTATACATAAAATAATCTTTTAACATTTTGTTTTTAAAGAAAACTTTTTTTAAACGTACTTTTTTATATATATTTAAATAAAACCTTTTTCTTTTTAAACATATTTTCAAAAATCTGTTAATAGATTTTTAAAGAAACATTTAACATATTTTTATTCATGCTTCCCCTCTTACATTATCTATCCACATATGAATTTACAATATTAACAACAAAATTAATAATTTAACTTCTAACTTTGATAATATAATAAATATTTTTATAAATATTATGTGAATTTTGTACTCTATAATTTTACTAATCCTATTTAATTATAGTGTTCTTTCATATGTAAATAAATAATGCCATTTAGACAGCCACGACAGATTTCAAAACTTAATTTGAGTTTTCAAATACATTAAATAGGTTCGAAACTAGCCCAGATGAGTAGGTAAATCAGATTAATGGTGAAACGGTAAGGAATTCAGAAGGTTACCATTTCAATTTATATAATTCCCCTCTCTGCGCTAATCATTAGAATATTGCAGACAATGTTCACCCATGATATAAATCTTCACACTCTCCAAATATTGACATACCAAATTATGATCACACTATTTTCCCGATTCTCAAGCTAGAAATAACAGAGACAGCATCATCATAAAGATCTCTCCTAGAATCCCATGACAACTGCAAAGCAATCAAAATAATAAAATAAATGCATCCTTGTTCATTCTTTATTGGAGTCTTACAGGATCTTGTACATTATCAAGGTAAGGGCCCTGCACCATGCCAGCTTCCTTTCCTGAAACATGGGCACTTAACAAAGTCAATCTCAGAGGGACTCTTCATCTCTGCAGATTGTGTTAAATCAATACACTTCTTAGTGTAGAAACATAATTTGTTATAGTGCCACAGAAGTTACAGACTACACAAAGATCTTCAACTGACACCCTGAGCTCATCATCTCCAACCCTAGAGTAGGGAAAAAATACAAAGACCGACCTACATTTACAATACATGGGAAAACTACAAATCCACATCACCAACCTTCAAATGATATGACTGACTTAATTTACTTAACATTATATTTGCTAAATATTGTTTTTGCACACACTGGCCTAGGTGAAGGTAACCTGGGCTGTTTTTCCTTTGAATAGCTGATCACCACTCTTACTTCTTTTAGGGGTGCTAAGTAGCACTGTATTTGGCTCCTAGGTCTTGCCTTACTATGCCAAAGAGGTCATAATGTTTCCTGTTTTTTCCTCAGCTCATTGTGTTAATTCCAATGCCCTCTAGCTTTGTCAGGTGAATGTTCTTGCTGACTCATATCCACAGAATTTAAAAGTTCAGCCACTAGTTCTATGGCCTTCATATTAGCAGTTAATAACATCTGCTCAATTCTAGATTATGTCAAATTATCCATATAGTTTGACCTTCTGATATATTGCACATGTTTAACATTCTTAGTTTAACCACCAGCCTTCTAAAGAATCTGGAATAAGTTTTTGCTCCCATTTGCTTTGTACTTTTTCTGTATTATTTGATACAGGATGGTCTCCTGGCACTCCTTGCTCCAGAAATCTTTAACTGGGCTTCTTTATAGCTTTCAAACATTACAGGATGGTGAAATAAGGATTACCACCATGATTGTGCATTCTCCTGTAGATGATTGCACACAATGGCCAGTTTGCTTGGTTCGAACATTTGGTTTATTTGGAAGTATTTTTCCAAGCTATTAATATGTTCTATCGGGGCTTCTCTAGTTTGTCCCTGGAATTTTCATGGTTTACATTAGACTGAGGTGACCTATTCTTCCCTATTTCTAATTTATTTCCAAGGGCCGCCGTGACTATTGACTATGCTTTTCTTTTTCTACAACCTGGTCACTACATACCTAACTCATTGTTTGCAAACATTATCCCTATCTTCATATCTCTCTATTCTTTTTACCTCTGTTGAACCCCCTAATACTGTTTTCTTATTCATTGTTATCTTCAAATCCCTAATTCATTTATAGCTTTGTGCATTTCAGACATACTTTCTTCATTTTTCTTTTCATATGCACTCACATGGATCTCAACTTTGTCCATCCTTGTCTGCTTCTCTTTAATGGCACTGATGATTTGTGGTTCAGTCATGTATTGTTTGATCTTACTGATCATCTGTTGAAAACCCTCTATCTTAAAAACCATTTTTTAATAATGACTTCCAGCCCCCTAATTTCACCATTGCAGCTTTGTTGCTTTTTTGACTACTTCTTCAACCTTTTTGTTAATATCTTATTGCAGATTTTCATAGTTTTCCTCTACTTCCACCCTATTATTGCTGCATTGATGGAGGTCCTGCCATCTCTTCTTGTTTTTCTGCATTATCTCCCATATTTTGAAGCTTTACTTCCATATGTAATGATATACCATTCATATTTTGTGACATTCTACATATCACTCATTTTGTGCTAATTTTTTCATCATTTCCATCAACTTCTCATTGTTGCCTTTGGGTTTTTCTTTCCCTTGCTGATTGCTACATGTTACTATCTTGCTTTCCTGCCTTTCTGATTGATTTTCCTCCACTGCTGCTACATGTTACTATCTCACTTTCCTGCTTTTCTTACTGATTTTCCACTGCCGCTTCCCCATTTCAGGCATCATTCTTTTCGATTATATTATGTTCTTGCTCCATTTTTTTAGAGCGAGATCATGTTAATCTACAACATCCTATATTTATCAAATAACCTTAACTTGTTTCCTTGCAATTTTCTACTTGTACTCCTTATAATTACAAAAAAAAATTGTGAAGAATTTTCTTATTGTCTAATTTATTTATATATAGATATGCAGTGCTCCACACATCTAATTCCTCTCAACTCTGTTCACCATGCACCTATCTCCTACAGCTTATACCCAGCTATTTTATTTCTTCACTTATGTCCACCAATAAACATCAAAAAAGAAAAAAAGTCAAATGGAAACAAGACTTCAATATATAATAATAATAATAATAATAATAATAATAATAATAATAATAATAATAATAATAATAATAATAATAATAATAATGATGATGATGATGATGATGATGATGATGATGATAATGATAATAATAATAATAAAAAAATCTCCATCTACCAAGATTTTCTTTTTTATACATATAACAAAATAAAATAAACTAAGACTGAAAGTCCTTTGCCCATTTTAAACTTGTATGCTGTTTATATATATATTTTAACAATAATTTTTTTTTCAAGAAAACTTCCCGTCTTTGAGCTTTTTAGATTAAGTGGCCATATTTTTGCTATACCAGCTGTGTTGGTGCAGGCCCTATATGTTTGGTGCCAATTATAATGGGACAACAAAACCTCAACCCTATCTGCCATGCCAGGGCACCAGTAGGCTATTCAAACCTAGAAAAATTTATAAAGGCAGCAGATACATACGGATAAGATTACTCTTTTATCAAACCGAAAGCTCCATTCTAATTCACAGAGAAGCTGAGTTTTAAAATTATAATCTAACATTGCAAATTTAAGAATTTCTAATTCTTGATTTTAAAAATTTTATTAATAAAAATATATAAAAATAAGTTACTGCCAAAAATTAATTAAACAAAAACATTTTTATTGTTATGCACACATACATTAGTACAAAATTCTGGAAATGGAATTAACACTGAATAAATTTAAGTGATACACACAGATGGGTGCATTCAATAGATTTAACACATTATTTTGCTAAATGTAAATATGCAACATAGAATATGAATTTAACTCAACTCCAGGCTAAAGGTTTGCATCCAAACCAGTGCTAGCTAACTGATAACTTATGTGATCAATGCAAAATGAGGATATTAGCATAGAAATCATGCTGACAGGTATTTACATCTGCAGTGGGATATTATTAGGAAATAATGATCCTCGTCTCATACAGGAACATGTATCAGTCTGGTGAGCTAATTATTTGGAAATTTATATAAAAGACCGTTTTATAAATGGAGGATAGCAGTCTTTGCCATCTTACTGTCCCAACCAGAGCATAAGAAGATAAATGGCATAGGAAATACATTTATGACCATTGGCAATGTGATGGCTACACTTCTTGGGCCATGCATTCATGTGGATATTATGTCCTATATGCTAATATGGCACAAGGTAATGAGAATCCAATGCACCTCCCCAGATTACATTGGCATAAAACACCTATACATCCCTCCACCAGCACCGATTCAATTATAAAACAAATATATATTATGAATATATGCAGCCATTTATGTCTATCTTTAAATTTATTAATTTAAATGAAATTAACGAGAATGGAAATTATAGTAGCAAACATAAAAAAATATAAATAATTTAAAATTTTAATTAGTCAGATAAGAGACTTTCTTTAGGAGTTAGGTAATGTTTAGTATTTGAAAAGTTCTTATTTTAAAAAATTAAAATTCATATCTTATTTAAGACAAGTCATACTTTCGATGGCATCAAATTATTGGATTGCGTCTTTATGATCCTTGATGTGTCACACAACTCCATTCAGAGTTCCTTCCATCAATATTTTTCTTGGGAAGACAAGTCTGTTGTTTGCCACTTTCTGGGAACCATCATTCTGGAAGCCTCCTCAGCTGGTGCAAATATAGGAAATAAAAATTTATTGTGTGACCCTTACATTTTGGAGATCTGCAATACATGTATACATATGTTTTAATAATTATGTAATCAGCAAGAGCAGACAAAAAACTCAACTCACAAAAGTTTTCTTTTTATATCCTTTTTAATTGCTTATCAAATTCCAGGATGGATCTTGCCTGGCTTGGCACTGTTCTTATTGGTGCTGTTAATTGTTTTCTGTTAAAAGTTATTTTTAAGTCTTAGAATGGAAATAATTTTATATTTAAATATAATGACATAATACCAAACAGGTCCTTGGGGATATTTAATTGATTGCAAGTCAGATAAGAGATCAATTAAAAAATTTACTAGTAATAAAATTTGGTGTTCCCACTAAAGTGAACTGGCCAATAATGATGTGAATGAATACAGGATCCACAGAGAAAATTATCATCACCAATAAGAGCAAAGCCAAGCCAGAAAAGATTGATCCTGGAATTTGATGATAAGCAATTAAAAAGAAAACTTTTGTGAGTTGAGTTTTTTGTTGGCTCTTGCTGATTATGTGATTATTAAAACATATGTATATGTTTATTCCAAACTTCCAAAAATGTAGCAGTCATGCAATAAATTTTCCTTTCCTGTATTTGCACCAACTGAGATGGCCTTTAGAGTGATGGTTTCTCAGAAATCAGCAAATGACAGACTTCTCTTCCTGAGAACAATATTAATATGAGATGGAAGGACCTTCAAATGGAGTTATGTGATGCATCAAGGGCCACAAAGATGGAATCCAATAATTTGATGCCATAGAAAGTATGAACTTTTGTCTTAAATAAGATATGAACTTAAATTATCTAAAATAAGAACTAAGATACAAACTTAAATTATCTAAAACAACTTTTCAAATATTAAACATTACCTAACTCCTAAAGAAAGTCTCTTATCTGACTAAGTAAAAATTTAAATTATATATTTTTTTATATGTTTGCTACTATTTTTAAGTGAGTTAATTTTGGGCTAATTTATTTTGTACTTGAATCAGGGCTGGTGAAGGGATGTATGGGTATATTATGTCAATGTAATCTGGGGAGGTGCATTGGATTTTCATTCCTTTATACCATGTTAGCATACAGGGCATAGTATCCATCTGAATGCATGCCCAAAAAGTGTAGCCATCACATTTCCAATGATCATAGACATATTTCCTATACCATTGATCTCCTTACACTCTTGTTGGGAGAGTAAGCTGGCAAAGACCACTATTCCCCATTTATAGAGCATGTCTTTTATATATATTTCCAAATGATTAGCTTGCCAAATAAATGCACATTCCTGTACTGGATGAGGGTCATTATTTCTCTAATAGTATCCTGCTGCAGATGTAAATTCCTGTCAACATAATTTTTATGCAACCTCATTTTGCATTGATCACATCAGTATATCAGTAAGGTAGCATCGGTTTGGACGTGAACTTTTAGCCTGGAGTTAAAAGAGTTAAGTTAGTTAAATGCATATTCTATGTAGCATATTTACATTTAGCAAAATATTAAAATTGTGTTAAATCTGTAAGAATGTATCCATTTGTGCATATCACTTAAATTAAATTTATTCAGTAGTTAATTCAGTTTCCAGAATTTTGTATTAATGTGTGTGTGCATAACAAAAATATTTTTGTTTAAATAATTTTTGACAGTAACTTATTTGTATACATTATTATTAATAAAATTTTTAAAATCAAGAATTAGAAATTCTTAAATTTGCAATGTAGATTATAATTTTAAAGCTCAACTTCTCTGTGAATCAACAACAGGGGCTTTCAGTTTGGTAAAAGAGGTATCTGCTGTCTTTATAAATTTTTCTAAGTTGGAATAGCTTAATAGCACCTAGCATGGCAGATAGGATTTTGAGGTTTCATCATACCATTATAAGTTATATATATATGCACATACCAATCTATTAAATGAGTCAGTAATTGTTATATTTTATTCATATATACAATAAGATATACACTTATTATTTATTTACATAAGTATAATTATATTTTTATATATTTATTGATAACAAATATTCTTTGGAATATTTCACTTCTTAGTGATTTTACTTTATCCACATCTGTTACATACTTTTAGTTTTCTTAAACTTCAATCTGTGATTAGAATTATTATTTGGACATTCTATCTAGTGCTTAAGCTGAAATCTGCATAATTGAATTTGAGTATCATTTTATATCTATCTTTATTTTTCAAAACATTTATTTAAAATGCAAATTTTTATAGATAGCTTCTATTTTTATATTCTTGTTTAACAATTGTGTTTGTATCCAGTTTAAAGTCATCCTTAGATATATTTTTAATTTTATTATTTATCTTAAAAGATTTAAAGTATAATTCAATTTTGAAATTTATTTACATTATTTTCTTTTAAATTACTCCCTTATTTTTTATACAAACTGCCCATTCTTTCTATATTTATTTTCCATATTTTTAGTTATAATATCATGCCAATTCTTTACAAAGATATTCACACTATTATACAATAGAATAACTTGTATATTTTTAATGATATGACCACTTAATATACATATTTTCACAGAGACAAAACTCTCCATACAGTAGTGCCACTCAGTACAAGCAAGAGTAATCAATGGATGCAGGAAGGTTTGCACATAAAATCCCTATCTAGTGCCTACTCATCCAATATCCCCAGACTAGTTTCTAGCTTGTGGTTTTCATTAGTGAGGAACCTTGGATTTGAAAGCACTGCACCTAGATATTAGGATGTAATGCAATCTTCCAGCAGCCATTTTTTACTTTTTTTAGCAAACTATAAAGCTTTGAGTCCAAAATAAAAACTCAACAATGTTTTCAAGCTAAGTTTAGTTTGTATAGTTGTATAGATCTGAACTCAGTTCAGCATCCATACTTTTTGGTGTCTTTGGTTCTTTAATAACCACATCCACTGAGTGGTGCTACTGTATGGAGATTTACTTCTGTGAAAAACAGCTTATGTAAGCATAAAGAATGGTGATCACATGGTGCTTAATATACATCTGTTGAATCTTTTTCTTGCAAATTGTTATTTAAGTCCTATTTTAGAGTATTTGATGACTGACTTTCAATTCATTCTTGATATGTCTTTTTTTAATCTATATTTTAAGTGTCTCAACTTTTGGATGGAAGTTTTAAAATATAATTTCTTTACTATTTTAATAAAATAATGGCTGCATTTAAAATTCTTCAATTGTTATGTTTGGCTAATAAAAATTATTGTTTTAAACAATTATTGTGCATACTTTTTTAGATCAAATATGGATATATTTAAATAAATTTTTTCACTATGATGTGATAATATATTAGACTATTTCCATCATCTATCATTAAATGACGAATGTCCAGAAAATTTTAAACTTTTCAAATACAAACAGCTGTTAATAACATGCAAATGGACAACACAGAATTAGAAATCAGGATATGAACTAACCCTTATGGGTAAGTTATATGAAATTTCTATTGACTGCTACCTTTGACAGAATAGCTCAGTTGGTTAGAGCGTTGCCTTAAAATTCAATATTTCAATTCCTTTGCTAGTATTGTCACTGGTCAAGCCAGCAACACCTGAAGAAGAGTGGAGAATAATACTGCTCAAATTGTTGTGTAATCTACTAATCTGTGTTATCCATTTGTTTGTTATTACTAACAATGGTTTGTATTTTAAAAGTTTAATATATAGGGTATATGAGCACAGACTTTCACATGACCCACCACTCTCCACACTATCTCATAACACTGATACACTTGAACACATATGTTGAAAAGATAAATAATCACCAATATACGTATTTCATGCTAAACCAGCAATCAGCAGTTGGTCCAGATTACCACCTCTACACATATATGCTATAAGTGCTCAGATATATATTAAGATAGCCAATCCTCATACTTTAATGGACAGGCTTCAATCTACTCCAACTCTTCAACTGTCCATTAATTGAAAATCTGATGATGGAATGCTCAAAGGCCACCCTGAGGCTGAGATTCTTGTCATACCCATGTTGACCTAAGATCAATATGACCCCTCATGTACAGGACATAATCCTTTTAATGCACATACAAGGGATGAGCAGACATCTCTACTATGTAATAACTGAAACACACAGGCTTATTATATATCTGTGTCTATATATGTAAATATAGGGTATATGAACACAGACTTTCACATGACCCACCACTTTCCACACTATTTCATAACACTGATACACTTGAACACATATGTTGAAAAGATAAATTATCACCAATATATGTATTTCATGCTGAACCAGCAATCATCAGTTGGTCCAGATTACTATCTCTACATATATATGATATAAGTGGTCATATATATATTTAAGATAGCCAATCCTCATACTTTAATGGACAGGCTTCAATCTACTCCACACTGTGTCATGTGAAAGTCTGCTCATATACCCTATATATTACATATATAGACATAGGTATATAATAAGCCTGTGTTTCAGTTATTACAGAGTAGAGATGTCTGCCCATTCCTTGTATATGTATTAAATGGATTATGTCCTGTACATGAGGGTCAGATTGATCTTAGGTCAACATGGGTCTGACAAGAATCTCGGTCTCAGGGTGGCCTTTGAGCATTCCATCGTCAGATTTTCAATTGGATGGATAGTTGAAGAGTTGGAGTGTGGAGTAGATTGAAGCCTGTCCATTAAAGTATGAGGATTGGCTATCTTAATATATATATGAGCACTTATAGCATATATGTGTAGAGGTAGTAATCTGGACCAACTGAAGATTGCTAGTTTAGCATGAAATACGTATAGTGGTGATTATTTATCTTTTCAACATATATGTGTTCAAGTGTACCAGTGTTATGAGATAGTGGAAGTCTGTGCTCATATACCCTATATATTAATATATATAGACACAGGTATATAATAAGCCTGTGTGGTTCAGTTTTTAAAAGTTTAAATAAAATTTAAAATTTTCTAGATATTCAACATTTAATGATAGAAATAGTCCCATATATTATCACATCTAAAATGCCATCATCACAAACCTTTAAACAAATACTAAATACTCTGTGTTAACCTGATGCTATGTTGAAGTTAGACATTAAGAAAAAATTTGTCTAAAATTACCCAAAGTAGAAAATCATTTAACTTTTCTATATAAATGTAAAATCTTAAGGGATTGTTTCTAAGAATTTGCAATTAAAACCTCCTATTGACTCCAAGAGAGCTGAAAAGATTATTCAGAGCAAGTGACGCTGTATTGAGAGAAAAATTGCTCAAAGATTTTATCAAAACTTTGCGTTAATTAGAAATGTGAATGTTTTCTAAGAAATAAACTTACTGATGAAGACTTCATGAGAGTTTGTAATGCAATGAAAATATATTCTAAATAATGTGGAAGAAGAAGAGAATGTCAGAAGAAAAACTAAATCTACATGGCACATCAAAAGTCATAGTATAACAAACAATCAATTTTGTCAGTAAAAATCTTCGTTCTAAGCATTTTACAGATGCTAAAATATTTTTTCCTGGAAAAGGTTAAGCTTCACTGTTTACTGTCCTATTATTGAACATAATGGCAGTTACTGAGCAAGTCACAAAAAATTGCCTCTAGAAGAGGCAGCAGAACTATGCTGGAGAGTTAAAAGAACAATTGAGAAACATCACAAATCAAACATTTCATGTGGTGTATGAAAGCTATTAAACATTTCATGTGGTGTATGAAAGCTATTAAATTGCTCAAATGGGATACATTTTAAAATTGTTTTACCTGTTGATAAAGGTAACTCTACAGTTGTAATGATTACAATTGATTGTGATAATAAAATATAATAACTTCTCACAACAGTCCAGTACAAAAAAGTGACCAAAAATCCAATTTCAAATAGAGAAGTAATGTGACAAGCATTCCTCCTAAAGCGTTGCAGGTATTTCAGTGATTAAAAAAAAAAGCACATTAACATTGTCTATCAGCAAAATTTTCCATCTTTATGGAATACCTAATATCCAAAAATATAATGTTCCATTAAGACCTATTGTTCTAGAAATTCATCACATCAAAACTTAAGATTTATTTTCAAAATCTTTAGTCCAAAGGACATACAGGCTACAGTCCTTCATCAGGGATTCTAAGCACTTTGTAGAATAATTCATGGATATGAAAATTGAAAGAACTGATATATTGGTAATCTTTGATGTGGAAAGTTTATTTACAATTGTACTATACGATAAAGCATTATCTATTGACTGGAAAAGATTATATGATAATAATAGTCTACACGCCAGAACAACTTTACCTATTGATACACTAATGTAACTATAATAACAACATACTTTCAATATAACTCAGAATTCTTCCAACAAAACCAATGGGCTCACCATTATCACATTTACTTAGCAACATTTATATGGAAGATCTTGAAACCACAGCCATAAATACTATATTTTCCCTAAAGTATGGCTTCCCTATGTTGATACATTTATTGTATGGCCGCATTGTAAAGCATAATTACTGTCATTCTGGACACATCAATGTATGTCCTTCAGTTAAATTCAAAATGGAATTAAAATGAAAAAAATTTCGACATTCTTAAATGTTCTTGCGGCAAGATTACCTCATGGTAAAGTAAAATCAATAGTTTATAGAAAAACAACATATACTAGTAAGTACTTGGCATATACATCCAATCACACCAGAAACATGTAACATAAAATTATATTACTATAAAACAGAGCAAAGGAAGTTTTTTCAGCAACCAGTGACTTGGAAAATAAAAAGATCTACATAGAACAAACTCTCTGAAGACTGGTTATCCATCAGCTTACATAAAAAAAAACCTTTACTAGATGACAAAAAAGACACCAAAAGGAAAACAGTTATTGGTATTTTGTATCCATACACACCAGGAATAGCAGACAAATTAAAATCTGCAAACAATATAACATTAGAACAGTTTTCCAATGTCATGCACCACTTCAAAGAATTCTAGCTTCTAAAAAACCTAAACTTGAAATACTGAAAAACAAAAACTGCATCTATGAAATACCAAGCGAATATGGAAGTATATTGGTGAGACCTTTCATCCTGTTGAACAGCAATTAAAAGAACAAACTAATGGTTAGAAAAGAAAAAATAGTTGCACTAATGATTATATGTTCAAATGAGAAAATACAAAAATATTGGATGGAAAAGGGAAAAAATTAAAAGAAGCTGCTCATGTAACAATGGCAAATAATCCTATAAGTCAACTCAGTATAACAATACATAATGTCTGGAAGCCTCTAATTAATGTTGCTCTTAAAAAAAGTATAAAAAAGAAAAAGTGGATTTGAACTAACCCTCCTAGATAAGTATGGAATTTCTACTGATTGTTGCCTTTGACAGAATAGGTCATTTGGTTAGAGCATCACCTTAAAATTTGACATTCAAGAATCTAAAGATGTAAATTTGACTCCTATGCTAGTATTGTCACTGGTAAGGCCAGCAACACTTGAAGAAGAGTGAAGAATGATACCCACCAAAGCTTGTGTAATCTTCTAGTCTGTGTTTCCAGTCATTTTATTAGCAACAGTTGTTTGTATTTGAAAAGTTTAAAATTTTCTAGACATCTAATGACAGATGGAAATAGTCCAAGAGATTATCACATCTAAAATACCATCATCACAAACCTTCAGGAAAACTCTATGATATTTTTTATCTGCCTTTATTTTGGGATACAAAACTGATAGTTAAACACATTTATTTTCGATAGCTTTAACAAATGAAGTGATTCTTTATATGAAGTTATCAAAAGATGTATCTCCACTTGCTTTCAAAACTCAACACTTAATTTTATCCCAGCCCAATCTGGATGCTAAACTATCTGATATTTCAGATAATTTTACAATTCTTAATTTGATTCTTACTTCTTTGATAAAAAGTTTATCTGAATGATCATTCTTTATTCATTTATAACTTATTATTTTATAACAAATCAGCATGAATTTGAATTATTCACTAAATTAACTTCTATAGAGATCTCAAACCATATTATGCAAACTTCACATATTGAACTGATTGCCAATGATGATTAAATCCCATCCTAGGTACCACATGTAGTAATCCTACCTATATATAGTAGATATCATTCGATATCAGTAGTGCATATTCCACATATGTATACAATGTTAATGTCTTTACAAGTGGCACAATTTTAGTACTGATTTGCATGATGTATATTCATGTAAAATATGTATTCAAGGAGAAGTATAATCCCCACATAAATATTTGAATTACAATTTGATACCTTTAAATATATAGTATGGAAATATTCAATTATATTTTTAATTCATGTTTACTATTTGAAATGCATAAGTATATAAAAATTGTGCTTGAAAGTATGAATGTTTCTATAGTTATCTATACCTAGAATTTTTAAAGGTCTAAAAAAATTTTTATAAATGTGTACATTATCTTAACAAATACTGTCATGCTTTTGTAGTCCTGGGTCATTTAATCCAGTGGTTGAATGGTGGACTCGAGAATTGAGGATTCTGATATTAATTCTTACGTTGATAATGTAAAGTAAAAAAAGCTCAGTTCAGTCTAACTTCACAAATAGAATTGTTAAATGTTCAATCTATCACTGAAGTATTTGCTGAGTGAATGTTTTTAATATTATATAAATACTTCTGATAATTGATCGTACTTGCTCAGAAAGAAAGTGTATCATTTTTCAATTGAAAAAGAAGTTGGTAGCAATTCAATATGGAACTTTGTATACATTTAAAAAAAAATTTCATCTCTTCTTATACGCTTTAAGGCAATCTTTTTTATAATTTCTTCTTTTGTTTTGCTTACAGTTTTGACTGTCCTACAGTCTTCATCAGAGCTCTCTATAGCTGCAGGACAGTTGAAACTGTAAGCAAAATAAAGGAATGAATTATAAAAAAAGATTGCATTAAAGTGTATAAAAGGAGATGAGAAATTTTTTTAATATATATGAAGAGAAATGCAAAAAGAGTAAAGAAGATATAAGAATAATAAACTACTGTAACTTTGATTAAACTTCTATAATTGGGAATAGAAGTACTAATTAAATGGACCAAAACATCAATGAAAATCTTTGAAAGAATTCAATATGTAAAGGAAGGTACAATTTGATTACGATCATCATTCAAAAAGCAATGGGAAACTTCTGCATTGCTTATTTTTCAGGAATATTTTGATGATTAAGTCACAAGAAATGACAAATCAGTCCTATGAATGATGAACCACTAGCAAAATGACATTGAAAGTTGTTACTTTCAGTTGAATAATCACAATACTTGGAAGTTTTTTTCTAATAGTGTAAAAGATATATAATATATCCTTTTCATGAAAACATAATTTCAAATATTCAGAGATTTGATGTATTTAATCCAAGTTTAACTTTTTTTTATTAAATTATATTTGAAATCACTGTTTAGTGGTAAAAAGATCAGTTGCCAATGAATGCCTTTAAATTTTTAAGCTTTAAGATAAAACAATTATTTTTTTAAAAAAAGTGGCATAATTTTCAGTGTATAATCCAGGAATGCTGACTTCTTTAAGATGCTTTTCCATTGGTTATTTAATTTTATTCCTTATAAGGATGAATATAATTGACTAAAATTATAACTGAAACAAGTTTTACTGCTGTTGTTTTTTATAAATTATTTGTAAAATTATGATAATTATTATCATATGGGATGGAATGGCTGAAGTCATTGGCAGCTATTTGTAAGTGAATGATATTCTAATTTGAGAAAGATAAAAAATTGATGAATTAGTTGTGAAATTATATGAATCAATCTTTGAAACACAAATACATCCTACATGATGGTATTTTTTCTGTGGCAAATGTTTTCTTTTTGAAAAATTTCAACATTTTTATTAAAAAAACTAAGTATCATAGTATTACAAATTAATTTTAATATTAAAAATATGAATACTTTTAATTGCAATATTGTTTATATAGCAATATTTCGTTTTATATAATATATACCATATACTCTTTAATTAATACTTTACAATGTAATTTTAACATACGATTTATTTCTTCTTGCTTACAGTTCCAATTACCCTGCAAGAAGAAATAAATCGTATATTAAAATTGCTTTGTAAAGTATTAATTAAGGAGTATCAACGCAAATAAGAAGTGGAAAGAAATTTTAGTATTTCATTTTATTAGCTTGTGTTAGTGGTTTTATTGTAATTTATTGTGTGTGTGTATATATATGAAAAACAAAAACACAAGTTAAAACTTGCTAACGCTTCTATTTATGACAATAGATGGCGTTCTACCAAAAACACTGTCAAGCGTAAGTTTGTTTACATAAACGTCAGAGCAAGCATTACACTATCTCTAACTTTAGTTCCACCTTCAGATCATGATTTCAAGCTATTTGCTATCGTCAGTGAAGGACAGGAATAAGAAAATAGATCTAAACACAAACTCTGAGCGTTTATGAAACAGTTTCTATTCAGCTTGCAAGCGTGAATCTTTTAGACACATAATGTCTTCAAACTCAGCATAGCAAGCCAGATAGCTACATGGGTCTGATATCAGTTCAGCATCACCACATAGAAGCCTCTGCAATATATATCATTGCAAGAAAGACCTCAAAGGTACATTTATGAAAAACAAAAACACAAGTTAAAATTTTCTAACGCTTGTATTTATGACAATAGATGGTGTTCTACTATGTGGTGATGCTGAACTGATATCAGACCCATGTAGCTATCTGGCTTGCTATGCTGAGTTTGAAGACATTACGTGTCTAAAAGATTCGCGCTTGCAAGCTGAATAGAAACTATTTCATAAACGATCAGAGTTTGTGTTTAGATCTATTTTCTTATTCCTGTCCTTCACTGACAATAGCAAATAGCTTGAAATCATGATCTGAAGGTGGAACTAAAGTTAGAGATAGTGAATGCTTGCTCTGACGTTTATGTAAACAAACTTACGCTTGACGGTGTTTTTGGAAGAACACCATCTATTGTCATATATATATATTCTAATAAATGTTAAGATAATAATTGTATAATAAATCAAGTGACATTTGAACACCAAAGTAATTCCATTCAATTGATCAAATGTATGTACTGCAATTTGAAGAAAATAATACCAACTTATCTAAAGCTAGATTTTATTTCCAATATAAAAAAGATGGCTACTGCTTCACTGATTGTAGTTTCATCAAAAACTAGATACTGATTCTGGCTACAAGTAATCTTATCTCTATCCTGTATGTACTTCTTTTCTCTCTGTGTTTCTTATTTGTTCTTAGTAATTTAGATTGTATAGTTCTTGGTTTGTTATGAATTACTCATACCACTGGGCAACTTTTTTTACTAACTATGACAAAGAGATTGGGCATTTGCATAATTTCCAACTTTTTTAATTTTTGTGATTGGATAACCATACTCATTTATAGTGGTTGTTAATGAGCAAATTGACAGGAGGACTGCAATTACCTTTTTTTATTATATAATTTATTATAAAAAATTAAATATATAAATAAATACTCAGAAAATTCAATTTTTATATTCATTTCTGTTTAATTTTTTCTCAGTAACTTGTTATTCTAAAAAAAACTTCTGATAAATTTATTTTGAATATTAAAAATTTAATTAATTAAAAGGAATAGAATTTCCACCATTTATTATTATACATTTGTAAAGCATTGCAAATTTTGTAAATCTTTCCGAAAGAAACAGGACTTTTCATCTTTAAACAAAAAAAAATTAAAATACTTTATATAGATATGAGCCATTTAGATTAATTTTCAAGTAAAGTATAATAGTAAATTTTATCAAACAAGTCAATAAATCATACAACAAAAATTATCTCATCATGAAACCGGCTTTGATATAAGATTGAATTTTAATGCTTAAATTGGTCATTAGCTTATACTTTTATGAATAACTTCATAAAATATTTAGTATACATACATATGTTTGTGTAGTCTTAATATAAAGCAATAACAAGTTAGTGCAGATAGCAAATATTTTTTATTATATTAATGGCAGTATTCTTTATAGTTATAAAACCTTTTAATGACACATTACACATATATGTAAATATATTTATATATGCTACAAATACATATCAGTGCAATTTTTTTTAACATTTTATAAAACTTCAGTCAACGAGATTATTTTAAGTAATTATAATTGATAAGGATTAATAGAAAGCAGTGCCAAGATATCAATACTAATGATAAAGAGAGTTTTATCAAAAAATTCAGAAGTCTGTACTTGCTATAAAAAGATATTTTTAAATACATTAATAAAAACCCTTTGCATTTAGTTAATTATATATGTAATTAAAATTTGACAAGCGTTTTTACACATATGAAAATAGTAACAATGGAATTTTTATTATCCAGTTTTCATAGAACATAAGTATTTTCAAAACTTATGTAAAATAGTCAAAAGACAATTTACTTGGATGTTTATGAACATATTGTACACTATAATGCCTATTTCACCACTCACATTTGACAAAGAAGTTGGTGTAGGAATTTAGAACTTATACATTGTAGTAGTTTTTATACTTTCATGTATTAAAATTCTACATATGCTTATGTACTACTATTGCATTAGCTCAGCATATCTTTTGAATTTATGATTTACCATCTTTCTTATTTTCCTCCTGTCATCATGGTTTTTACATATTATTGTCACTTTTCTAGATACTTACATATAGACACATATTTTAAAAGCGTATTCGATTCTGATTCATGTATAGCTTATACACAATAATACAATTTACTGCCTTTTTCAAATAAAAAGTAATTTTAAGAAATCTTTGCTACTGGTAAAGCTCCATCTAGTGATCATAAAATGCAAGCTTAAAACCAAGTTACGAAATTTATAACTTGTTTTAATTTTATAAGTGTACCTTTAAAGGTTTTTGCAATGCTATATATTGTAGAGGCTATTACTATATGATGAAACTGAGCTGAATTCAGATCCATATAACTATCTAGTTTGTCAAGCTCGGTTTGATGACATTTACATGTCTGATAAGTTCATGCTTTCAAATTGATAGAAACGTGTTTTATAAATGCTGACTTTTGAGTTGGTATTTTAGTTCTAGTTTCTGGTCTCCCAGCCCTCCGCTGACATGAGCCATAAGCTCGAAACCAGCTGGTCTGGAGGTGGGGATAATGATAGAGATTTTAAATAAAAGCTTGTTTAGAGCTACTGGTAAGCTCCACCTAGTGATATATATATATACTGTACTCATTTTAATGATTTACTATCATTTATAATAAAATGACACAGTGGTATAGAGTAATTTTTGTTGTAGCTAAATATAAAGATAGTATGTTTGCAATTCAAATAGTAGTACACTATCTTCCCTATTGCATATGTTTTTATTACCTAAGAGATATCTGGATGAATAATTACAATGATCAAAAAATAAAATATTTTGGCATCATTACTGACAGTTTACCAAATACTTTTAATACAATTCATACTATCATCTAATATTTTAAGTTCCTTTGTAAAATAACATTTAGTAATTAGTAAATGATTTTAACATTTGTTGTATGTGTACATGAAGTATAAGTGTATAACTTTAATAACATTTATTTGAATACTTCTTATTGTAATGGTCAGAAAACGTGTGACTCGTAAACATAGTGCAGAATTCGACCACCATACAGAACAGCAGCACCATCGAGTAGCGAAGCCCCCCGTGGTACTGAGTTCGAACATAGTTTATCAGTTCCACAATACAATTCACGAAGCAACGCATCTGATGCGACATTAGTAAATATTTCCTTAGGCACGGTGGTCAGGGATATGCAAGAGACTCATGATTTTATTCTCGAGTTAGCCAATAATCAAACTAATATTAATTAAACATTCATATTTACATAATCGAGGAAATATTATATAGAATGGGTATCGAATATATGAAACGTAAGTGCAGACATATAGTTTAAAATTATTTATTAACACATTTTAATAAAACAATCTAATAATATTTTATGGACTAACAGCTTCAGTAGCGGGATTTGCGACATGATTATATTTTAAAGAATACATTTATTTATTTAGACATTATTTTATATTGATGATTTCAGTAGCGGTATTTCCGATACTGTAATGTTTACAAAAGGAATACATTTATTTGAAGGCGTAATCTAGCTACCTAAAATTCTCGAGTGAGTATTTCTAATGCATGCCTGGAGGGATTTATACCTTTGCAATGCAAGAGTCTAAAGTAAGATTTAAGAGTAGCGGCGGACATATATTTATTTAATTAAAATATTTATCTTATGACTAAGGGCAAACATTTATTTGAGAGTGAATTATGAAGATAATGCAGAGGCGGAGTGATATATAGAATAATAAAACTAAGTAAAGGAACACGTGGTACGCTTTAGAAAGGCGATATGGAATGGCAGTATATCGAAACTGCAATGCCGTGAATGAGTTTATAAGAATGTCAGGCTGGTCTCTGCCATCGGCCCGACGAAGTAAGGTGTCACATAAGCATAACCAGGGACAAGCGGTCCGTGTCGCAGTTTTGCCGGCTGGCTGCATGACATTGTCAAGTCCTACGGGAGCACCCATTATGCCCGCTTGTGTAGGACGACTGGGGTTAATTTCAACCCTGAAGAATCCGGAAATTTCACGGCAGAATGGGTCATCGCGTCTCTAAAACGTAGCGCATGTATACTGTATAAACGATTATGATGAGATTTAAAATAGATTTCTAACTAGGCCCTACATTATCAACATTTACTAAAGAACGTTGGCGACTCTCAAAGAAATGTAATTTGATGGAATTATTCATTAAGATTTAATATATACAAAACATATCTAAACTGGGAGTTATTACAACTAATATGCCAGCCATTTGCGAAGTTGTAGACCCCTGCATCACAATAAATGAAGCATTGAATGCGTGTCGATTTATATGAAAGTTAAGTTAGTTATGAAAGCAAATATTAATGAAAATTTGACACGCATTCACTGTTCCAAGCGATCATAGATTTAAACTTTGAAAATTGAGACAGTTATGAGCAGGCAATAATTAAATAATAACTATAGATAAAATGTAGATTTGAGAAATACGCACCCAAGAAAGATAGAGTGAGGTAAGCTAGATTATTAGAGAAATTTACACATTAAATTAATTATTCAATTTTAGTTATACAAATGATAGTTTTTACATTTTATAATTTAGATAAGTATTATGAAGAAGAGCTATAGCATATTATTAGAGTACTCTAGAGTTTGAATACAGACAGGTACCTGTTTTATAAGAAGTTTTCCGAGTCCATTGGTTAAGTAGCAAATAGTTCATGAGTGGCCATTCTTTCTTGTATTTAGATGTTTCATTTTACTTTCACAGCAGCAGCAGCTTTCTCATTTATTTTAGGCAGCAGATCTTCATGGTTAATTTATGACGGGCAATGGAAAGTTCAGCATCCGACAGGCCATCTCCTGATGGAGAATAATCTAGGTGCTTTACTCGGTCATACCTTGGCAGGAACAAATTATTTTATATTTTTGGAGACTCTCAGTGATCGAGAGCAAAGCTAAAGTTTAAGTGAATGTCTCCAGCAAGTCTAAGATGGCCTCTTTTTTTATCTTGATCTCTCACATTTTTGTTAAGGTATTTTTAGGTTCTATTTAATCTGCCCTGAGGATAATCAACGCATTTTGTTGGTTTTTAATTAAAGAAAGCTGCCGTTCTATTGTTTACATTTTACATTTACTAATTATATTTTGGGGAATTTTTCTTTAATTAATCTATTATCTATCACTGACCGATGCTTTTAAATTTCAAAAACAAAAAGGGAACATAAGATTATTTTAACTTTTAATTAAATATTACATCAGATTTTTTTAGAATTATTATTAAATGAAATTTAAACAAAGCAATAAATACGAACTTTATAATCCAAAATAAATGATTAAAATTATACAAAATCATATAACTAAAAGAAATCTAAATTATATTATTTTATCCCTATTTATTGCGTTTAATTTGAGATTGAAATGTGTGCATGTTTATGCTGAATTCTACATATATTTATACATTTTTAATATTGTTACACACACAATTCGATATCAAAAAGTTTAAATTTGGGCGGGATAGACCGGTCAGTGAGAGACGACAGAAAAAGGTGAAACTTAAGATTCGAATATGAATCTTACTGTTTCATTTCCCCGTACTTCCCGTGAACAATTAAGGAAGAACAAAGGAGGCAAGAAAGAGAAAAAAAATTTTACATTACACAATTTAAATACGAAAAAAAATTATTAAAATTTTCTTTTTGTACAGATAGATTGAAATATAGAAAGCAGAGATTACATGAAGCAACGAACAATTTATATACCCGGATCTAGAATTTATAGTTGAATTAAAATGGCCTAATTTGGCCGTGTCTGGTTAAAATCATAGAAATAATTAGTTAAACTGAATATATATATATAAAACAAAATTCTTAGAATAGGATTAGTTAGTATAATATAAAAAAAATTTTTTTTAGTAGTAATAGTAATTAAAACAACAATATATATATAATAAAATTTCTATCTAAAATCCTATTTGACTAAAGTACAATCCATTCAACCAAGTTCATTATATCAAGTTCATTTTATTATTTTCATATACGTTTAATCCGTCCTAATAGTCTAATATTTTTACAACCCCGGGTCAGGTGGATAATACCTACATGGTTTGAGATTACGTGCATTATATGTCCCTTTTATGGTATCTCCATCTTTTAATAAATATGCATTTGGGCCACATGTGCGATCAATTATAAAGGGTCCCCGGTACAAATGAAAGAACTTTTTATATACTCTTTTATCTCGGTTACTTTGTTGAGAGTTCCATACCCAAACACAGTTCCCGACCTGGAAATGTTGGCTTCTCCGATCTGCTCGTAATTTCCGTCCTGCCCTTTCTGTAAGGCAGCAGTGTGCCTTGCGTCTGTCAGTTTCAATATTGATTTCACGTTCATCCATGGGTAATGGCATCTTGATCAGTAATGAGTCCGCTTTACCAAAATGTAAACGTGTTGGTGTCATGCTGGTGTCCATCTTCGTCTCTTTTTTACTGCTTTCACTCAACGGTTCTCGTGGGCCTTCATCTATTGGAATGAGGTTTCTTTGCTCATCACACTTTTTCATATTTACTACACTACCTGCTTGCCCTTCTACTATCATCGGTTTGTCAAGTATTTCTAATTCCCTTTCCTTTTCCATATCTTTAATTTCTTCTTCCTTTTTACTAGCTGGGGATATTCCAAAATGTTCCTTTATGGCTTCTAACTCTCTCCACATAATGTCTTTAAATTCCTAATATTCTCTAACTCTTCTCTTCTTGTCTCTGTCTTGATTCTTCATCTCTTCTTTTTCTCATTTCCTCCTCATACATTTTCTTCATTTCTTGCATATTCTGTCTGAGTATTTCTTCAATGAACTTGAAATTAAAGTCCATCGATCCTCTGTATTGTTGCGGAGCTTCCCTTCGCTCGGGTGTCGACTCCAAAGCTTCAGATAAATCTTCTTGCTGTATATCAATATTTTCTGATTCCATTTTATTAATATGATTTATTTATTTTATACCACTAGCATTTGACTACTCCCCACCAGTATATTGGCCCTATAACACTCTTTCGCTGCCCTCACCTACTCTACATTGCCCTATCTCTATATTGCTGCGTTTAACATATTTAACATATATATTATAGCGAACTACTGGTTACGCGTATAATAAGCTACTGCTGTCTATGATATATATATTTGTACTTTAACAAAATATTTACTATTAACATATATAACAAGCTTCAGCTGTCTATGCTATATATATAACGGTGTTTTAATAAAAAAATTCAATGCTACTTGCTTTCTCATTTAACGACTGATTACTTTTTTTTTTGACATATATATATAAAATATTTCATTAGATCCGAGTATTTTCGTTCCTTCTTAACTTACACACACATCCCTGCTTTCCTTAAATTTGTTATTACGCCTGCTGTCCTTTCATTTACTCGACCCACATTATTTCACTCGATTTACTTTTTTTTTCATTATTTTTATCAAAACAAAATCATATATATATAGATTAATTAGCTAACTCGAGTAACGAACGCTAAAAGAAATTTGCGTTATATTTTGCTCAGGGTATATATGGGTTTTTTGTATCGGAAGCTCCACGTTGGAAAGCGCCAAACGCTAAAAAAAAAATTTAACTATGTAACAGTCAGAAAACGTGTGACTCGTAAACATAGTGCAGAATTCGACCACCATACAGAACAGCAGCACCATCAAGTAGCGAAGCCACCCGTGGTACTGAGTTCGAACATAGTTTATTGGTTCCACAATACAATCCACAAAGCAACGCATCTGATGCGACATTAGTAAATATTTCCTTAGGCACGGTGGTCAGGGATATGCAAGAGACTCATGATTTTATTCTCGAGTTAGCCAATAATCAAACTAATATTAATTAAACATTCATATTTACATAATCGAGGAAATATTATATAGAATGGGTATCGAATAAATGAAACGTAAGTGCAGACATATAGTTTAAAATTATTTATTAACACATTTTAATAAAACAATCTAATAATATTTTATGGACTAACAGCTTCAGTAGCGGGCTTTGCGACATGATTATATTTTAAAGAATACATTTATTTATTTAGACATTATTTTATATTGATGATTTCAGTAGCGGTATTTCCGATACTGTAATGTTTACAAAAGGAATACATTTATTTGAAGGCGTAATCTAGCTACCTAAAATTCTCGAGTGAGTATTTCTAATGCATGCCTGGAGGGATTTATACCTTTGCAATGCAAGAGTCTAAAGTAAGATTTAAGAGTAGCGGCGGACATATATTTATTTAATTAAAATATTTATCTTATGACTAAGGGCAAACATTTATTTGAGAGTGAATTATGAAGATAATGCAGAGGCGGAGTGATATATAGAATAATAAAACTAAGTAAAGGAACACGTGGTACGCTTTAGAAAGGCGATATGGAATGGCAGTATATCGAAACTGCAATGCCGTGAATGAGTTTATAAGAATGTCGGGCTGGTCTCTGCCATCGGCCCGACGAAGTAAGGTGTCACATAAGCATAACCAGGGACAAGCGGTCCGTGTCGCAGTTTTGCCAGCTGGCTGCATGACATTGTCAAGTCCTACGGGAGCACCCATTATGCCCGCTTGTGTAGGACGACTGGGGTTAATTTCAACCCTGAAGAATCCGGAAATTTCACGGCAGAATGGGTCATCATGTCTCTAAAACGTAGCACATGTATACTGTATAAACGATTATGATGAGATTTAAAATAGATTTCTAACTAGGCCCTACATTATCAACATTTACTAAAGAACGTTGGCGACTCTCAAAGAAATGTAATTTGATGGAATTATTCATTAAGATTTAATATATACAAAACATATCTAAACTGGGAGTTATTACAACTAATATGCCAGCCATTTGCGAAGTTGTAGACCCCTGCATCACAATAAATGAAGCATTGAATGCGTGTCGATTTATATGAAAGTTAAGTTAGTTATGAAAGCAAATATTAATGAAAATTTGACACGCATTCACTGTTCCAAGCGATCATAGATTTAAACTTTGAAAATTGAGACAGTTATGAGCAGGCAATAATTAAATAATAACTATAGATAAAATGTAGATTTGAGAAATACGCACCCAAGAAAGATAGAGTGAGGTAAGCTAGATTATTAGAGAAATTTACACATTAAATTAATTATTCAATTTTAGTTATACAAATGATAGTTTTTACATTTTATAATTTAGATAAGTATTATGAAGAAGAGCTATAGCATATTATTAGAGTACTCTAGAGTTTGAATACAGACAGGTACCTGTTTTATAAGAAGTTTTCCGAGTCCATTGGTTAAGTAGCAAATAGTTCATGAGTGGCCATTCTTTCTTGTATTTAGACATTTCATTTTACTTTCACAGCAGCAGCAGCTTTCTCATTTATTTCAGGCAGCAGATCTTCATGGTTAATTTATGATGGGCAATGGAAAGTTCAGCATCCGACAGGCCATCTCCCGATGGAGAATAATCTAGGTGCTTTACTCGGTCATACCTTGGCAGGAACAAATTATTTTATATTTTTGGAGACTCTCAGTGATTGAGAGCAAAGCTAAAGTTTAAGTGAATGTCTCCAGCAAGTCTAAGATGGTCTCTTTTTTTATCTTGATCTCTCACGTTTTTGTTAAGGTATTTTTAGGTTCTATTTAATCTGCCCTGAGGATAATCAACGCATTTTGTTGGTTTTTAATTAAAGAAAGCTGCCGTTCTATTGTTTACATTTTACATTTACTAATTATATTTTGGGGAATTTTTCTTTAATTAATCTATTATCTATCACTGACCGATGCTTTTAAATTTCAAAAACAAAAAGGGAACATAAGATTATTTTAACTTTTAATTAAATATTACATCAGATTTTTTTAGAATTATTATTAAATGAAATTTAAACAAAGCAATAAATACGAACTTTATAATCCAAAATAAATGATTAAAATTATACAAAATCATATAACTAAAAGAAATCTAAATTATATTATTTTATCCCTATTTATTGCGTTTAATTTGAGATCGAAATGTGTGCATGTTTATGCTGAATTCTACATATATTTAGACATTTTTAATATTGTTACACACACAATTCGATATCAAAAAGTTTAAATTTGGGCGGGATAGACCGGTCAGTGAGAGACGACAGAAAAAGTTGAAACTTAAGATTCGAATACGAATCTTACTGTTTCATTATTTACCTGAGGGAAAAAATTATCAAGTGCCCTTTGAATTGTAAATCTTGAATATATTATTACAGTAATGACAAAGTTAAGACTGTTGAAAATACATAAAAGAGATTATTACCACAGAATATTATTTTTCAAAAATATCCAAATGATGCCTTATTTATAATTGGAGGATTTCTAGAAACAAGGTAAAATTCAATTCTTTAGTGTGAGTCTTATGATACAAAAGATGTGAAGCAGCAAACTATCATTTAAAAAAATATCTAATTAGATATTACTGAGAAAAATTCAGGCATCAGTAGCCACAATTTATGATCACGTGCCTAAAAATATGCTGTTTTCTCTACTAGTTTGCTATTGTTCGTTGTAAATATTGTTTTTAATTAATTTTGTTTTCAGTTGTTGAAGTCCTTTACTAATTATTAGAACTAAAGAATACTAGCTTTTGTTATTATATGTGAGTTTTAGTTACATTATTACAGAAAACATAGACTATGCCTTTTTAATTGATAACACAAAGCAATTTCACAGACTGTCTGCTCAAAAGTTCAATGATATGAACTTATTGGAAAAACCTTTTATAACAGCTGCGATTCAGATAGAATGCCAATGTCATTGCATCTTGTAATAATCTCATCCTCTTTGTATATGCTATAACTTAAACAGCAACGTTCTTAATATTTGTTATATCATTTTTTTATATATACTTTTCTATAATTTTCTTTTAGTTTTCAGCAATAATTACAAATATCGTAACTGTCAGAATTTTATTATAGTTAAAAAAAATTACAGACACCAAAATTGATTTATAATTCATGTTGTATTTAAAGTCACCTTTAATTGAAACATTATAGTTCATATTATTTTAGATCTCGTATTTTAAAGATATCAAACAATGACAAACTATCTCTAAATACCTATGGTTATTGTTCACCTGTCATTAGTAACCTAATGCTCTATCCCAGGGGTCGACAACTTTTTAATGGAGTCATGCTGAATCTATGTTACAATGTTATTCTGGATGCTGATATGATTCTACCAGTCCAGATATAATGGGCTTCAGCCAAATATAACCAGATCTTATATTGTTGGCCATTAAATATTTTAAAACGTATAGGATCATATGTGAAAAGTATGTTTTGTTCAATTACATTGCATTCGAAAGACTTGCTTAAAATTTCCTTTGGCATGGAGAAAATTCATTCTGTTGATGCTTAAAAAAATTGCCTCTTAATATACAGTAATTCAGAATAGGCAAAATATCTTTAACTTTCAATGATTTAATTTAAAAAGCTGATTAATGAAATCTAACAAAATGAAACAAGTATTTTTGTAGTATTCATCATAAATGTTTCAAAGAACTCATTTTTGAGATATAAAAAATCAACTCAAATTTGGAAGTTTTTCATATATTCTTTTTTTTTTTTTTTTTAAACTATGGACATTTGGAATTTTTCTCTATGAAAAATTTCTATCAATTATACAATAGACATGTAAAAGAAAAAAAAACCTAATGATTTTTAAGTTCTTTAAGATTCGAATGATGTTATCAAATCTCATATATTTGTGAACTTCATGCATTAACCCAACTATCACTAACTTTTTTTTTTCAAGTAAATGTGCCAAAACTTAATTGATATAATATTTTGCCTGAATATAAATTTACTCTAAACACACTGTAGTGTACAAAAGTATCAAAGGTCAATTGACTCTCAAAAAAAAATCCAGGTAAAATTGTTTATTGTATAAAATAATTAGTAAATTAAAGTGAATTATAGTTTCCATTTATGTGTGAGTCACATGCAAAATATAGGTAATTGTGCAAATGCTTGTTGTAATTAAAATATAATTTTTTACTATTTCAATTAAATTAGAGTGTCATTGATAAACGTTCTGCATGCTATGTGAGCCCTATATTGCCAACTCCTGGTCTAGCCATTCAAGAATATATTCAAGATCATTTCTTTAATATTTTATTTTGTATTTCACTATTAATAATTTTTAACAGTGATTTCATTATCAATGCAAATGTTTAAATTTATCATCAATATGTTTTAATGAGCCTAAAAATGATTTTTTTTTTTTTTTCAAATTAATACAAAATGAATAATATTAAAAAAAAAAGAGAGATCAAACTAAAAATCATTAGACAGTGTTGCTCTTTCAGTTTACTTTATACCATTCATGTAAATAACAAGTCAATAGACATTATATGAAAATACCAGACTCACCACATAGGTCTGACTAACAGCTTTTATCATGGCAGTAGTATCCTGCAATATTTCTAGTGGTGGTCAAGTAATCTTAGAAATGTATTATTATGACTAGATATTCTATCGCAATCAACGCTTTTGTTATTAACAGCAAGGCAGACAGATCCTTATTAACTGAAAAAATGAATTTCTACAACCAACAATGTTACTATATAAAATTATTCAAAACAATACTAACAAATTTATGCAATTAGATTAAGGAATTATAAAATAACAAAAAGAATAAAAAATATAGCAAAAAATGAATTAGCATATATTGCATATTATTAGCATGAAGTTTAGAAATTGATTTTTTTTTTTTTTTGTTAATATTACAAATGTTATCAAAGTTTTAATTCCTATCATAGCATTATCAGTTTGCAGCTGTTTTAAAGATCTACAAAAATGAAAAAACAAAATTGCACATCTTTGACAAGCAATACAAAATTATTCTATGTAGATGTGAAAACTTGTAAAATAATTTATTCACTGAGACTGAAATTAAAATTTATAAACAAATGTTTTCATGATATTTTAGGTAAATAATGTCTGAGAGTAGTATCAAATAAAGAATTATGGGAGAAAGCCATGTTAAAAATCTATTCGACGCTGGACAACAAAAGCAGCATAGTTAAATCACAAACAATTAATAAAAAATATTATGGGGGAGGCTTTTGGCTATAGATGATAACATTGAGGCAGACCTACTATGACATAAGAGATTCAGAAACTTGAAAATTAGTGATAAATTATGGGTTCAGCAAATAGGAATGTGAAACCTCTTCCATCAAGTCTGCATCATCCTATAATAAAATACTGCTTGTTTTTACAACCAATTCAGATTAATTTGGGACATTTGCTTTTTCCTATTAGTAGTTAGTTTATTCACCATCCAATACTAAATAGCAGCTAAGTTAAAAAAAAATCCTAGACCTGTTAGTGTTATGTTTGGGCTGGATTACAGACCCAACCTACAGAAATAATACTGACAAGTATTACAATTAATATATTTATTATATGTACAAATATATACAATACAATATACACTATATATACAAGAGAATATTTACAATGTTGAATATTGTAGCTTAACGTAAACTCTGGGTTCTGCCTATCGCTTCCAGATACACTTGATAGCTTGCTCATGGGTAGGGTGTATGGCTCTTCCAGCTTACAAGACAGCTTGCCTCAAGCCTAGAGTGGTCTTAGCAGCGTCTGGTCTCTGTGGGACTTGCCTAGCTGCATAGACTAAATAGCATAGTGCTATCAATGGGAATACTTTCTGCTGTTCAGGTTAGCAGAGATTCCCTGGGAGAATACAAAGAGTCTTTTCAAGTTAGACAGACGTTCTTCCTCGATTCTCACAAAAGGCTGACTATTTATACCCAGATCCCTGACCTTATTGAAAATCTTTGGATTCAGCAAGCATCATTGTTTATTGGCTTGTAATAATCATTGGCTATGTTTTTATCTATACATCAGCCTAGTGGCCTGTGGCAAATAAGGTTTAATCCGATCAGATAAGGAGGCATCTGGAATAGTCCATTTCTGAGAGAAGGGAGGACTATAACATCCCTCCCCCTGGGTAAAATTTACCCTAGAGCAGTGGTTTTCAACCCCTGGTCCGCAGAAGTTTTTTACTGGTCCGCGGTAGACTGGCAGGAAAGTTTGTAGTAATAAAATAATAAGAGGTTAAACTTTTAATTAATATAAACAATTTTTACTTATTTTTTCATCTCATTTTTATCCAATTAAAAAAAAAAAGAAACAGAACGAAAACAAAATCTAATCAATCATACATAAATTAATTTGTTTTTCTAGTTATCACAGATGTTTATGGGGGAAGGGGATAGAATTAAATTTTTTATTACTTTTCTAAAAAAATTCAAAATTAAAAAAAAAAAGTTTTTTATTATACAAACTCCATATATATATAACTTCATCTAAGGTTAAGCAGTGAAAAACCTTATCCTTATTTTTGCCGGTCTGCGCGAAACCTTATTATTTTTACCGGTCCGAAGGTGTGAAAAGGTTGAAGACCACTGCCCTAGAGAACAGTTATGCAGGTGTGCTGGAGGACGACTAAGGCACTTCAGTGCTGGTTTGCTGCCATCTTCAGTTTGTTGGTCCTCCTTGCTTGTACTGAATGTCTCTGGAGCTTCATTCCTTGTGGTTGCATCAGTATAATATAGTCTAAGTTGCTTTCGATGGCGATGATGTTGATATCCATCTGCTGTTTTGACTACAATGGTGTGAAGTCCTTTCTGTTGGATTACAACTGCTGGGATCCATTTAGTGGACCCTCTATACATCCTGCATAGCACTTTAGTCTGCAAAGCTAATGGTTTTCTGGCAATCCTGGTTTTCCGATTTTCCATATCCATTTTTGTTATCAGCTTTTTAATCAGTTTTTATCTCTTTATTCAGTGATAACTGAATTGGTGGTCCTAGATACAGACCTAGCTCTTTTTTGATCACTTCAGGGTAATCAGTCTTTAATTTAGCTAATGTTGTGATCTGGTTCACCTTTGACACTGTAGAGCCTAAGTGACCAAACCAGTCATGACCTAACAAGTTGCTGTGATCACCTGATGCCACTAACAGTGGTAGGTATATAGTTTTGTTAGGCATAGTTATTTTAATTCTTGCCTGACCCAAGAGTTTTATTTTTTTACCCTGATAATCTGTTATAGTCCTAGTGCTAAGATCAGATTATATTTATTTTTATTAATGATAGCCCAAGTCTTTTTTGAAACAATAGCCACTGCAGACCCTGTGTCTAGTTCCATTCTCACTGGCCTATCATTAATCATAATACTATGTATAAATCCAGACTGATTGTTCTTAATGTGATTTATACTGGCAACTTGTTTATTTTTCTTATAGTTGCCCTTGTTGTTTTTTGGAATGGGTTTTTCCATTCTCATATTGGCTGTCTTTTTAAGTTTAGACATGCTGCTCTTATATGACCGACTCGCTTGCAAAATGAGCACAGTATGGAGGTGTGGACATCTGTTTGCGCATGCATCGGTTGATTGCACCTATAACAACGATTAACACTCATTGCTGTTGAGCTAACTGAGTGCTTGTCAGACTCAGCCTTCTGTTCAACTTTTTGAACGGTATAATTTATTTTTTGTAATGGCCTAGCTTGACACACTATAGATTTTGCCAGCGTGGCTTGAGCTACAGCCTTTTCAAAGTCTATATCCGGCGTCATTAATAGTTTGAGTCTTAAATTATGATCGTTCATGCCACAAATGAAACGATCGCGTAGTGCTTCATTTAAGAACTCTTTAAAAGCGCACGTAAGTGCTAATGCCCGCGTTGCGAATTCTCTAGCTTTTTCACCCTCCGATTGAGTACAGAGATTGAAATAATATCTCTGTATTATTGTTAGTGGTTTGGGGGAAAAATATTCTGTGAGAATCGCCAACGCCTTCTCAAAATTCAAGTCGGCCAGTGTTTCTGACCCAATTTGCGATTTTAAAATATTATACATCTGCGACCTGATTATAGTAATCAGCGTCGCTAATTTTATTTCAGACTTTTTGACCTGATTAGCCTGCATATTAAAAATCAGGCACTCTTTATAGCTTGACCAGTTCTCAGGGAACTCTGTGTCAAAATCAAAAGATTCCATCGAGCCAATTATATTAGCCATTTCTTCTCTGTTATACGTGAGAATATTTATTTCGTATATTTGTGAGTAACCACTCAATACGGTTATCTTTGACAGACTTTTTACTCCGCTAGGGCAAGCATCTGTCTTTTTTTAGAAAGGCTAATTTTGATTGGTTTATGAACCACCACCAATCACGTTTGTGATCACTTTATTTTTCCTCCCAGAAATAAGTGATTTCGACAATGGCTGTTTAGTAAATACAACGAATGTCTCTGCTTGCTTATTCGTGTATTTTACTTTTTATTTTGCCAGAAATAAGTGATTTTAATAATCACTGTTTAGTAAATACTAATTCGTGCAATTTACCCTTGGACAGTATTTAAGTGTGATTTAGTAATCACATATTCGTAACTTATGAGTGTCTATATAATTGCGTACTCGCATATTTAAGTTTCCAAGTTTTTTCTTTTTCCAGCCATGGAGAAAAAAAAAATCTTTTGTCAATTGCGCCAAATCTGTTATGTTTGGTCTGGATTACAGACCCAACTTACAGAAATAATACTAAGACAAGTATTACAATTAATATATTTATTATATGTACAAATATATACAATACAACATACAGTATATGTACAAGAGAATATTTACAATGTTGAAATATTGTAGCTTAACGTAAACTCTGGGTTCTGCCTACCGCTTCCAGCTACACCTAATGGCTTGCCTCACGGGTAGGGTGTATGGCTCTTCCAGCTGTACAAGACAGCTTGCCTCGAGTGGTCTTAGCAGCGTCCAGTCTCTGTGGGACTTGCCTAGCTGCTTAGACTAAATAACGTAGTGCTATCAATGGGAATACTTTCTGCTGTTCAGGTTAGCAGAGATTCCCTGGGAGAATGCAAAGTCTTTTCAGGTTAGACAGACGTTCTTCCCCGATTCTCACAAAAGGCTGACTATTTATACCCAGATCCCTGACCTTATTGAAAACCTTCGGATTCAGCAAGCATCGTTGATTATTGGCTTGTAATAATCATTGGCTATGTTTTTATCTATACATCAGCCTATTGGCCTGTGGCAAACAATGCTTAATCCGATCAGACCAGGAGGCATCTGGAATAGTCCACTTCTGAGAGAAGGGAGGACTATAACAGTTAGTGACCTGAATATTTCCAAGATTCATTCACCAGGATAGCAGAAATCAGCCATACATCATGAGATCTCTTCGAAACTTAGTAGAATGAAAATAAATAGGTGACAGAAGATGAAGCTTTGTAGAAAAATTGGATATGGTTCTAGGTATCAAAGGATGAATCAAAAAACATTTTAAATGTTGGTTTTAAAAAGGCAATTTTTATATATATAATGAGCTTTTTATTGTTAATTATCCCCAAAAGATGAAATTAATGTAATAGAAAGCATTATTCAATATTCATTTTTTAATTTTAATCCAAGTTTAAAATCCATTCTGTGACATAAATTCATTCCATTTGAATTTAATTTTAACAAAATTATCAATATTTAATGATTAACTGTCTGTTTTTTTTTTCTAGCAAAATGGAATCTACTCAATAAGTGTATTATAGATACAATGAAATATTTAAGAATAAACATAATTAATCCAGAAGCTCATTCATTATAGCATGTGTTTGTTTTAGTTTACATTGATGTACATATATTTAAAAGAAATTCATTTTAGGTCCATTGAAGCAGGAAAAATACAAAATCAAAAATATAATTATAAAAATACAAAAAAAATTACTTACTGCATTTAAGCCAATGCTGCAACATACAAATAAATTTAAAAGTTTGATTTTAATTTTCACTAAAATCGGACTTTTAACATAAACAAAAAAAATGTATGAAAAATGATTTTTTTTTAAAAATAATACAAATTGTTGATTTAGCCATTCCATTTTCAGCACTTAGATCTTTGATACTTTTTCATTTATGCTAATAAAATTTGTAACTATTTTTCTAGATCACGACTACAATTATATATTGCAGATTAAAAAAATTCCAATACTGTATTTCCTCTGCTAAAAAATGCAAATAAATTGATAAATGAACTAAATTGGTAATTAAGTTGTAAAGCATGATGAAGATATCTAATGTTTCTAGTCAAAGTGAAAATATTACACCAACCAATGGTACTCTTTGTAGCTGTAATTAATTTACTGAAAAAAAAATTTTGTTGTATCATTTGCTAATTGTTCTATATATCACAGATGAAATTTTGATCTGCAATTACAAAAATAGCAATTATTAAATTTTTTAAAATTACTATTTGTTTATTATTATTATATATTATAAAGACAATGTCAATTTCTGGCAATGTCATAAAACACTTTTTTCAGAATGACCCATTAAAGACATTCATCATTGGAATGATGAAATCTAGTTTTTTTTCTTATTTCACTTCTATGTCAACTGCTGTAAGCTTTCGTAATGCTTAATAAATCCTTATTCATACTGTCATATCCATTATTTCTAGATTAGTTCAAGCTTATGGCTTTCATCAGTATTGTATTTTAGATCTTATAGCAATGCACCTGGACTTTTAGGATCTATTGCATCCTCCTTTTATCTTTATTTGGTACTACAGGCTATCATCAAACTGAAAATCTATAAATATTTTCAATGTAAGCCAGTTCATTATTTATATATTACGGAATCCTTGGTTTTTTTTAAACAATTATAAGCTTCTCATCCTGTGGCAGAATTTTATATAAACCAATAAAATATCACGACTCTATCACAACTTCAGTTTGCCTATTGTTGTTTTAGCAACATTTTTTTTTTTACTATCTCTATGGCACATACTGCAGGTTTTACAACAGATATCAGATAATAGTGTTTAATAAATCCATATCCTGGGCTGTTCTATCCAACCTCCCATATTAGTTTTTAACTTATAATTTTCATCAGTGAGGATCTAAGCATTCCTTCTAGAATCAGTCATTCACTTCCATGATACATTACCAGCCTAATCTGAAAAAACATAAATAGTTTCAATAGTCAACTGATCTGAAACCAATTTTCATTATCTACATATTATAAAATCCTTAGTTTTTTTAATAACTACCTCTATTCTGTGGCCAGGATTTGGTATATAACTAATAAAATATCACATGGCTTCTGCTGTTTATTATTGTTTTAGCCGCATATATTTTTCTTTCACCACCACTATGCCACTTATCGAAGCTTAAAAGTGTGAAACAAACACAATAAGAAATTGAAATCATGTGATATTTTGTTGCTTTTATACCAAATCTTGGCCACAGGATAGAGGTGCCTATAATTCTTAAAAAACTAAACATACCATAATACATAGATACTGAACTGGTTTCAGATCTGTATGATTATACAAACATTTTTCAATTTGGTCTGATAGTTTGATAGAATAGTGGAGGTAAACTGTGATTGCTAGAAGGAGGGGCATTAGATTCTAAAGGTCCAGGTGCACTAATATGAGATCCAAAGATTTTCACTGATGAAAGGCATATGCTTGAAACTAATCTAAGGATATTGGATAAAATAGCACAGGCTAAAGATTTATTAAATACTGTCATATTAATTATTAAAGCTCACAATAGATATTGAAAGAAAAATGTAATCTGAAGTTATATGATATTTATTAGTTCTAAATTATCATAATCTGGTTACTTGTGCTTTAAGCAAAAAGTCAGATTAAATCTGATCAAATCTCATTATTTCTTTTTCTTATTATCCACGGTATTGCCAAATTCCTTTGCCATAGATGAAAAGTATTAATATTTTTCCTTATTTTCTTCAGAACTCTACTTTCATACCAATAGCAAAAAATATAACTTGAAAAATTCTGATCTTCATGCAATTCAAATAAAAATTATTTATGCTGATAAATATATATCTTTTCATTTTATTTCAAATCCAAAAATAAATAGTACTAAATATGAAAAAAAAAAGAAAGAATAAAAATGAAAGATATAAATCATTGATTTTTTTATTAAATTCCTCTATCTACATTAACATACAGTACATAATAAAAATGAATATTTTAATAAAATAAATTATATTCATATATATACAATTTAATATCTTTTTAAAATGATGAATATATAAAAAAAATTCAGTAATTGTCAGACAAAAAGTAAAACACTTGATGTTTATAAAAATAAAACCATGACAATATTTGTTTTAATAAATTTGAAATATATAAATATAATTAAAATTCATGCAAGGATATTCCCCATTCTTTGCTTTTGTTTATTTATACAGAATATAAATATACATTTTTTTTTTCATGTGTCAAAGCATCGGCCGGGAAGCAAACCCAGGACAACTGCTTGTAAGGCAGCTGTGCTGACCACTCGACCACCAATGCTCGACTAAATATACATTTATTTACATATAAATCTACTAATAAATATGCGCATATATGCATGTATATATACACATATAGCATATATTCACTTTTTAAATTTAAACCTTTTATTTTTGGAATGATTACTTCATTTCCTGATGAATGTTTAATTTTTTATAATGTTTATATTTTGATTTTATACACTTGAATGTTAAAACAACTGTGTGATTATGATTCTTCAGAAGTTTGTAAGTAAGACAATCTGAAAATGTGCAGTACACCAAATCTTAATAACCGTTATATATGCTATTAATTGACTGATAGTACAATTTAAAGCTCCAATACATAAAAGTCTTTTGGAAAGTGCTTAGGAAGTTCCGTTCTATAGAATGTAAAACTATAATTTAAACTTAAAACAAAAATAATCATCATATTATTGAAGTATATTAATTAACAATGCTTAACAAAAAATGGCCAAAAATAATGTATATATTACCTGCTGAGGATAGATTAAATAATCAAAAAAACCCATTAATATTATTTATTATAGTATCTCAATTTTTAGATGAAGGACATCTAGATTAAATAACTAGATACTCTCTATTATAGTATCTCAATTTTTAGAGAAGAGAAAAATAAATATCTCAATTTTTAGGTGAGAAAAAAAAGTTTAATTTGAAAAATATTAAAAAATAATGTATAAGAGAAAACACACACTATATATTCCTAGAAATAAAAGATCTAAATATAAAAGTACTAAACCTTAACGACAATATTGTACAGAGTTGTTTAGATTTTTAAATATTAAATAAAAAGATGATCTTAGGAAACTAATAATATCCACTATAGCTCTGGCTGGATATAATTAAAATATTGCTTAAAACATAGATGCAGATGCATCCAGATATTAAATATTGAAGCTGTGCATATATATATAAATATATATATATATGCTGGCTTCACCATTCACTGTGGACTAAGACCCTAAGTCCAACCACAGTGAATGTATGTTTCTTTTTCAAACTAAATTTATCGTTTTCTCAAATAGTTGCCTAAATTAAAGAAGGAATTGTGTTAAAGAGAAAAGATTTAATAAAATAAAATATAGAAAGTTAAAATTATATTTGCAACTATTTTTAAAATATATGTTATTATTACTATTAATTAAGTAGAATCCATTAGGAAAAGGAATTTAATTAATAAAACATTTTTCTGAGTTAGATAAAATAATAGATAACAGGAAAAATTTGAAACAACGGGCATGATTCGCTACTAATTAGCAGATTAAAAACATAATGGAAAAAAGGGTATAAATAAAGAACTTTTCTTTTGTTCTGGGTTTTATGCTTGCGGGTAACCAGTGCTGAAGGTCAGAGAGAAAATCTTAAGAATTTTGTTGGAAGAAATTTTGCTGAAAGATTGGACAATATAGCAAACTCTTGCTTGCTGTACTTACTTCAAGCTGCACTCTATTCTTTCAGCATATAAATAAAAAAAAATCCAGAAATGTGTTGCTCTGCAAAAATGCAGGGGTAACCTCTTTGCCTTCGCTCTCCTGAGCCATTCTTGAGGCCGGAGTTCTAATCATGTAAGCCAGCCAGAGAACTAAAGTGTCTGCCCTGTATCCGTGAATATTTGCCCTCAAACATGGAAAAACAAAGTTGAAGAACCGAGAAGACTTGCGGTAAACTTCTAATGAACTCATCTTGACCCACCCCATCTAGTTACCGGTAACGTTACCATAAATTAACAAAAAAATCTCTTTGTAATTTACAAATTCACTCTAGCTAGAATTATGTTTTTCTATATATATGTTTTTTTTTTTAATCTATGTGTTCGTATCTTGTCAAATTATATTTCATTAATTGCTTTCTTTTCTTTTTTTTTTATATCGTAATGGGAGGGGTTATTATATATAATAGCGGCCATAGTTCTTATTAATTTAATTGAAAAATACTTTGTTTAACTTTCCGCCATTATACTCCCGTAATTAAGTTATTTATTTTATATAAATATTTATTTAGAAGGAAAAGGAAGCAAATCATAGAAAGTGCAAAACTCTATTTTAAAATCAAGATTTAAATTGCTAGATATTCTATTATAAAACTTTCCAAACTTTAACTTAGTTTTTTTATATATATATAAAAGAAAGATCCTTATCAAATGCCTGTATATTTTAGTCACTGAAGGGTTACAAATTTAAAGTTATATTTTAAAGAGCGTGAAATAAAACGTTCACATTTATATTTTAGTACTAAGAGAGAGTACATTTTGACAATATATTAAAAATTATTAAATAGCATAGACTCTGGAGTGTTGGTTAAACTTCAACTAAATCAATAAAATATCCGCCCTCTTGTTTTAGTGACCTGAATTTTATAAAAGGGAAGTTACTATTTTTCTGTGGATTTTCAGTGATAGTTGAGCGTTCTTAATATATATATTTTGCAGAGGGTTTCTTTTTTAAATTTAAAGGTCGTTGACCATATTTATATGGCATCGTGCCTCGGGTGATCTACTGGGCTGCTCAGCATATATTACAGTGCTTCTTTTGCCAAGTTTGCTTAGGTTAACATACCGACATTCGGACCTTCTGAAAATCAAATAAATTGTTCTGGATCTCATGTCGATCTCAGTCCTTTCAATGTACGTAACTGGACATAAGCAACAAAACTCCGATCCTGAATCCGGGTCACGCGTTTAGCGAACGGGTTCCATTTTTCTCTCTAACCTAGTTTAGAGACGGAGAGCTATCCGGTCTTGGGTTAACCTCTTGGTAACTGTTATGTCTCGAGCCTCACAGCCCACTATATGCTCTCGCCTTTGTGCACGGTCTTGTATATTTATATTTATTAGGAAATCTTTCTCAAAAATCTCAAAGAAATGTTTCAATTATGGCTGGAAATTCCTGCTGGGGTCACGTTATCATTCTTCTTAAATCATAAGTAGGGCTGTGATTTAAACCTGTCCAAAGTGTTTAGTTGAGTTTGACCACCTATGTTCTCCAACCACAGAGTTAATAAATCATGTCTCTCTCTCTTGATTTCTTTTACGTAATACTTCCATTGGCTGGAATATTTTAAAGAAGAAATTATAACGTAAAATTTTGTCTGTTTTTATCATTACGATCAATGGATCTTTCATATATGTCTATCCGGTTGCAGTGAAAATAGCCTGCGACACTATTAATAAAGCATTGTGTGAATTATTTTAATGTCAATAATAAAAATTTCTGTTATCTTTCATTCACTATAAATAAAACCACTTAGTATTGTTTTTCTTTTGTGACATACGTATGTACATCTGATCATTATATATGTAAAATTCCTTTTCGTGGTCTCTTCTCTCCCTGACCACCGGGCATACATTAAGATTAAATTCTAGTGAGGTTCGAGGAGTAAGTCGCTTAGTAGCAATCTAGAGGAGTAGATGAGGTTCGAACCCCTCCTATCTGCATCTCTAGGTTAGGTTAGAGCAGCTCTACTTTTCTTACCGTTACAATATATATATATCCTAATGCTGTATGCAAGATTATAAAATGAAGTTTTTAATATAGCTAAACGATTTAGTTCATGAAGTTTGAAATAAGTAATAATATGATGTGATCCCCAACAGTACTAAAAAATTAACTGATTGTTTATATTTAATACATGCTTTCAGGCAGAAAATATTAACTGATTATTTATATTTAATACATGCTTTCAGGCAGAAAATATATTGTGTATACATGTGTGTATGTAGATGTGCATGTAGATACATAAATGAACAATAAAAATGACTCAGGTATAGTACTTAGTGTACTGAAAAGCTTAATCATGACTCAGAATTTGAATCTAGATCAGATAAAATTTGGAAATTTTTCAATACCAAGTAGGTTTAGGTCTTTTTTTTCAAGTAGCCAATTCAATTAATCATTCAATTACTGGATAATAAATGAATATCTAGCTATTATAAACCAATAAGTAAAACAAGAAAGACAATCAATATTTGACTAATCTGATATCTTAAATCATTGTTTCCCTGCAAAGATTTTTGCTTTGCAGTAGGTTATTTAAGAATATATTTATATCTACATACAGTGTATAAGCAGGTAATCTGTTTATATTAAGCTAGTGAGCCAATTATACTACAGAGATAATGGCAAGTGGAAATAAGCCAGAAATGTCAGTGATATAGTAATCATATGCACAGAATCCAAAAATTACATTCACACATACATGAAATATACTACCATTAGCATATATTCTTTCATTAACATGTATATAAATTACTTTGACATGAATGTAATGGTTTTCACTACAATTTGAAAATATAGTTAAATAAAAAAAATTAAATAAATTTAATAACTCAATATATTCATATTTTAAAATATATATATAAGTTTAACTGACATAAAAAAATAATCTCACAAAATATTAATTCAGTCACCTAGTACTTTGCAAACATTGTATTATAAGTCACAAAAGTTATGTAAATGCAAAATTTATCAATAAACTATTCTAATTTATTACTAATCATATAATGATTTTCAATGGTATTTGAAATCCTTGTTAAATAAAAAAATGTAATAACTCACATAAAATTTAAATTTCTTTAAATAAGTACTAATTTTTCAGATTTTCCACTAACTTATCTGAATGCAAATTTTGGAAAGTTAAATATAAGTATACCATTGTCATTCAATTACCAGCACATTTTTATATATGTGTGTATGTGTATACACACATTATATATCAAGGTTTGAATAATGTGTTTACATAGAAATTTCAATTCACAAAACCCTCATCAAATAAAACTATTAATTTACTATTAATCTACAAGCCTGTCATTCTTTTTTTTTGTAGTTTGAAAATGGTAGGTATGTATTTTATAGTTTCTATAATTACCATTTTCCTCCATTATGAGTTCTTTTATGTGCAGCCAAATGACCTTTTTGAGCAGTCTTATATAGTTTCTATAATTACCATTTTCCTCCATTATGAGTTCTTTTATGTGCAGCCAAATGGCCTTTTTGAGCAGTCTTATAATTACATTGATCACATTGGAATGGTTTATAACCACTGTGCTGACGTTTATGCATAATCAGATGGCTACTTTGAGTTGATTTATAATCACAAACATCACACTGGTATGGCTTTTCCCCTGTATGTGTTCTTATATGTGCTAATAAATGAGCTCTAGCATTGGATTTATAATCACAGTGTTCACAACTATAATTTTTTCCCCTTTTATGTAAGAATGTATGTATTAAAAAGCCATTTCGAAGTTCTGTTTTGTATTCACATTTGTCACAGTGATATGTTTTAGCTAAGCTATGCAATTTTTGATGCTTCAGCATATTATTTTTATAATTTGATTTGTAATTACACTGATCACAAACTAATAGAACACTTAGTGGATATTTTGTCAAAATATTTATATAACCTTCATATAATGTATGATCTATTTCAATTCCATCTTGTGAAACTAATTCATTATTTAAAGTATTTACAAAATCTGAAAATTCAATTGATGTATCCACACTATGTAACTTTTGATGCCTAGTTAAGCTAGTTGGTTGAGATGATTTAAAGCTGCACTCATCACATTGATAAACTTTTTTACAAGCATGAATAATTATATGTGCTCTTAATGTGCTTTTGTGAGAAGTTTTAAAATCACATTGATCACATTGGAAAGGTTTTTCTCCAGTATGTGCTCTTTTATGTTCATCCAAATGCACTTTTTGAGTTGTTTTATAGTCACACATATCACATTTAAATGGTCTGTTACCAGTGTGCAACTTTTTATGTTTTGCTAAGTTTCCTTTATTAGCAGTTTTATGACCACATTCTTCACACTCATATGGTTTTTCTCCGGTATGTATCATTTCATGGCAAACTAAACTCTGCTTTCTGGTTGTTTTATAATCACAATGATCACATGAGTACAATTTTTGTGTGGAATGCAGAAATTTGTGTTGAAATAGTCCTCTTTTCCCAATTGCTTTAAAACCACATATTTCACAAAAACAATAATCATAATACATGTTATTTACTCCAATCCTATTATTACTTGTAGTATTAATTGTATTCTGAGATAAAATCTCAGAATTTTGATTAAAGTTGAAATCAGTAATATCTTCTAATATTGATTTAGAATCCAAAAATGATTCCCTTTCTATATTTATCTTTTCTTTAATACCATCATTTGCAGAATTAATTCCACTTTGTAACAAAAATTCAGAATTTTGACTAAAGTTGAAATCTTTAATAATATCTTCTAACATTGATTTAGATTTTAAAAATGATTCTCTGTCTATATTTGCTATTTCTTTACTAATGTCATTTTTGTTAAAATCATATTTTCCTTTATCATCCATTTTTATTTAATCATTATATTGACACTTTTTTAAAATCAATATGTTTGATTTAATTACTTAGGATATTTTATAAAATCACCAAAACATAACATGATCATCATTTCCTATGCTTACATAAGCTTTTATTGCCAATAGTAAACTCTCCACATAGTTACTGTACAAGTAATTTAATAATCCTTTTAAACTTATCATTTGTGTGAATGTATGATTAAATTATTTATAAATAATTGTAATCCTTAATGTAAGAATTAAAGCTGTGCTTGGAAGGATTTTTGCCATTTTAAACAGCTAGTAAAATATAAATTTCTGCAAAAAAAAATAAATCAGATATTAAAATAATAATTAGAATATATATACACTAATGTAGTTCATATATAGTGTTTGTAAGTATGCATATATGTATGAAAAGATATAAAAGAAAATAAATGTTTAAATTACATAATAATAAATTCCTAATGGATTATAATGATATATCTATAAAAGAAAAATATAAATTCAATATACATATTGGTTGTAAAGGATTTATCACAAAGAATTAATGTTAAAAAGTAATGTAAAAATGTTAAATATTAATAATACATAAGGAAATTTATTAATCTCAAATTTCATAAAATATTCAGTAACAAGTGCGCATTTTAAATTAACTTAATGAGGATTCTTAAGTTTAAAATAAAATCATTCAATGTTAAATAAACTGAATTTAAATAATTTGTTGTTTAGTATAAATATTAAATAAGTATTCAAGGAGATTTGTCAATAAAATACTGAAATTTAACTCCAAGAGATTGAAAATGCTGAGAAAGAGACCATCTATGAAATAGATGGATAAAAAGCTTTGCAATAATGATGTGGAAAAAATATGAATTAAAATATAAGATGAAATTCGGAAAGATCTTCATTCTGCTGCGGATTAATGTTGAAAATGCTGAAAAATATATAATCATATGTTTAATTGCTGGAGAGCATTGATTTTTTTTTTTTTTTTAACATCCTTATAGCAGATAGCATTACACGGTTCCATTCAAATTAATCTGAATTATTTTTTCTTTTTTATACTACTCCGCTAAAAATTGATTACATTTAGCGCAGAGTCCAATTTTCTATCCCTGTAATAAATTGTATAGAAGTAAAATGACCATGATTCAAAAAGGTTGAAAAAAATATCAGCCTAAGCATTTGCTTGTTTTTAAAATCAGCCATTATGGTCCAAATTTTTGCCTATTGCAAACTTTGCAGATTAATAATTAAAAACATTTTTATTATCAAACAGAGAATAAAATGGCTTCTTTGTATCTTATTTAGAAGTATAAGATTTAGTTGAAGCATTTTTAGATAGAAGATAAAAATTTAGGATTACACTTGAAATCTCTATTATTTGTTAGATTATTATAAGTAAAAATAAATAAATTATAATTTAGCAAAGTTAATATAGCATATTTGCTTACTTGAGGATCAGAAAGCTTTAAATATTGTAAATTAGACAAAAGGAAAAAGTTTTCAGTGAGACTTTTCCCCAATAAGGAATAATCTTATTTTCAAGATGGAAAAAAAAATTAAAAAAAACAACAACAAACATTTCTCACAATTGAACAAACTTTTCTTATTAGAAAGCCATTCAATATGCAAATAGCAGAGCAGATACTTTTTAAAAATGTCAAGACATAACTACTGAGGAAAATATCTTCAACTAACAAAATATTTCAATGCAGGTAATGGATGGCAATGAACTACCACAATGCTTACAAATTTAAGACTTAAACCACTAAATATCACATGATCCCCATTTCTTATGCTAGCACATAACTGTTATTAACACAGGCAAAACTCTCCATACAGTAGTGTCACTCAGTGCCAACCAGAGTAATCAAAGGATGGAGGGCTTGTGCATAAAATCCCTATCTAGTCCCTACTCATCCAATATCCCAGACTAGTTTCTGGCCTTCGTCAGTGAGGAGCTTTGGATTTGAGAGCACTGTACCTAGATCTGGTGCCTATTCATCCAATATCCCCAAACTAGTTTCTGGCTTGTGGCCTTCGTCAGTGAGGAGCTTTGGATTTGAGAGCACTGTGCCTTTAGGATATAGGTGCAGTGCTCTTAAATCCAAAGCTCCTCACTGATGAAGGCCACAAGCCAGAAACTAGTCTGGGAATATTGGATGAGTAGGCACTAGATATGGATTTTATGTACAAGCCTTCTGGCATCTATTGATTACTCTGGTTGGCACTGAGTGGCACTACTGTATGGAGAGTTTTGCCTGTTTAAATTTAAGACTTCTGTAAATAGTAAAGGATACAAGAAAAAATGTATCCAAAATTGCAAAGAAAAATAACATGAAATATGGTCCTTACTCAACCAAGGCATTTGAAATTATCATCTGATTTTTTAAATATCTCTCATTATGATTAATAGGCACAGACTTTCAAATCAGAAATTAGTTTATCTTATATTTGTTATAAAACCACATATTTGATAAGAAAATCAAGCAAGATATAGTCAATTTTAAGTGAGATATTATAAAAAATAATGTAGCAGTTCAATGGTTCTCATATGGATTTCCAAAATCAAAATGAGTAAATCATTAAAGTCAATAAAAACGGGCACTTTATTCATCAATAAAATTGTCCACTGTGAGAAATTATCCGTAAGGGGCCGATTCTCTATAAATTAACCTAAGGGGGAAAAAGTTATTATTATCAAATTTATTTTAAATTATTAGCACATTTCTTAAAAGTAATAGATTGTAATTAAGAAAAATTCTATAAGTAAAATATATAGGAGAAGTAAATCACTCAGGCTTATGGAAAGGAACCTTTAAAATCCCAGTTTATATGCATATACAGTAATAAGTTTTATACCCTTCAATGTGTATTCTTTCACAATGTTTTCAATGTAGTTTTAAGGTGAAGCTGTTAAAAGAACTTATTAGAGAAAAAAATAATAACCGAATTAGCCAAAACCATGTTAACTCTTTAGTGACAGAAAGAAATACTTTATAGCTGATCAAATTTAGTTAAAAATAAATTAACAAAATTTAGATAAAAATCTGAACATCAATAGTTGTTATTAACAGGAAACTTTATGGTTTTGTTAATCGGTTATTTTTTTTCGATGTTATTTTGTTAATTTATATTTAAATAGCATAAGGATGTTAAGGAATATATCTACACATTTATAATAATTCAAGACTCTGTGAGTTCAGTGGCACTCAATGACTTTTGTAAAAGTTCTCTTATGTTAATTGACAATCTTTGGAATAAATATTGTATTCTATATAAGTTATTTTCTATTGTTTCAGCAATCTTTTTATTATAAAATGATTAAATTGCTATATATGTGCATATACAGGTAACCTGTGAACATTAACTGTCAATTACTGACTAAAGATATACATAGTAATAATATTTGTATGTATTTTGAATGAAAAAAAACTTTATGGAAAAAGATTATTGAAACTATAATATGTCAATGACAAGTGTGAAAAAATAGAATTCGACAAACAATAGATCCATATGTTGCTGATTCCTAAACCAAAAAAGATAAATAATAGATACAAAAAAAAAACAATAACATGCTTAAACAATGAATCAGAAGTTATATATTTGTATTAACATCTGACAAAAATTTGAATTGGAAATTTTTTTTCCATAAAATGCTCAAAATGACTTTCCTGTCAAATTTTTAAATATGAATATGATCATTATCATTACTTGTCTGTCACATACTGTGCTTCATTTTACAAGCCATGGATCACAACAAATTTAGATATGATAGGAGTAAAGTCAAAAGAAACTAGAGGAAAAAACACTGAAGAAAGATGTAAAAAGTTAAATGAAAATGTGATGAAGTAATATTTCTTTACAACTGATTTTCTTTTATCATCTTATTTTGTTTGCATTAAACATTATGACATTGTATTGTTTAAAAATAGCTTTATATTTTATTATCTTCAATGCTGTAATTTTGTTACTTTTCTCTCTATTTCAAATGATTTATCGATTAAAATATAGTTATTACAGACATGACAAAGACTTTTAGTTGAACAAAACAGAGGGGGGGGGGGGGATAACATAAGGCATTAAAAATAAGAAAGTGTAAATTTTTATTTTCAAAGTAGCATAAAAAGAAGAAATATTGCAAAAAAGATCTCTTCTAAAACAGACAAAAAATATTAATTTAAAAAAAAAAAAAACCATCAAAACAAAAGATACAGAAGAATTATATAATGTAAAAACCTCATTAAAATTTATAACTGTAAATATTGATAGATAAGCAAGCAACAGAAAAATAGCAAGGACAATAATCAAGAGTTATCACATGGCAGTAATTCTATTCCATTATCTAGTTAATAAACATAAAACTGATAGTGTAATATTAGAATACAAGTATAATTTAATATACTTGGAAATTAGATGTAATTATAGATGGTTTGAAAATAGACTTTCAAGCACCCTTCAGCTAACGACTCTGGTTGAGATAAAAAGAAAACTATACAAAGCTTAGATTTAATTCCATATAAAAATTTAAAAGAATATGAAAAAATTCTAAAATGATCCAATGTTGTTTTTTATTGAAGAATATCCCTGATAAGGAAAGATGATCAGTTATTATTTTTAAATGGCTGGTCATATAAACATTACTGGAATTTTTTAATAGCATAAATAATAGCCAATGCTTCTTTATCTTTTTTTTTTTTTTTACCTTTGAAATTATTCTTGATATATTAAATAGCAGCCAATAGTTTAAGAGATGGTTGAATACCCCAGTTTCATACTCTGCATCCATTGTCAAGATTAAGACCAAATCATTGTTAAAATGAACCAGTAGTTGGTTTAACAGACCTTCTTTCATCTTTTTATGTTATATCAAAAATTTAATAAAATATAGAGATATAGTCATATTAGCTTTTCCCTCAAAAAAGTTCATGAGCATCAGGAATATCTATAATTATTTTATATTCATTGCTTTTACATCCCGTAACATGCCATCTCTCAAGATAATGTGGCATTAAGAATTTCCTTATCATACTATATGCATTTTCAAGAACAGTTTAACTCCAGCATCAGAGAATCATTACACGACTGCTTCACACCACTTCTGACATGGCAGTTACTAATATGAGATTGAAATACAGAGACCCTACATTGGCTGGGAAAATATTCAGGGTGATAGTTATTTTGAAAGGAAGATATCTAAATAATCCTATATGGAATACAATAGTTAGATTAGCTATTTCTTCAGTATTTGAAGAAATGCTACAATGAAATCTAACTTTGTGAAGAATTTGTCCTTTCAAATTTACATTAGGAATGAAGGATAAGACGATTTATTGTCTTTGTTAAAAGTAATCTATCTAGTAGTCTACATTTAAGCAAATTTGTCTGCTGGATTCATGGTGATAAATATAGAAGTGGTCTATTCTGCATTTTCAATGAGTGTCAGGCACTTCTTTTCTAATTAAGGTATCTAAAAATTCTATACCTTGTATTCTCATTTCAAAAGTTACTTTTCATGCTTTACAGTAAAGCAGTTTTGTTCCCTGTAAAACTTGATTTCAACCATAGCTGTAACAATTGTTCTGTTTTTATTCAGATAAATTTAAATATTTGGTCTGTACTTCCCTTTCTATCATAATTTTTATTCATTAAGCAGACTTTTGTACCTAAAGATTTAAATCATTTCTCTATTTAATAATGATTTAATATTATTCTTTATAATAGGATTTTTTTTTTTATGGCACTGCTTGATCTTAAATATTTTAATCATGTCTATTACACTGATAAATTTACTACTTGCATCATTCATTTTAAAATCAGTTCTCATTAACATGGGGCTTCCTTTAATAATCTTACATAATGTCTAATCTGTCTATAAGATATCCTGCCCCCATTGACTGTCTTCATTTGAAATGGATTTATTATAACAATATCTGCTTTATTTATTTCAATAATGGATTTTCTAATTACCCTGAACATTTTTTTTTTTTTGCTTTTATTAATCTTTAGTGTGGCATGTCCTTGTTAAGCTTTTGGATCTTTTCAATTACAGTCCTTTGCTATATGCTGTGGATTTTCACTTTTTTCTTTTGATGAATTTAGCTTTGAATGCTCAAAGGATTACTATTTGCTTAATAACTCTTTCATTGGTTTGTGGAATTCTAAGGCATAATTCAGAACAAGTTGAGTGTGCCTTTTTGATAGTTTTAATATATGAAAGAAAAATCAGAGATGGTCATGAGTTGCCATATCCTATGATAATTCTTCCAGAAGGCCTTCTTCAAGGAAATTATCATGCATGCATTTATTTATAATTTCTTTCTAGACTATGTCACATTCTCAACAGCTGACCATCATCTATCATGAAGATGTAGTTGAAGTTATATATTTGGAGATTTCAAGGCTAAAGTAATCAATGCATTTTGATTAATTCCATGTAGAATATACTTTCAGGATTTTTTAGCTCACTGAGCATATTTGCGATTTCTATTATCTTGGATTCTCTAAAAAGAAGATGGCAATTTTTGTAATGTCTTTTGTACATTTAACAATGAAATATTTGTCTAGATATTTTATGTAGATTTGCCACTGTGAGAACTTATCGCCATCAAATTCACTGATTCTCCATGACACTATTGCTTTGTCTGAATCTAGCTATACTGCATTACTTATTCCTTTATCTTTTTAAACAGTCATTCAAAAAAAAGACAGCTTTTCTCAATCAAATCATTTTATTCTATTATACATTCAAACAAGTCTTCTCTTTGCAATATTCTGCCATCCTATATTACAATTTCTAACTAATCACTCTCACCTAGTTTTATCTACTTCACTATTGGCTCTTTGTACTGCCTTCTATAGGATTTACATTTTTTTAGCATGATATCTGTATCATTTACCTTTTTAATTGCTTTCCACATCAGGATACACCTACAATGAAGCACAAATCACCACATTGCAACTGCCTTATTTTACCCATATTAGATTGAAAATAAGAAAAGAGGATGACCACATTCCGATATCACTCTAATATATTCTTCAAAAGCCTAATCAGAAACAATAGATCATTTTGGCTAAAGTTGATATTTTGTTCATAGAAGCAGCATCAACTTTTAATAGTGATTAACAATAATCCCTTCCATAATCCAGTATCTTTATTGCATCTTTAAAATTTTTATAATACATCCTCTTTATTTGTAATTATCAATAAGCCTTCTACTATCTGCATTTATTTTGAAATTAATAATGATTCCACTTTCTTTTGACTCAATTCTCAACTTTTTAAAAATTAATTTTACCTTCAATAAATTGTAATACAAATCTAGAATATACATACAAAGTTTTAATACTATTCCTAAAGCTATTATGGAATAATATGTAATCTAATGGAAATTTCTCCTCAAATATAGGTGTTTTATCATAATTTTCAATATATGGATAAAACCATGAAGATCATTTTACCAACATCATGCTATTCTATCCATATGTTTAAATGTGATATTCAGAATGGTAAGACTTTGAATGAAATCAGAAATAGCAATGACTAATATATCTCAATAACATAAGTACATTGTACTGTAAATAAAAAACTTAATATCAATAATGATGAAATATTGATTGGTACTAGCATCCTAAAACTTAATCTACTAAACCTACTTTCAGCCACATGTGTATTAGCTTCTGAAATTCATAAACGGGTCATTTCCTAATATTATTTATAAGTATTTGGGGAGAAATAATGATTTTCAACTCTAGTATTATTGATAATTCACATTAAAAACCCCAAATAATTTATAATATAATAATTTAACAAATTTTGGGATTTTTAGGCATGGTACATAATTTTAGGATTTAACAATTATAGAAAACTCTCCATACAGTAGTGCCAACCAACACAAGTCCTGGATACAAGAAGGTTTGTGCATAAAATCCCTATTTAGTGCTTAGTAATCCAATATCTCCAGGCTAGATCTGATGAAAGCCACAAGCTAGAAACTAGTTTGGGGATATTGGATGAGTAAGCATTAGATAGGGATTTTATGCACAAACCTTGCATCCATTGATTACTAAGGATTGCATTGGATAGCACTACTGTATGGAGAGTTTGCTATTATTAACAGATTGGGTATGCAAAGAAAATGATTGAGAAATTTTAGGATTTGTAAATAGTTGCGAATATTTGATCTATCAAAGATTATAGTTTGTTTAGTTTCAAATTAAGCATGTTATTATATGATGGGTAATTCTTTTGCATACTTAAGTGTATACGCTTTATGAAGAAGTTATTTCTTAATTTAGCTGAGTGCATTTTCGATGATGAATGGCTGAGTAGCTTTGTGTTATAAGATAAACTTTATTCATTTATTTGAATTTAGATATATAACTATCTCTATATGCTCTACAGTAATCTACATTGCAGTAACAGAACTTCAAATTTGAGATATGAAGGTTAGAATTCTATGAGGACCCTAATATGTGTACTGCATTGTAAATTAATGCTGGTTGGGTACGTTCTTTATTTTCATCCTGATATTAATCCTAAATTATTGGGCTCGAGGCAATTTAATTCTAAACTCGCAATAATTAAGTCACTTTTTGTAAGGGACTTGAACACAGATTTTCAAGCCCCCTTCAATCAGCCGTTCTATCTCATACAACCAATACACATAACCACACACATGTAAAAAATGATTTCCAATATACGTATTTTGAATGGATGGCTAAGGGAGGCTTGAAAGTCTGTGTTCAAGTCCCTTATAATTTACATCTAAAACTCTAAGTATATAAATTATACTCGCATTCGATTAAATAATAAAATCAGTTTTTATACTGTTCAGCAATTGTCAATTTAAAAAAATAAATAAATGATAATAATGCACATAAAAAAAGTTTTACTAGGCAAAGTTTGGGTCAAATAGCGATGACCTTCCAGTTTTTAAAAATCTATATAAATTCCCATATCACTTAGATAAACATTTAATATAAACTACTAAGACATCAAAAGACGTAATAAATAAAAACATACCATCTAAATCACGCAAGAAATTTAACCGCTTAAAAGTGCGTAATTCATAAAAGCCTCCGGAAAAAGTAAAAGAAAATATCTTACTAAAAAGTTTAGGAATGCTTTTTGAACAATTACGATGTGTCTTTGAACCTAACAATAGGAGCTAATTGCATAAAATGAAATATTATTTCCATATTTATTTCAACCTATAGAAAATTTATACAATAAAATTAACACATACTAATTTCATCGATACATCAGTCGCGTTTACGCATGTCATAACGATTTAATATTTTACAAACAGTTGCTATTATGCTTTGAATAACGATATTTAATTTTATTTCCGTATATTTTAAGACAGTTATTTATAAAAAACTCACGGAATAACGGAGAAGGCGAAACGAAAGTAAAGATAATGCAGTATCAAATTTATATAGAATAGTACAACATTTTATATATGTCGTGATCTCGCTCTTTAGACCAATAGTGGCGAAATAGATTATTTATTCACAACTAAGGCTATCGATAATATAAAACTGGAAAATGACTTAAAATATAGGAGCATAAAATAAGATTAAGCTTCTCTACCCCCCCACCCACCGATATTTTATTATTATCAAGTATTTTAAGAAATTATCAAATTTAATTAAATTTCAAATAATATTAAAAACAATTCTAGTTTGATTGTTTTTCATCAAAGTATGGAAATTCTATTCAGAAGTGAAAACCTTAGAAAATGATTTAAGAGAATATAGAAAAAACAACTATTCTTTTTTTTTTTTTGGAATATCACAAAATTAAACTACAGACATGATATGAAATTGTTTTATATAATTATTTAAATCTAAAAAGAAAATTTTAAAAAATCTTTAACGAAATTTCAGTTTTCAATATTTTGAACATTTATATCATTTTCAAAGATGTATTTATATATTTTTGTCATACATTTATTAAGATATATCTGAAAATGAGAAAATATTAAAAATTAATGAAATATTTATTTTATATAGCGCTATGTTTTATAAACTGTAATAGTAAAAGTGAGACTTCATTTATAGTTAAAAATCCACAAAGCGCATTTGCATTAGGTTAATGGCTGATTATTACTATTAAAATTTAATGTAAAATTGTAATTAGCCATAAACTTTATAAAAATTTATCAAACTTAAATTTGAAAATCACTTTCGACTTTTTTTTTTCTTATGTTATATTTTTTAAATATTAACATTTTAAGCATTTTTATTTATATGTTTGACTTTTATTATCTTTTTTACTTTGTATTTATTCTTAAATTTTTTTTCATTAATTAAATGTGGAAAGGAATAATATTTATTAATTATTCATTAGATTAGGGAATATCTAGTAATGAATAATATTTCTGTAATGCAATTTTTACTACACCACTCTGGACTAGGTTCTATCCACTTTTAACACCTTGTAGAAATATTGCTATATATTTATAGTGAACAATGATAAAGATATGTGTGATTGTGGTCTGGGCTAACTGGTGAATGCTGATTCAGCACAAAATGTGCATCTTGGGTATCATATATCTTTTTCACATGTCTTTAGTCATATTTTATGTTTACATCCCTCTAAAGTGTGTTAAAAGCAGATAGAAACAAGTCCCTATCTTGCATGAAAGTGGTGCAGTGAAAATTACAGAAATATTCTTTATTGGTGGAAAGGAATAAATTATAAAAAATTAAAGAAATTCTAGTTTTTTTCTCTTCATTTTCTATTCTGTTATTAAAAGTTGTATATTTTCTTAATATTATCTTTTCAATATAACTTGATTCCTCTTCTAATCATTAAATATTCTCTAATATTTTAATTGATTATAATCAATTAATTGAGATTAAATGCTTGTCCATTATTTCTATTTAATGTAAATCTATATATAAACTATTATCTTTTTTATTATAATATTTTATATTTTCAATCATTTTAGTTTTTTAATTTTTATATTTCATTTTATTATGAGTTCATTTCTAATGTTTTCATTAAAATGCTGTTTTAATCTTGTTTATTTTTTTTAATGGTACATGTGTAATTCATCTTCATTATATTTATAATTGCATATTTAATTTTTTTGATATCACTCAAATTTTCTAAATCATTTTTATTATTATTTTTATAAACACATATTTTGTTTATTATTTAGTTTTCTTATAACTTTTCTTATTTTATAACATGTGAATGTATATTCACTTTAATATATATATATTATTCTTTTATTTATGTATTTTTGTTAATAAATTTTTTAATAATCATCAATAAATAATTATTTCATCTTGCTTCTTTTATTATTATTTTTATTTATTTAATTTTTTTATTTTAGTAAAACAAAAATCTTTGTGGCTTTGTTTTTTCTTTTTCAAAATTTTAGCCATATATTAATAAATTCACTATTTAAAATGACCATAATAAACAGTCATAATATTAAAACCAAATTAATTTTGGAAATATTTATATATTATTGATTCAGTTGAATAAATAAAAGATTTTTACAGAAAAGATAGTTTTTGAATATTATTATAATAAAGAACTGGATCAAGTTTTAAAAGAAAATGATTTTTTTAATTTAATTTATTTAACATATAAACGACTATATTGGTAACATTTTTAAAATGTTCAAACTTATGACAATGATGTTATCATTTGATTGTAATATTTTACTGCGTAATTACCTTCAGATATATTCTGTTGGAGAATATAACATACAGTAGTGCACTTGTATATCCATGACATTAGATTCCAAGCCATGTCATGGATACCAAAATTTATGGACAATGTCAAATTTTATTATAGTATGCATTCTTAACACACACATATATAGGCGAGTGTACATATGTATATATATGTTGAAAATATGTATATCATATCTATATTGTAATGATTTAGAATGTCTTGTCACATGTTGATGGGCCAAATATAATATTTTGGAAAAGAGATTGGATAGCTGTAATCATGTCTAACTTGGGTTATCAAATGTAACAGAGCATGCAGATGACTCGATAGAGAAATAAATAAATTCTTTTATAGACAAAAGGAATATTGGAATTATAATCTGAGATGCATATGCTATCTTCTTGAAAAAGTTAAATTTTATAGTATTTTTCTGCTGTCATCCTAAAAACAATGCAATGGTAATGGGTTGTACTTATGATTGATGATAGTAGATGAACACTACCTACAACCCTAAATTATAGAGCCATTCTCATCACGTAACTATTCTAAATAATTCAAATCAATATTTTCATAAGGGTAGCTTTATATATAATGATAATCATATAATAACAAGCTATCTTGAAACTTAATATCACACAAAATACAAAAACTTTAAATATTAACTAAACAAGTTATTTAATAAAAATTAAACTTATAAAATGAGCGTTTGTATTTTATAAATCAAATAATAACTGTTGTTACCTTATAAGATTATTGTATACTTACTGAATCTATTATTTCTATTATGATAGACTTTAACCTAAAGTCATAAAAGGAACAGTCCATATTGACATGGTTTTTAGTCTATATAAATAAATAATCGCCAAATTGCGTCTTCTCTTCTATCCTAATATTGAAAGGCAAATTTATAGTCCTGGTAAATATAAATTAATTTTAAGTGGAGAAGAAAAACAAAATATTGCACTTCAAATAATAATATATATATATGTCAAGCGTTGTTAGCCGAGAGGTCATTGCAGCTGCCTTGCAAACAAGTAGTTGGTTGCAGACGGTTGCGGGTTCATGTCCCGGACGATGCTATGACATATGAAAATATATATATATATTAAACAATGAAATATACAGTGGGATAAATAATAATATTAAAAATTTTCAAATATAGATAAAAATTAGTAATAAAAAAAATCATAAACTGATTAAATGAATAAATATAAACAGTTTTACCTAGGGAGATTTTAAATTTTGAATTCTAAAAAAAAACTTCACAAATTTGCATATGGTTTTTGAAGTTTTTAGGCTAATTTAAATTCATGGTTTTTAAATATTTTTTTAATGAACTATCCTTACACTGACAACTTTTTTTCCCCTTGAGGCTTTTTTTTTTTTGTAATAATTACAATCTTATTACATTTTTACAATGAGATTTGGTAGTTAGATTTTTTATATTCAATCAGTCATATCATAAGAGAGAGGCAGGTTCAAAAACAAAAGATAATACTTTAGCAAGTAAGTCAGGCTATATTTCAACAGGTTTGGCTACAATTGTTACAATTAGGGAATTGAGCCACTCATTTCACTGGTACAATGATGCTTTCCCATGCTGCTATAGTACAATTTTAACTTCTATGAGGATTTCCAGGAAATTCTTGATGGTTATTATTTCTTAAATTATTGGTTAGAGTTTTTTTTTTTTTTTGCTGCTAAATCTATTTGTGAAAACAGCCTACATTAATTTAATATACTACTATTAAGTGCTAAAACGTTAAATTTCTAAGATTTGAAAATCTTGTTAAATAATCTTTCAACTTATAATTAAATAAGATCAGATATTAAAATCTTTGTTTTATAATTAAGTGCATATGTATTAATTATCTAAGTGCAATTATTATATTTAATTAAGTGCATGTTTTTCTATTTATCAGTAAACAAACATTATTACTTCACATTTGTTGACTAAATTTTTATCAAATTCCATCCAACTAGTCAATTAAAAAAAAAAAAAAAAGATTGACATCAAAAATCATTTATCTTTTTAATCATTATAAGTTTTGAATAATAATATTTATGCTTAAGAAAAATATTTTAATCACCATTGTAGGATATTCTATACTAAAAATATAATTTTATATCCTCATATTTGTATTTCATTAAAATTCTAAACAAATCATTTTATTGTATCAAATTTCTTTTTTTTTTATAGTACATGTTTTAGATCAATAAAACAACTATATATGTGTTTATTAAACAACCTTCTTTCCCTTCAAGTAACAAATAAAATGCTCATTTTAAAAGCTTTTTAGTCATTTGCAGACTTCAGATTTTATTAACTCTCATACATAAACTTTGATAGATTTTGGAATAAGAAAATGCTCATTTAAGTCCTAATCACTTAAAATTCATTCATTGATATATGACTATATGTTATAGACACTATTAGTCTATCATAACATATATGTGTGTGTACTCACTGTATATTCACTGTTCTAAATATAGAAACGGTTTTTTTATTATTACTAATTTTTTTAATATATTACTTTTTATTTTTTTTAATTACAGATAACTGAAACTATAGATATAAAAATGAATAGAATGAGAATACTGTACATATATAAAAATTAAATGCTTTTTTGAATCTGATATAGTTTATGAATAACTTCATAATAAAAAAAATGCACAAAATGTTTCCAAACAAGTGATAACAGATATGCTTTTGCTTTCATTCATGACTAATGATTTAGAACCAATTTTGTTAATTTGTTATCATTTTTATTCATCACTGTCTATATAATTGGCTGAGAGCGAATGAATAGATTTTTGAAATTTTTCTGAAGAATAATGAAAGCTTTTAAAATATATGACATCCACATTTAAAAGTAGAAAGAAAAAATGTTAGCCAGAGTTTTGTGTAATAAATTTTCAAACCAAAAAAAAACTAATAAAAGAAAGAAAGACATAAGTTGTAATATATAAACAAAAGTTATGTGATTAATATTAATAATGTAAAAAATAAAAATGAAAAAGCATTACAATATTTGATTTTAAAAATGTAATAAAAAGAAGAATTTGAAGGAAAAGATAGTTAAAAGTGAGAAAAGAAAAATGAAAAGAACTAAAGAATGTGATGAGTAATAATAGAAAATATCATTAGAAACCTTTTTGAAAATTCTGTGCATTTCATAAATTATTCATCTTTTAATAAGTCTTAATATTGATATTATTGAAGGAGTAATGTGATTTATGAAAATTAAGTAATTCAAGATTTTGTTTTGCTTTGAAGAATATTAAGAGCACAATAAGGAAAGTGAGATAAAACAATACATGTATTGTGGCTTTTAATAGAATTCATTTAGGAATTCACTGGATTTTGATTTTCTGAAGTACAGATATTTAGTTTAAGGGAATTATTTTGTGTTACTTCTTAAAATAATAAAAAATTAATAATGTATGGTTATAGTTAATGATTACTGAATTTATTTGGTCAATGTTAAAAAAATTTTTCTTTTGAAAAGTTTTAACTGTTTTTTTCCATTTAAAGTAGTTTAAAATAGAAAGGTAACTATTTTAAAAAACTACACTTCTCTATGCATTTTTCATAATGCTTTACGTAACTCTTGTATAAAATTTTGACTGCCTAAAATTGATATAGGGGAGTTAGATAAAAGCAATATGAAAAATACATTTGCTACATGTAAATGCTTCAAACATTCCTATAATACATATAGTTGTTTTCTGCATATAGCATGCACTTATCCATAGTTTGATCATATAATGAGCAATACTATTTATTGTAATTCAGTCCTCATATGCAGAACAAAATAGTTTTTATTATAATTTGACTTTCTGTGTTAGATATAGAATTCAATTTACAAATGATACCAAGGATAATAGATAATACAATGACCTTAAGGTATGTGAGTTAACAATGAATGAGCAAATTACAATTAAGTTGTAGAATAGGATGCTAGGTACTCCTATTCAAACAGTCATTTAACTTTGTGTCCTTTTATTTATTATCATATAAGCATAAAACCTGGTTATCATGAGCTTTATTAACTGTAACAGTGGAATTGCATTTGTGCAGTACCTTCCATAATTTTGCATACACAACAATTCAGACTTTTTTTTTTAAAAGGTCCTAGGGAATGAAAAAGTAACAACAGGTGCAGATTTAGCAGATTGGAAATCTTAGTTATGAATTTTTATGAGGCTATGCAGTCAATAATGAGTTGCTTTGGAACAAAGACTTTATTTGGCAAGTGATTATAGGTTTGGACGTTTTGTTTAGGGATCCCTTTTAATATCACAAAAGTTGAATCTGAAAAAGGTGGTCTTAAAATGATTTGTCTTGCCCAATCTGAATAGATCAGTGAACATAATGGATTATCCACTAAAGTAGTAAAAATAGTTATCAGGGATATTAATATTGGTGAGACACATGCAAGAGCTTGAAATTTGTAAACTTTGCTTGACGTAAACTCTTTAAGACTTGAACAAAGGATAACAGTTGTATAAGTGCTCTCAGTATTCAAAGATGATATAATTTTCTATTAGTGAAACTCAATTTTCAGAAGAAGAAAAATTAATTGAACAACTAGATGCCTCCAAATGTGGAAGAGCAGATCATTAAATGAAAGAAAACTGGTTTGGATTCATTATATGGTCCAATTTGGCAGAAAGTATGAATGAAAGGCTATTAGTACTAAAAATTATTTTGCACACTAATAATTGTCACATTTTATTATTACTTTTGTTCCTATATTAGATTCCAAAGTTAGAATTTAAAGACCTAACATCAAATGATCGCCAATTTTTATGCTTGCTCATAACTTATTAAAACACCAAAACTCTCCATACAGTAGTGCCACTCAATGCAAGCCAGAGTAATCAATGGATGCCAGAAGGCTTGTGCATAAAATCCCTATCTAGTGCCTATTCGTCCAATGTTATTATGTTTTCAATTTTAGACTCATAGTTTTGCAGTTAAGTAGAAATAAAAGGTGGCTGCTGGAGGATTGCATTAGATCCTAAGATCTAGGTGCAGTGCTCTCAGATCCAATGTTCTTCACTAACGAAAGCCACAATCTAGAAAATAGTCTGGTGATATGAGTAGGCACTTGATAGGAATTTTATGCACAAGCCTTCTGGCATCCATTGATTTCTCTGGCTTGCACTGAGTGGCACTACTATATGGAGAGTTTTGCTTGTTTTGATAACAGTTATGAGCAAGCATAAGAAATAGTGAACATGTGATGTTTAGTGGTTTAATACCAATCCTACCTAATAGGATAGTGGTGGCTATGATTATTAAAGAACCAAAGACACCAAAATGTATGGATACTGAACTGAGTTCAAACCTATATGACTGTATAAGCTAATGAGCTTGGATTGAAAATATTGTGTTTTTCAATTTTAGACTCGTAGTTTTGTAGTTAAATAGATATAAAAGGTGGCTGCTGGAGTGTTGCATTAGATTCTAAGATCTAGGTGCAGTGCTCTCAGATCCAAAGAAGCTCACTGACGAAAGCCACAGCTAGAAACTAGTCTGGCGATATTGGATGAGTAAGCACTAGATAGGGATTTTATGCACAAGCCTTTTGGCATCCATTGATTACTCTGGCTTGCATTCAGTGCACTACTGTATGAAAGGTTTTTGCCTGTTTTAATTTAAAGACTTGTTTTTGGAGAGTTTTAACACTTATATTTATTGAAATAACTGCGCTGTATTTTCTTTGTAAACTCAATGGTCTACTGGTATTGAATTTTTACACAACACAAGGTTTAACTATCGCACAAAAGAACATGACTATAAATTAATTTATATGAATGCACTCTCAAAATAATGTATTTTTTCATCAATGTGTTAAAAAGAAAAAATCTAACTAGAATCATCACCAGCAAATAACTATCCACTTTTTACTTTAAATTTGCTAATCATTTAAAGTTTTCCTGTCATTGAACTTCTCTCTTTAAATCTTCATAATCCTTATAAAAGCTTCATATTTCAATTATTATTGTGTTAAGTAGACAATGTTACATGTTTCTATTAATCAAGTCACTAATAATATAATCATTGATGCATTAGTTCTAACATGGATCTGAAAATGATATATTCCTATTAAGTTCATAACTGCTAATCATATAGTAGCATTTAGCAATCTTTCTATTTATTTATTTATTCATTATTATATATCTTCTACTTATTTATTTATTCATTATTATATATCTTCTACATGACAAAATGAGGAGAATCATTATTATTAATCATGAAAAATATGAGACAACTGCAATAAAAGTTGATGCATCCTAGCTCCAACTCTGCTTCAATTTTTGTGATAGCAGTCTTTGGAGCAGATAAGATTGCATAGGATAGACATCAAAATATGATGTAAATTTGATGATAATGTTTTTTGCTTGTTTTTTTAATTTGAACCTATTAAAAACAATAACTTTTATATTTTCCACTTTATAATGTTCTGATCACAACCTATGTGTTTTAACTTAGTAATTAATGTTCACAAAACTGAAGTTATTTATTAGTCAATGATGGAAAAAAATATTTTACTTGGGTGATCATCAGCGTAAGAATGTAAATCAATTAAATTAAATAGTAAAATAGAATATTTTTAGAGCAACACAACACTGCAAGATTTCATATTAACAGAGTAAAGAATTGGCTTGTAATAAATGTATAGATGCATTTGAGTTTCACAAATTGTTTTATATAATCATCATAAAAAATCTTTAACTTTTAATTTTTGTTTATTAATATATTATAAATTTAAATAAATCATACAATATAAAATATCTATATAACAACAATCATTGTATATACATATTGAGATGGTTATGTGTCTTATGGCATAAAGAGCATATTATGTGTGTTCATATATATATAAAGTGGAAAAGACAACTAGAAATAAACAGACAAATATTACACTGGAATAACAGTTAAGGATTAAATAATTTTGAATTAAAAAATATTATAAATTAAACATTTAAAAAGGTCTAATTAATATTTTATTAATTTTGAAATTGAAACAAGCATGTTTTTATGTTACAATAGATATACTGGTAATTATAAAATTCCATTATCTATTTTGATTTAAAAAATCTTTTAGTTAAAGTTTGTATAACATATTTTGAAAAAAAATCTATAAAATTGTTTTTTAAAGGATTAAGGTGCATTGAACAGCTATTAACTTTTTTCAATCTGTATAAAGAAAACTTGCTTTTAATTACAGACTTTTTTTTAATTCCAACCTGACTATAAAAAGGTTGAAAAAAATTATATAGGATGTTTTACATTTTTACAGTTTGACAGCATAATGACTATGAAGTTAATAACTGAAAGCAAAAGACAGTCCAATTACTGCTGCTAGTGCTATGATGGAGTTTGAATTATATGGAGGCCAAAGCCCAGCTTTTATGCAAAGAGACAAGGGAGATCACTGCTAGCCAACAGTGACTGAATTATATCTTTTCTGAAGGTGACAATAAGCCAGCCTACTGTTTTAGAAGGGACCAGTTGACCAAGAGATTCCAGCAGCTTGCTGAAGAATTAGTTTATATATATATACTGTTTTATCTATATGCAGAGAGGACAGATAAAGATATTGTGTCAAATATATTTAAAGTACAGCTGGTGGTTAGAGTGCATTATATACATATATATTGAGATCAATATTATTTTAAATAATTGATTGAAAATGACCATTATAATTTTTAAATTACATTTTTTTAAAAATAAATAATTTTATTCAATTAAAAGTAAGATGTGTTTTCAGTATATTTTATTAAAAAAAGAAAGCTCCAAAATTCTTTCTATATTGAACCAAAGAATTTCCTGGAATTTTTTAAAGATGTTTATAATTAATAAAGAATGACCTGAAAAAAAAATTTTTTTATAGGAAACTTAGATTTATACTATCTATTTTTTTAATATACAGATGTGTGTGCAAATTTTATTTATATTTTTGCTCATTGAATTAATTATGTCATGAGAAAGTATATGATTAATAGTTTTTTTTTTTTATAAACAGTTGTGTGCACACATTTCCATTCACATACACAATGTTAAATTAGTCATTAATTATGTATTATAAAAATGAATTTCATTTAAAGGCTTATGAAAATTCAAATATGTTCATAAATTATATCACATGTCTATGTGCTTATATGTGTTTTATGTAAATCTATTGAGACTTATGTGTAAATTACAATGTAATAATGGATTTCTTTTTGTATTAATCAAAATCAGAAGGCTTAATTTATACATATAGCCATTTTCTACAGATCTTAATTTAATTTTATTGTTATTAATAAATTTATATTTCGTTATTTAAAATAGTTTTAGAATATTGTTTGTTTTATATCTCTTTCTCACAGTTTGAGTTATAAAGTTTTTTTCACTAAACTAGAATCATACATAATAGTCTATTATATTAAAGGGGTTATATTTAGTGTTTATGGACATGCAGTTGATGGTGATTTCATTACTTCTATATTGCTAGTTGGTGCAAATGAGATATCCCTTAAAGTCTATGCACTTCAATTCATTTTAATTATTTATTTAGAAATTAAGTTTATAGTTGGCCAGTATATTAATAGTCCTAAGTGGCCAGAGCATTGATGATGATCAGCATGTTTTAGTATTCCACCATTATTTTTAAGTGTTATAATCTTATGAGTTAGCACTTAAGTATGTGCAAACAAATTATTGTCTAAATAATCTGCCACAAGCTGGCAAGGACTAAATAATTAGCTTGGTCTATAGTAGACCCATTTCAAATCCAGTCATAAGGTTGACTGTTGATTTTATTTTTGATCATTCATGATAATGAATGATTATTGCTTTTGTGTAATGGTGGTGAACTTATAGTTAATTCTGTGCTAATATCTCATTATTACATGCCCATTCCATTTATATTTAATTTTATATTTTGACTTGAGGTTGATGTTTATGATTTTTCATTGCTCCAGGTTTACAGCAGAGTTTGTGCAATTACAAACAGCTAGCCAACTATGGATCCAATGATGATCAAGTACTAATGGCCATTACTACAAAATTGCCTCAACTTGATCTCATATATAACCATATCTGAGAAAGAAAAAATATGCATTTTATGCAAAATTGATATTAAAAAAATTCTGTGAAATATGTGATGAGTATTGATGATTATAAAATAATAGTTTTAAGGTATATTTAAGGAGTTCATATTTAGAGTTGGATAGAAAATTATGATTTTGGAGATTGGATTTGATTTTTGACTGCTGTAGTTTGTTTACCTGTACTTTCAGTTTTGATTATGGATGGAGGATTTTATCATTGGCTTGAGAATACAAGGTTTTTATGCAGCTTTGAGGTATGTTCTACCTCAGGCATTACTCCAACACACTTTCTGATTTCCTATTGTTGATCATGGTTCAGTTAATATAGTTCTGCCATGATGCCCAGCCACTAAGTCTCCAAGAAAAGAAGCAAGGTATAGTTCTACATTTTCCACCCTCTAAGACTCAAAGGAGCAAGGCCTTGCAAAGATTTTTGCATTTTTATTCCATATTAAGGATTGTGATAGCTTATAATACCTACATTGAGGTAGCCCTCTTGGTGTTCTGGCTGTATTGTGTACTTATAATGATGATTTTTTTTATCTAACTCAGAATTGCAGGTCACTATTCACTCTGTACCTGTCAGATGCCTATCAAATCTCTAAAAAAATTGATGAGTATACAGTTTGAGGAATAAACTTTGTTTTGATTATACATGTATATTATAAAAAATATTGTTAGATGGGTGTTTCATTTTTCTTTTTCTTTACTTCATGAGGAAGGATGCGAGATGGTTATGTCTCATAGCATACAACAACATGTATGAGTCTATGTATATATATAAAATTGAAAGGAAAAATAGAAATAAACACAGACAAAAATTTTTACAGATATTTTCTATATTACACTGGAATAATAGTTAAGGATGAAATAATTTTGAATTTTAAAAAAATATTATAAATTAAACATTTAAAAATGGTCTAATTAATATTCTATTAATTCTGATTTTAAAATTAAAGCAATCATGTTTTTATGTTACAATAGATATACTGGTAATTATAAAATTCCACTATCTATTTTGATTTTTTAAAAAATTAATTAATGCTTGTATAACATATTTTGATACAAATCCTACAAAGTTGTTTTTGAAAGGATTAACATGAATTGAAAATAGTCATTAACTTTTTAATTAAAATAAAGAAAACATTTTTAATTACTGTTTTTTTTTTTTTAAAATTATGGTATATAAAAAGGTTGGGAAAAAAGATTAATATTGGAGGAGAGATTTTGTAGTTTTATAACATGCTTACTATCAAGATATAACAAGTTGCAGTATATAAATTCCTGCTGCTAGTGCAATGATGGAGAAGTTTGGATTTACGTGTAAATAAAGGGTCTGCTTTTCTGTGTTCCATAGCACATAATGTGTACTAGATAACTGGTTTGCCTGAAGTTTATCAAATGATAGAGATTAAATGGTGCTGATTGAATGCAATCAGTTACTTGAAATTATATCTTTCTTGAAAATGTTAATGGGACATTCTACTTCTCTACTAGACCTGATTATAATAGACCAGCTTACCAAAAGATTATATTACCATGCTATGCCATATATTGCTTTATCCATAGGCAGAGAAGCACAAAGTTACTGCATTATATATATATCATCAACCATTATCAATCCACTGCAGGATGAATGTCTCTCCAAGGTCAATCTATCTTTTCCTATCATTAGCTTGTCTTCTCCACATCACCCTGCACACTTTCTTATTTCATCCACCCATCTCACATGTGGTCTCTTTCTGGGTCTTTTACAATCTGTTGGAATCCAGTTTAAAATTTCAATTGTCCATCTGTTATCATTTCTTCTAACAATATGTCCAGCCCAACTCCACTTCAATCTTATTTTTTCAATGAGGTCAGTAACACCTGCTTGTTCTCTTACCCATACATTGCATTTTCGATCCCTTCTTGTTACTCCCAACATGCATCTCTCCATACTTCTTTGAGTGGTCTGAAGTCTCTGTATTGCTCTTCTATTAAGTGTCCAAGTCTCAGATCCATAAGTAAGAACTGGCAAAACACATTTATTAAAACCTTCCTTTTCAAACACATAGGCATATTTCCTTTTAGTATCAAGTTATTTCTACCAAAAGCACTCCAACCAAGTTTAATTCTATGATTAATTTCATCCATTATATTTCCATCTGTATTAATAATCTGACCAAGGTATTTGTAATTGTTAACTTCTTCTAACTCATCATAATCAATCTTTATTTTCATATTTTGAGAAAATCTATTAAACATTACTTTAGTCTTTTTAACATTTATCTTTAGTCCTACTTTCATCTGATAACTCCTGCAACATTTCCTGTAGCTCTAAAGCATTATTTGCAAAAACAACTACATCATCTGCAAAATCTAAATGACTTAAATAATCTCCATTTACTTTCACTCCTTTAGCTTCCCATTTTAATCCACAAAAAACTTCTTGCAACACTGCTGAAAAAAGTTTTGGAGATATGGAGTCACCCTGTCTTACACCCTTTTCAATGTTGATTTTCCTACTATCATTAAGTAATCTAATTGTTGCTGTTGCATTTTTATAAATATTCTTCAAAATATGACAATATCCTGGATCTACACCTTGATGATCCAATGCTTTAATTACTGAAGAAATGTTTATAGAATCAAATGCCTTTTCATAATCTACAAATCCTAAGCATAATGGCAACTCATATTTATTTGTCCTTTCTATAATTTCTCTCAATACCTGGATATGATCTACTGTACTAAAACCACTTTTAAATCCAGCTTGTTTTTTTGGTTGGTGGAAATCCAGTGTTTTCTGTAGATGAGTTGTAATTATCTTAGTAAAAATTTTGTATAAAACTGATAAAAGACTGATAGGTCTGTAATTTCTAATATCTTCTTTATCACTTTTTTTAAATATTAATATTAATACTGCATTCTTCCAATCATCTGGTACATCTTTATCATTTAGACATTTGGTATATAACTTTGCCAAAAAAAATTCTATTTCTTCACCTGCTTCTTTTAATATATCAATTACAATTCCATCATTACCTGGAGCCTTCCCTTTTTTCATAAATTTAATTGCATGTCTCACTTCCACATTCAAAATTCTGGGCAATTTGGAAGATATAATATGTATAGGAGGCACTTGTTCTTTATTACTATATAATTCTTGATAGAAGTCTTCTACACATTTTATGATGTCATCTCTCTTTTTAGTAACAATGCCATCTTTTTTTCTTATTGCAGATATAAATTTCCTACCAATACCAAAATGTTGTTTTACACTCTTTAGACTTTTATTTTCTTCTACAGCTTTCCTTGCTAGTTCACAATTATACTTTCTTATATCATTTTCAACTCTTTTCCGCACCATTTTACAAAATTCGAGATATTCAATCCTTTTTAATGCATCATTGTTGTATATCCTCATATTCCTTCTTTTCTTCATAAATTCTCTAGGCTCAGTAGAAATTTTATTGGTCAGTTGCTGCTTTTTTCTACCGGCTATCTTTGTTGCAGTTTTTAAAAGTGTATCAGTTATTTTCATATTAATTTCATTCAAATCTGAATCATGTTCAAAATCTACCAATACTTGAAACCGATTTGTAAGTTCTAATTTAAATTCATTAGAATGTTTCTGAAGATTAGGAATATCAACTGTAAATATTGTTTTTCTTAATATTTTTTGTCTCTCTAGTTTTGCATTAACATGTATCTTACATCTTACTAATCGATGATCACTTCCATGTTAAATTTATTAAGAACATTACAATCTTGAAATATGTATTTTCTGTTAGTCAAAATATAATTCAATTCTGCTGTACCTTCATTTGGATGCTTCCATGTCCATTTCCTTTTAACATATTTCTCAAAAAAAGGATTCATAATATAAAGTTTTTCTTTTTCTGCAAACTCCATGAGTCTATGTCCTCTCTCATTTCTATTACCATAACCAAAATTACCTACAGCATTTTCATCTTTCATTTATTTACCAATTCTAGCATTAAAGTCTCCCATAACAATTTGAAGATGTTGTTTACTCTGATCAAAAGCCTTTTGTACATCCATATAAAAATCTTCTATAACTTCATCAATATGAGAACTTGTTGAGGCATAAACCTGAATTATCTGCATTTGGTATCTGCTATTAAGTTGTAAAACTAATCTTGTCTCTCTGTCTGATACACCATCAATCTCCACAATGTTATTCTTCCATTTTTTATTTATACTGAATCCTACTCCACTTGTATTTCCAATATTTGTGCCTTTATAGTAGAGTATATGTCCACTTTTTAAATCAATTGTTTCTTCACCTTTTCTTCTAACTTCACAAAGTCCAATAATGTCCCATTTAATATAAGACAGTTCTTCTAACTCTTGCAATCTTCCTTCACTTGAAAGTGATCTGCAGTTGTAAGTACCTAAATAAAAAGTTGTCATCAAATGGCAGCCTGAGTCTATAATCAGGGGATTCTTAACACCCTCCGCCTTCGGCCACCAACTGCTGCCTTGGTTGGTGACTTTACAGCCTCCTGGGAATAAGGGCCATGATTTATTTTTGTCTGTCATGATTGTATATATTTAAAAAATATTCTTAAACTTGGAGGTAAAAAGCCAATAAACTCACCACGCTGGCTAATGCGTGTTGGTGAGCAGCCCATCCATGTTCGTATCCTATATGAATAATCACATAGTAATAACAGCTGCAATGACAAGAATGTATGGAATGGACATTAGGAATTTGCCCTGCTCAGTTCCTTTAAGGCCTCCAAGAGGAACCAAAGGATCTTTCAGTTAATAGCAAACTCCTTTATATATATATTGTAACGATATATAAATATGTCCTTACATTAATTTAAAATAAAAACTTAAAAGTTCGCAAATAAAAGTAAAAAACTAAACGCTAAAATTAAAATGTTTGTTAAATGTATATACATTCGCACAGATGCCAAACTTTAAAAATATTTTTTTTAAAAAAAAAACAAATAAGTATTTGAACGTACTTTTTTATAAAAAAAAGTACAAGATTTAAAAATAAAAACAGGTATTAATTAATTCTTGTAATCTGTAAATGGAAATGATTGTTTATAAATTGTTTGAAAAGCAAGCTAGCCTTGGGCTCTTGTATAATTAAAATGATCTGATGAAAGATAGATAAGAAAATAAAGAGAAATTAGCTTGACCAATGGAAGCACTAAGCCTTGGCTCGGACCCTAACGAAAGTGATGGATTAGTGACGTTTTGTTGATTGAATCTGTGTGGATAATATAAAAAGGGAAATACAGTTTTTTCTGTCAGTTGCAGCGTTTTGTGAGAGAGATGTGGTAGGACGCACTTACCACACTCTCTATAAAAAAAAAAATGAAAAGACTGTGATACCTTGAACCAGCTATTGCCATCTCCAGAACATTATCTTCCAATGAAGGCATTGCGGGAATTAAAAGCAGAAACCTGGACTCTTCTACTGTGAGCTATGAACTTTACAAATTAACAACTTTCGTCAATGTTTTTTTTTAAAGATTCAGCTAATTTAAATTTTAAAATGAACTTTTATTTGATTTTCAAATTAATAATTAATTGTTTAAATTTATATAGTTAAGTTTTGCTAAAATCATTTCCATTTTATTATTATTATTTGTAGTAATATTTATTGTAGAAATTATTAAATGCATTACATTTAAGTTGGGTATAGACGTTGCATAGATTCGTTGGCGGTTGATTATGTTGTGGTTTTCACAGTCTATTAGAACATATAAGTCAACAATGTCACTGTGGTGTCTTATGATGAACACCAAAGGGTCTCCTGTATTCCCTCAGCAATTGACGTTATCGATTGACTTTGTATTTTGATCGGTTGTGTTTAATTTGGAATGTTTTTGACCGTGGAATCTGTGCAGCCGATCTATACTCGACATTATAAAACAAATTGTATAAAAATAATCTGTGCGAACGTATTTAAATGTTAAATTTAAGTCGGGCGTGAATGGCTATATAGTTTGTAAAGTTATATTAAGGGAGGGTAATCTTGGGTTGTTAATTTTGTAGTTGAATTGGTTCAATGGATTGGATATATTTGTGTAATTGTAGATGTAGTATGAGATCTGCTACGGGCAGGATTATATATATATATACATCACACACCTTCTGTTTGCCTATGGATGGGTTTGTAAGATGGCACAGGACCGCAGTCCATTCCTATGGAGTTTTATGTTTATTGTTCTACTCGCCAACAGATGTGACAATCCTGTTGATGGAGAGACAATGTCTTCTCTAATTCTACTTATTGTTCAGATGTACATTCCTGACAGTATAGTATTTTGTGTTGTCATATTTTCATGCTACATTGAATACATAAATGTATCAGATGGATTGGCGGCGGTTTGATTGCGAAATTTGTTGCCTAAGGTTAAATCAGGGAAGAATATTTTCTTTTCAAATGCAGATCTATGTAGTCTATTCATACTCGATTATCTAAATTAATATTAAACTCATTGAAACTTAGTTAAATGTAAAATTAAAAGTTAATATAAAAATCAAAAATGTTAAACTTATTCCTCAAATTAGAATGATTTTATATATGCGTAAATAAATATTTTTATGTGTTAATTTCTGGCAGTGGCTTTTATTTATTTATATTTAAGATATAAATTAAGATATAGATTTTTATCTCTGCGTCTCCACTGAGCTAGTGACTTGGGCTAACGATCTGAATATTTAAATAAAGTGGAATCTTAACAGCGCGTATCTGCCTACTCTATAAATTTTTCTAGGTTTAAATGCCTAGATGGCGCCTTGTAGAGCAGATATTGTAGTTTGCGGTTAGATTCGATCTTCACTTTGTTTTGAATCATTATAATATATATATAGAGAGTGCACAGCAAATCTACTTGATAAATAGATATTTTGGTGAGTAATTTTATTGAAAAATGACATTTTTAAAAATACATTTGCAGTTAAAATCTTTAAATTATAAGATTTGAAAGTAAATAACTTGTCTAAATTATTCAACTAAAAGTACGATGCATTTCCAATATATTTTATTAAAAAAAGGAAAACTACAAAAATCTTTCTAGATTAGAGAACAAAAGAACTTGCTAGAATATTTTTAAACATGTTTACAATTAATTAAGAGTAACCCTGAAAAAGAAAAACTTTGATGAAGGATTGTCAAAAAAAGGAACATATATATTCTAACCTCTTCCCCCACCCTCACGATCGTCCACTCCAAAATTTATATAGTGTTTAAAATTTACGGGTTCTAGCTCAGTCTAACAAATAAGTAAATGAAATATCCAGCATTAATTAAAATGATTACTAACTCTAATTTTTAAAATACAAATACGGTTATATTTGTTAAATGAATTAACAAATATTTACTATTTTCATGAGACATGGAGTGACGACACGGGGAACGAGATAGACTACATTGAGATATTATCCACATGATACTACCTCAATGGCATAAGAACACTATTCCCCTTTTTACTATAATAAATAACTAACTCATAGTATTCTTACGACTTTCTAAGCTCTTTTCACTACGATTAAAATAATAATCATGTCTTAATATTCTTTCTAATAAGAATCTAGCTCAATTAATTAAAAATGAAGAAAATAAATAAAATAAATAAATGACATAAATCTCAGGTTCATAAATTGTACTCTAACTGATTTAAAATTACGGTAGTAAACTATGAAAAGGGAATTTTATGTCATAATTCACTACTCAGTAACTAACAATAATAAATAATAATAATAACAACAATGATATAATATAATCTTATTACTTCCTAAATGAAATAAATAATTACGTACGTGGTAGTATTTTAATAATCTGACTACAGAATACGTGTGGCAACATTAGCATATAATTTAATGTAATATTGTGGCAATTAACTTATGACCAATAAATGATATAATTATGATCTTTTAATTTCATAATATTAATAAATTCTCAAAATGATTATAACACTTTTATGTTTACCTTTTTGTGCAAAAACTATATATCTGTTTCAATTATAAATGTATTGTGAGATCATGCATCCATGTGGAGAAATAACAACGAAGACACAAAGCTTTAAAATAAATTTACAACAAAGTTTATTAATAACATAAACAAATAACAATATTTACATTATGTACATTGGATATCCTTCCTCTCCTATCACAAAAGTATTTTACTAGTTTATAAAATGAAATTAAACTTCTATTTATTTTTCTAGTTAACTCTTATCTTTTAAAATGCTTAAGAAAATACAGTATTATTATTATTGGATTTCTTATTATGTTTCGCTTGTTACAAAATGAATTTCTTATCGGATTATCATTAACACTTTGTATCCCTACTATTTAAAAATTATATTTTTTAATTTTACAAATTACATTCGTAGTAAACATTCTACAAAAATAATAAAATTCTAGTTTTATATTAGTAGTATGGAATCCCATAAATTCAAACATTCTTCTACATTTGGTATTAAGTTTTATAGTTCATTATCCGATGTTTATTAGTCCTAATATACTCATTAAAGCCTTATTTCGGATGATATAATTACAATCATTAACATACCATGCACAAATATATCTTTTTATTACACACTATTGAATTATTTCTTAATAAATATGCAATATTTATTTTCTAAATATTATTTAAAAATAAAATTTTATTATCACTTTTATAAAAAACTTTGTTTTAGATTTCTCTTTTAAAATCTTATATTCGTTTCCGAATTAATTTATAACTGTATTATATGATTCTTTCTCTCTTTATGATATTTTGTACTTTCACTTTTAAAATTACACAATTCTAAACATTCCAGCAAATAAATTATTCTTACATAAATGATAACATCTCTGCAATTCTATTTTATTCATTATTTCTTTGAAAATATCTTTCTGACGATGCAGATTCACGAAACAAGGATAGCGAAAATAGATGCACAGGATCAAAATATAACTAGAATATTATCCGTCATAAACCTTGACAATAATGGCACAGTGAATTTAAAGACACTATAGAGGAGTGACCTTTATCTGTCTACCAACCTCTATTATAGGAGTGATGCTAAAGCTATTTCTTCAGCTTTATATAACATCAAAAAGTTTAAAGATACGCAAAAAAACACTGTCCAAAAATATATGTGTTCAGTGATAGGGCTTAGTTAGCTATACTGAAATCACACAAACTAACTATGATCCAAATACTTTATTTTTCCTATTTCTTAATAAAACATCATCTTGGTTTCCTCTCCTCCAGTACTACCAAGTCACTATCCGATCTTATTTCTCATGATTTTTCTATACAGTACATCGACAAATTCCTATCTGCATTTCTAACAATAATAAAATTCATTTTATTTCAAAAACTATACCGCTGTTCTTTAAGAAAATCTTTTACTACTTTTCTCATATATTTATCATCTACAAACTATTTTAAAATATCTGAATACTTTATTACATGAAAGTTCAAAAGAATCAAACAATTGTTCTGTTATATTATATTATTAATTATACTTTAAATAACTTATTGCATGCATATTTAAAATTACTCCTATCTCATAATATGTCAAAAATGTTGTATATAATGTGTACACTGAATTTAAACTTTCACACATCATTCTTAATCAATAGACGATCTATAAAAAAAATACATTATGCATTATAAATAAATATCAAAATTACCAAACGATCTTTATCTTCTCGATCGCGTTCTGTAGGCTTCACCATCCCATTGATTCTTGTAGATATACGACTTCCATACATACATTTTATTTTTAAAAACAATATTTCTATCATTCTATTAAACTATTATATTTAATTTTTCAATATTACTAAAATTATGTTTATATGTTTTCCCTAATCTCACATAGCATTTTATATTTAAAATAAATTAGTAAAAAATATTTAAATTATATTTACGATACTTCTTCATCAAACTTTCTTGAACCGTTCATATTAAAGCTAAAAAAAAATATTATTTTATTTTTTCTTCAGTCACTTAAGGTTCTATTTTAAGGCAAAACAATTATTACTCTGTTTAACAAATATTCATAGACGACAATCCTTGGTTTCCATAATATTGTATACAATTATTAATTCATGATATTCGCTTCTAATCTTGTCTGCTAGTATTTTCCCGCGCTTTTTCCGATGCATCTTTTAGGTACTTTATTTAAAATCTTCAATAAAATTTCTGTTTCCATGGATCCATTTTCATTAAGTAATTTAATTTTATCTTTTTTTTAAATCAAGCATTTCTTCCATTGAATACTTTATAATATTTAATTAATTAGATAAAGTTTTTGGCTCCTTTTCTATAAACATAGAATAGCACTTTCATATTATTCTTTAACTTTTCTTTACTTTAAAATTCTGGAACTATATTTTTGTAATGTCTCTTTTTAAAAGATAAATACTCTTTCTTCATTATACATTTACATAATTTTTCTTTATAATAAAAACGCATATTAAATTTTTCCATAGAGAAGAATAAAATAACTTCAAAGTAGCCTTATAAATTGTGCGTCATAATTTTTCCTGACGGCAAGTAACTTCTCTTTTTGAGGTTTTCATGTAGCGTCCCAATTATATTTCTCTGAGTGACAGTAATCCGTTTCTGGTTGAGCATAAATAAATCTGTTTTAAGACATTTTCCAAATATTTTTTCTTTAGCAATATTTTTAGGTAATTTTCCTTGTACTTCCATCTCTACTGTAGGTTTTTGGTTAAATTCGAATAAAATTCCCTGGTAAGATAACTTTTAAAATTAGCAATTCATGTCGAGGCAGTCAAAATATATTATATGTTACAAAAAAAACTTTTAAAATAAATACTAAATTTTAAATTTATATCACTTTTCCAGCTACGGTGTTATCAGCTAAAAAAAATATGTTACTTTCTCTTTCCCTTTCACATTACTTCTCCCCGCTTTGTATAATTCTTATATTTTGTCTGCTAATTTACCCCCGTTGATTGGTTAATGACTTTTTAGCGCGAACAAATTTACACATTTTAGTTATATAACAGATTAGACTTTTAAAAATAAAGACTTGATGACGTAATGTCTCAAATATTATCTAGACTAGTATTTTTAAATTCCATTATAGTTTTATCAGAATTATTTAAACTTTAAAAACAATTATTAAAATAATATTTAATATTTTAACCTTTACTTTAATGATCGATGGCAATTATATTTAGTTTCAAATTCACAAACTTTATTATTATTCTAACAAGCGTGTGTGTGAAGGTATATAATATACAGTCACGTGTTTACTAACTTTATCAAAGGATTTTTTATTTACGTCTCAGTCTAAATTACCAAAACTGATATATTTTATAAAAAATTTGGAAAATAATTAAAACTTGTAGAACTAAATATAATTCTCACCATCCCAAAGTTTATAATAAAATATACTCTATTAATTTTGACTATTAAATATATTTATAACACTACATCTAGCATTTATTTAATTTATTAGTTTTAAAATATTATATTCAAATTATTAATATACTTTTAACTATTTATAGCTGTATTATTTTATATGGCCAGCTTTTACAACCATAAGCAAGAATATAATTAAGCTTTATTTAACTGTTTTTTTTTAAAATAATTTATTACACTGTTATATACCAGGTATTTTCATCTTTAAATTGTACTATAAAATTTAATTATCCTGCTATTATTTATATATCATACAAATATAACTTAAAATTTAAAATTTTTTAGTAATTGACCTTTCTACCTTATTATGACCTACAGACAAGGGCACAATATATATTTAAAGAAAACTTTTACTTACCATAAAAAAATAAGAGGCTAATTATTAGCTTTAATTTAAATTATCTATATTTTTTGTATATACACATACATTGTTTTTTGACAATGTCAATTATGTCTTGGGAAAATATAATATGGTTTATTAAGTTTATTTTTTTATAAACACCAGTGTGTGAGCACATTTCCATGCACACACACATGTTAAATCAGTCATTAATTATGTATTATAAAAATGAATTTCATTTATAGGTTTATAGCAATTCAAATATGTTCATAAATTATTATATTGCTCATCTGTGTACTTATATGTAGGTGTGTTGTATGTAAACCTATTGAGACATTTTTTTTTTGCTATTAATCAAAATCAGAACGCTTACTTTATATTTATAGCTGCATTCTACTGACCTTAATTTCATTTTAATTTAATAGTTATTAATAAATTGATATTTCATTCTTAAAGTTATTCTTGTGAATTTACTCAATCCTAAAATAGTTTCAGAATATTATATTATAATGGAGTGGGCTTTTCCTGATACGTAAATAGATTGGTGAGGTCATCACAGTGAATAACAATATATATTTGTTATTTGTACCTATACATACCACAGACCCATTGATTTCATTCCTAGGAGAGGAGAGATTAAGAACTAACTAAACATTAATTATATACCTAACTTACCTCATCCATGTCACATTCCATTATCCTGAGTTTCAAACCCATGGAGATTCTGTATGTTCATCCAATTTAGATTATATTAGTATCACTTGAAATATAGACAATTGTAAACATGTATATATGTTTAGTAATAGATGTAGATGTGAAATTATTTGTAGATAAATATTTTTTTATTTTTTATAAATGAGATATTCATAAATATGTGAGCAGATATGATTAATTGAAAGTTGACTATAGCAAAACACACCAAGAATCATAATTTAGCAATTGAATAAATTTAGTGATTATATTTACAGTGTTTGACATTTTAACAAAGAAACTTTTAAAACAAGATTATAAAATCTTTGATTAGACATTTATGGTATTCTTTGCTTATAATTGGTTGCAAATATTATCCCAAACCCTGATCCCACAAAGAGTAGCCACTTGATGTCCCCTATTAACATAAATAAGATTTGTATCATATACAGGATTATCATAATTATCTTTACTTTCTAAAACTGTTACTTGAAGTTCTTAACTCATTTATTTTGAATCATTTGTATCTGAGATTCCTATCTGTCTTCGTGATGATTTGAAATTCCCCTGTTATGTCAATAGTCATGTTGTAGACAAGAAAAAACATTTATGACATCGATAGACAATTAAATATACTGAAAACGTTTAACATAATTATTAATATGAACAAATAAAGAAAAATGTATGTGATGCAACTATAGAAGTGTTTGTGTTAAATACATATTACTTAACATTTTACCTTTCCCCCTTAATGATGATCATGTTAATACACAATCAAATGCTCACCATAAATTATAATTTATTTCACTTATATTAAAGGTAAAATATCTTTTCGTTATGTTACAAATTGACACTGATATTTTCCCTTTTCACCCCTATATTAAAGTAAAAAAAAAAAAATCAAATGTACAAATAAATTAAGTGAATGATGTTAATTTTAACTTGGTTTTGAAGTTTATAAGGAAAAGTGTCCTAGTGAATCAATCCAGTAATCCAGGCTAATCCATTTCAAGAATGAATGGTAGCTCATAAATGTTCTAGAACATCCATCAGATAAGTTATCCTTGATAGCCATGGAATTTCTGTTTTGAAGTGGAGGTTAATAGGATCCTTCCATTATGAATTGATTTGATATTTTATAGTGTAGGTGTGGAGTGATAGGTCAGTTCCAGCCTGATCCTGACATGTCATAGATCCATGGACGATGACTTTCTTTCTGTGATGTAGCTTTTGCACTTAACAATGCATATTTGTTTTTATCATTAATTGTATTTTGCTTTAATGATTTATTTTGAGTGGAATAAAGTCAATATTTCTTATATTTATTTTATACCCTCAAATCTAGATATTGCGATCTATGTCTGAGAATTACTGATATTTTGGAAATTCAAATACTTTGAATTTACTTGTGAAGAGTTTAATTTCAAATTCCTTAGTTGACTTTAATTCTCTATGTTTGCTCTCACTTTCTTGGATATTTAAATATTGATTTTTGATAATATGTTTCTCTTCGAATTTTAAATTTGAATCCTCTAAATAAAAATTTGTAGGTTCTTCAGCAGGTAAGAAATTTTATATTACTTTTTAGGAAAGGCTCATTGTTCAATTCAAGCAAGTTCATGATCATCATTTCGCTCCATTGTTGAGGTCATTTTTAATGAATATTAGTGTAAGTAATTTGTTAACAATAAAAATTTCATTTGATATTTTTTGTACTTTAATATTAGTTTTTATTTCTTGATTGCGTTCATTTATCTGATCTTGTTTATCGTGTATTGTTGTGTATTTGAGTCAAAACACATTAGATAGTGATGATGGCCAAAGGTTAATTATCATGTCTGTCTGATAATTTAATTTAAATATTTCTTTACAGTATAATTTAGATTGGGATTTTAAATGTGTATTGTAATTAATGGGTTGTCAATTTGTGTGCTTTAATATTTACTAATCTAGTAATTAGTAAATAACACTAATATCATGAACCTTGTATTCAAATTGGGCCACATGGTATATACTGTGTATTAGAAGGATGTTAGGGATATCTGTAACAATATGTTTGTATTGTAACAGTTATAGAGCTTTTACTCACTGAACTGAATTCATGCATAATGGTCTGTTATATAAAAGGGGTTTATGTTTAGTATTATGGATATCCAGATGATAATGATCCTGATTGGTGCAAAAGGGATATTCTTTAAAGTCTATGCACTACATTTTTATTTTATTTACTACTTTTTTAGAAATTTAGTTTATAGTTGGCCAGTACACTTATGGTGCTAAGTGACCAGAGCATTGATGATAGTCAGGATGTTTTTAGTATCTCAGCATTATTTGACTTATTGTTATATTTTGATGAAGAAGCACCTAAGTACGTACATCAAGATAATTATTGTTTGTATTCCTACCCTGGTTTGGGTAATGGTTAAATAATTAGCCTGATCTATAGTGGATAACTTTCAAATCCAGTCACAAGATTAACTGTTCATTTATTTTTATTGTTGATTATTCATGATGATGAATGATTTTTACTTTTCTGTACTGCTGGGTAAACTTATAGTTACTTATAGTTAGTTTTGATGATCTCTCATGCTCATTCCTCATATTTATTCATATTATTTGTAAATTTAAATTTAGATTAGTTCATTAACTGGGGATGATGATGATGAGTTCCATTTCCCCCAGGTTTACCCAAGACATTATACCATTACAATATATATCTTTTCAGCAAATATTGATTTTTATCCTTTTCACTGTGTTGGAATTATTTTACAATTTCGGTCTACATTGCAAACATAGCAACATTTTTCACTTTTATATAAAATTAATAAAAACCTATTATAACAATAATACAATATGTACAAGAAAGAAAAAACCCTGTATAAATGTATATTATATAATTTCCCATTCATTTATTATTAGCTAGATATTGGTTAAATTAATTAATGTTTTAGGTTCTTTAATATAGTTTAAAGGTTTTATATTGTCTACACAATCTATTTTTTATTAATGAATATTTAAGATAGATTTATCATGTGTTCTGTTAATTGCACTGTTATGTTCTTTCATCTAATTGTTTTCCTGCATGTCCAAAATGTGTAGATTTCTCTTCTTGCTGATGTATATTTCTCTTGAAATATTATATGGCTTACTCCCTCCTACTTCTCTTCTCTCTAAAAACTATATAAAATGGCAATACTATACCCTTCAAATGTCCACAGTTTTATTTATAAAGGTTTCCATCAATCTTTTGCGGCACTTGCAATAACAACCTTCTCCCTTTTGCTTAACATGTGAAAATAAAAAAGATCTCTCAAACCTTCAAAATATAAAGGATTTTCCACTATTTCCATCACCATCTGTTACATCATTTTCGATAAACTGCTTAGCAATATAAGTATTAAATTCCCAGTTGTACCTTTCAATTAACTGATTTTTTTTATTTTATTCTCTATTTCATTTTGTTCTGTGCACAGTTCCTTAACTTGATTCATAAGGATTGGTTTATATTGCTTATATTCCATTTAACACTTTCTTCAATTTCTTCTATTAAAGTGTCTCTCATTTGGTAAATTTCATTAACTAATATTTGTCTTGATTATCTTGTACCTATTTTTTAAAACTTCAATCATTAATTACATTTCTGTTTATCTATGTTGTATTTTATCCAGGTTAATCCTTATTGTTGTCCACTCATTTTTACATTTTGTTATATCTCTGCAAAATCTTAAAATTTATATCCTTAATTTTTCTCTATTCTCACCTGATTTCTTATATTTAACTGATTTTAAATTACTTCCTCAATGACCTGTTACAGCCCTGCTTGACTCTATTTAACTTCTTGACCTTGTTTAACTTCTTTTCTCATTTCTAGAATTATTTTTCATGAAATCTTCTAATTCTCTTGATAGACTGGAATTTTGTTTTCCCAAATCATTACACTTGGGTTCTTATAAGCTATTTCTGGATTTTCTTCTTCTGGTGTGGTTATTTCTGCATTTTCTCCTATGGTATTCAAATCTTCATCCATCTTAATTTTTTGTATGCTCATGATTTTTTTATTACCCATATATCTCTACTATATAACTATTATAAATTATTAATGCCATTAATAAAATCACACTTATCCACTAACACTATCAAACTTTATTCAGTGCTCCTATATTCATTTCATTCTTCAACAATTGACATTAGCTATGACTTCTCTAATCCAATCACTAAAATAACATTTGTCTTTCCTCTGTGAGGTAGGGTTGCAGTATCCTTAATTAATGTGATTATGATTTCCTGGATCTATCTATTGCATAGTTTTAAAAAGCTTTATCATCAAACACATAACCCATTTATTGACTATCTCATATCTCAAACAAGTGATTGTAATTGCATCAGAGTTGAGTCTTTGTATACTCATTCATATAAATATTGCTTAAAATTACACTTAGAGCTTCTCTCATTAATAATCTTTCTTTTTGTTTATAAAATTGCCTATTATATTTAAAAATTACATTCTTACAACATTATTTTATAAAGACAAGATAAAAACAACATACGTCAGATAATAAATCACCAATATATATGAAGGAAACAAAACACAAAAAAACAAAACTTAATAGGGATTCTGAGATTAGAATGACATTAGTATAAATATAGTTCTTTAAAAAAAAATAGAGGAAAATATATGAAGAGAAAATTACTTATAAATGAATTAAGAATTGAAAAAATGGTTACATAGAAATATAAACATGAATATATTTGTAGATGTTACATATTAATGAAATAAAAACTTAGCATAATATTTACATATAAAAGAGTATAATATAAATTTATAAGAGAGTTATATAATAATAGTAATAAAAGTTAAAGTGTATATATAAATAAAGAGTTGTCATAATTACAAATATAGTTAATTTAAATAATATGCAATAGAGGGAGCTAGGGTATAAGATTTAAAAAAAAAATGTTTTTGCTTTTAAAACATTAAAGTAAAAGTGGGTAATTTAAAAGATTATAATATTTATAGTTTTTAGATATTAAAAAAATAACTATAAAATATCATTAATAGCTGAAGGATGAATAAAAAATAATAGGTATTATATGATTTGAAAATTAAAAAGAATATTAATAAATGAATTAAGGTTGAAATGAAAAATTATATGAAAATAAAATATTAAGGGGAGCTAATAAAATTAAGTTTAAGTTTAGAAGGAATAGAAGTAATTATGAGATTATTAAAAATAATAAAAATGGATAGTATATTTAAATTAATAGTTGTTCATGAATATGTAAATATATACAGTCAGGAATACACATGTGTAATTTATATATTTATTTTTATATTGTACATTTTATTTTATATCGCAACGGTCAAGTTTCATACATTTGTGTAACAGAATCTAGAATGCAAACAAAGAGACCAAAGCTGAGCAGACTAGGATTGTGATATCCCGAATCCAACCACATTTAAGCTCGTTTGCCAGTACTCCATAACTCAAGACCCTATGAATGACCACACTTGAAGTTACATGTAGTATACCCATCTTTCATGGTCAGCATAGGGTAGGAAGAAACATGAAACTCGGGGATCTAAATATATATTAGTTAATTTAATTGCTACCAGCATACAATTAAAGATAACTTTCATAAATGATAATTAATGCATAGTTATATTACATATATATAACTAACTAAGACTGAATTGGATTGAAATAGGAATGAGAAATAACACGAAACCAGAATAAACTTAACATATATTTATTAAACAAACAAATTAATGTGAGAAAAGCATGCAGGCTTTATTATATGAGGATTTAGCATGTCTCCTCATTAAATCTTTAATTATTAATATGAAAGACACATTTAAAGAATCACTAAGTGGTGCCTAAATAAGATTCTGCCAATTCCTATTGAAAGGGGTAGCTACTATTATAAAATGCTGTACCAGTCTTAGGCAAAATGTTTACTATCTTTTCCTTTTCAATATTTTATTTAAACATTTGAATAAATATTTTAGACAAAATATTTATTGTGACATTATTACTTTAATAAAGTATGAGCTCAGAGTAGAGATTGAACCCACAAACCACAGATATAAATTTCAGTTTAATACTGAATAATTAATTAGATTATGGGACTCAGAATTGGCTATAATGAGATCACTGATATGCTACAGCACTGGCAAATTACAATAACAGAGCACCCTGTGAATAGATTAAAGTCAAGAGTTTTTGTGACCAACACCAGCACCCTGGAACTGAGCATCATGCTGCTAAAAAGGTTGGGCGACTAACACAACTGCCTGGAATTATACATCAAGTCTTACTAATGTGCACCCCAAAAAAAGGTAAGATGGGATGGCCTTTCCCGAGGTCCCATATTAAGGAGAAGATACAGCAAAATGTTAAACATTGAACGTGAATTTAATGTATCTAATCTGCCAAGTGAAAGTATGACATTAATTATTACAAAATATGGGCAATAGCCTGGTCAGTATTACTATCATGAGCCAATTCTAACAATGCTATATAAAATCAAGCAACATTAGGCGAATAAATAAAATATAATAAAACTCTGGTTTATAGGTTTCAATCTATACATATAAATTATTACGAGGGAGGGGAAAGTATATTTGATCAACTGGCCAATTAATTACTGGATATACTTTCATATTACTAAGACCAGCACATTACTTTAATCTCAATAAGACTGAAATTTAATAATAAATCACAATACATTTTAAAATTAAATAAGATTATAGGAATTTGAACCAGCGAGCATTGAGAATATCATTAAGAAAATAGTTATGGGGAAGATATTTGCAGTTATATCTCTGAATATTTATTATGTTTAAATTCTCGCTGATTCAAGAAATTAGCATATAAATAACAAAATAACAGTAAAGAAATATTATAGGCATAACCGTAGTGACAGATAAAGAGATGAGCGTAGGTTATATTTAGTTTAATTAAGATATTTGTAAATATATAGATCTGTTATACAAATGATATAATATTTAATTTAAGGAGAATTTATAATAAAAGATTTATAGGATTTTAAAAAAAATTACATTATTTTATAGTTTGCTAGCTTTAAACTTTGAAGTAGAAAATTTGAATTTAGACATAGTTCGTTAACACAGAGCTCTGAGGTTATAGATTGGCATTACCGATTAATTAGTTGCTGGACTGTATAAGCAGGTGTTGGCTTTCAGGTATCATTGTCTTCTAGAGCAAGCTGTTGCTGAACAGTTTCTTATGGAAGCTCCGGTGGTTAGAGCATTAGCTGGTAGTTGCACATCATTCTTTTCCATGGATTTTAGAAGTAGCCATCACTTTCCTCCAGTCAGATCTTTCAAAGATCAATCTGATGTGGATCCAACATGGTAACACTCTTCTAAAAATGACTCCCCTTTCAAGCTTAAAATGTACCCTATTTATACTTTTACTAAAAAAGAATATGTTTCGCTTGGAAACCCATGAACTCTATCTAAAATATCACATTAAATTGTAAGATTTCTCAATTTGATCAAAAATACTTTTGTTTGGCTTCCATGATGCCACAAATTCTCTTCCAGGTGTCAAAATAGTTTTGCTACAGCGGTTTTAATGACTATATTTTGCTTTAAACAAATTTGAGTATAGCAATTATCAACTTTCTAACTTTGATTTAATCCCAGGTGCTGTGGACTTAAATGCAAATCTGTTTATGGCTAACTTTTTATTTTTAACTAAAAACTTTTTGCTCCTTTACAAAATAAAATCACGCCACTCTATATATATTATTATATAAGGTGAATCATATATCCACATATGAATTTATGTTTACTATATTTAATAAATTGACAATTCTACTCTTTAAAATTATAATATAAATCATTATTTTATAAAATATAAAATTTAAACCATTATATTCACTGTAACATCTACTAGCCTATGTATGTACAGTGTTTATTCATATGTGCATATATAATGCTGTGCACCCAGCTGTGATAGAAAGGTTTATATGTTTATTTATCAAAATATTCATTTTAATAGAGTTTGAACCCAGCACAGATAGGTTTGGTGGTTAAACTAAAACGTGCAGTGAGAAGGGTTTGAACTTGACCATTGCAATATTAACTGGACTCTTTTATTTGGGTTTTGATTATATTTATTTTACTTTTATTATGTTTTGTTATAATTTATATTTTTTTTTTATTAATTTTATTATTTACATTTTTTATAGTATTATTTTTATAGTTTAGTATTTTATTTTGTTCATTATATCATAGCTCTGAAGAAGACTGCAGGATAGTCAAAACATAAAATTGTATACACATATATGTGCAATAAAAGGTTCTTTGTTAAAAAGTGTTCAAAGTACAGTGGATAAATTGCATTTATATAAGATATTACAGCAAAATAAAGGAAGTGGTGAGTTCGATAGATGTTCTTATCGTTGAATTTTTATAAGGATCAAAGTAATATTGCTTAAAACTACTTACATAAAGGTTAACATATACAGGATTTGAACACATTACTTCAAGCTTTCTTCGATCATCAACTCTATCTCATTCAACCAATAAACATGATCACAAACATGAAAAAATAAATGATCTCCAATGAACCAATTGATGAGTGCCTGTTCAGCAGAAAATATGTATATTGGAGATTATTTATCTTTTTCACATGTGTGGTCATGTGTATTGGTTGTATGAGATAGAATGGATAGCTGAAGGAAACTTGAAAATCTGCATTCACATCTCTTATATAATTACATCTAAAATTCCAAGTATATAAATTATACTTATATTCTTTCAAATATTATAAAGATTAATAATAGATAATCTTTTTCAAAATATTTGTAAGTAATATTAATTATTTTTAATAGTGAAAAAATTTGCAAAAATGTTCTGACATTTTTTTTTTTCATATGTCATAGCATCGGCCGGGACGCGAGCCCACAACCGTCTGCAACCAACTACTTGCTTGCATGGCAGCTGCGATACCTCTCGGCTAACAACGCAAGACAAAAATGTTCTGAAATTTGTTAGCCCTTTCTTATTCTTCAACATTAAACCTGATTTTCTATACTTATTATAAACATCCACTCTAAGTAAACAGAATTAATTACAACTGCTAGTAAGTATTCAGTATTCCTAACAAGGAAAAGAATATAAAATTACCTCACTTAGGAAACTTTTCAGCCTATACAAAAGTATTAATTGTTATGAAAGTCATTGTGGTCTGAAGAACAAAGTAACATTTTCCTAAATTGGTAATTATTTGTTCAAATCTCTGCAGGGAAACTATAAGAATGTTTCATATTAAGTATATCTGACTTAACAAAGGCTCTTTGAATTGAAGCTCAATCTGACATTTCTGATGCTCAAATGTTACAAAATCTCTTGAACAATTGATTTTTTAAATTGATTTTTAGAGCAACTTTTCTAAACAACAATGCATTACTTTAATTACATTAAAATTGCTACAGTTTTGTTTTTTCACTTTTTTATATAGATATTTTTAGCTTCCATTGTTTTCTTTCCTTATTCCTTACTAATATATTGATTTATTATTTTCATATCACACTCATTAAATCCTCTTCTACTATTTTTCAAAAAGTTTACTAAAAATTTTTTTCCATTTATCTTCTTCATATGTATATCAGATAAAATAATATGCAATTAAACAGAACACTGGAATTAACTCCACAATTTTTAATGTACCAATAAATAAATAAAAGTTACACTTTCAGATATAAGTACTTTGGACTGGCTTGGATATATAGAAAGACAAGTAAAGAAGAGAGTTGAACCACTCTTTTCTTGTTAAATTCTCTGTCCCAGTGCTTAAGATCTGTTTGGCTGTTGGTAGTCATAAGCGCTTGAGAAATTTGCACTCTCTCAGTTTAATTTCAATAGCATTTATAGTAAATTTAAAAAAATCAAAATCACATTTCTATTAAACATTAGTTATTCCAATATAAATGGTCAGTGATCTATAATTTATACATTTTTAAACAATAATATTGCATATTTAATAAATTATCCATTGTATTTACAAAGTATGCTCTTTCATTTTGCCTTTTGTCAAATTATTCTTCATATGCAAAACAAACAAAAAAATTGTCAAAAAAAAAAAAATCAAAGATAAATATTTTATGAGAAATAATTTATTAAACAAGCAATATAACTGTATATATATATTATGAAAGTTAGTTATTCCGTTGAATGTTAATGCTATATGATATTAATAAGATTTTTAAATTGTAACTGTAAATGTTACTGAAGATGGTAAATATATGGTAAGCTGATTATAACATCTATTTATATATTGAAATTTGAGGATTTAATTCCATTATTTTGTTTTAATTGACTTTTCCTGTTTATCTAATTAAATATTATTAATAATTATTGCCTATAAATGCCTAGACATTTGTTAAAAACATTTCTAATTAAAAAAAGAAAAGACCTGCTTATTCCATGCTGTATTGCTTCATTGAACATCAGAATACCATTTTATGAGAGACTCCAATCTGCAACTTGATTGGAATTTTTCTATATTTCTATTATATAATTTAAAAATACAGCATTCATTTTTTTTTTTATTAAGATTTTTATTTCCATTTCTTTCCATAGTATTTTTGCCACTTCATACCCCCTTCAGTCTTCATTTGTTTTAATAAGTAGTATATGTTCTCATTCCTTAATTTAATCACCTTATCTCTTTATTGATATTATCAAATATCAACTTAGTTTTCCCCCACTAAATTTAATTCTCAATCATTTCTCTGCATCATTCCCCACTTCTAACAATGTTTTCACATCCGTATCATTCTCTTTGTAATCAATCTAAACATTAATTAAATCCCTTTAATTTTTTTATTTTAAAATCATTAACAATATCGGATAACTCTTTCACAAACAATCAGATGTAAAAATAAACTTTAAAAAAATTGAAATATATAACTTTAATACTTTTCAACAAATATTTATCTAGTTAAACTTTTTATCTAGCAATCTCATTAAAATCTTCATTATCATTATACCATAAGCTTTTCAATACCTTCTTCACTTTTCCCTAACCCTCCTCTCCATTAAAAAAAAAAAATGCAACAAATAAGTTATTCCCTATTCTTTTATTTTTAAAAAAATTTTTTTTTAAAAAATGCTTTCATTTTTATTCAAATATTAACTTGTTCTTAAAAATATTAACAAAAACTGTAAACTCCGGGAAACATACTCGGTATTATTTTTTTATATACATATTATTATGCTGATTAACTTGCTGCATTTCTTTTATTACATTTTACTCTTTACTGGCTAGTTGCTCATCTTCTATGGGAAAGAGAACTCAACACACATGCACTTTAATATCTGATATAATGTGAATTTATATATTTAAATGCATTTATTTGTAACTATATAATCAAGTTTAGGATTTGTTTCAGAGAATCGTCAATAACCAACCTAGCTATATATCTGACTATTTTTGTTTGGGTTGGTAAAATGTTTATGCAAAACCTTAAATCCTTAACACCCGGTAGTTGGCAAGCCTGGTGAGTAATACCATCTCCTTCCCTGTTTTATTGTAAAGAGAACTTATACTATAATATAAATCTAATATAGTGAAACAGTAAACTTATAGATAAACTGTTTTTTCTATTGCATTTATTCATCCACATTTCCAAGTTGTGATTCCATAATAAATTTTTCTTTAGAATTCAGACAAAAAATACTGCGATGTTGTTTTTTCCGGTGTCAATAAATCTAAAAAATGTTAGTGTCATTAAATGTATTATATTATAGTCATTATTAAACACATCCTTATTCCTTTTCTTGTTTCCATATTAATTTTTTAATTAATCCCTTTATCTTCGTTTCTAATTTTTATTTTTCACCCAAACTGAAAAAAAAATCATCCAAACCAACAAGTGTCGCCATCTCACGCTTTTTTTTTTCCAAAAAAAAAAAAAACCCGTTAAATGTTGCATTATATTTTATAACCTAAATATTTTATTTTGGAAGAATGAATGCGATTTAATTTATTATTCAAAGAAATGTTTTCAATGAAATAGCAGAAAAAGAAGTGCTTTTGTCGAGACAAAGACTGCCCTAAGTATTATGCTTGATTTGATTCGTATTGGACAAAAATGTTCAGCCAAGCAGGTGAATCTTCTCTAGATGGTCGAGATTTTCAAAAACGTTAGAACCTATTTTAAATAACTGGTCAAGCAGTAAATATTTTTCTGTGAAATGGCTGACTGCAAAAAAACTAACGGATAAAATGACCTCATTCCCTGATTTAATTTTAGTTAATGATATTCTAAACTTCAGTGCAATTATTTAATTCAGGTTAGTTTTGTAGATCAGTGATTACATCGATCGAACTGTATTTTTAAAACTTATTTATTAATACAGTGGCTGTCATATGGAACAAAAGAATCTGTGTCGAAAATTAAAAACTAAGATATTATTCCCAAGATGAACTAAAAAAGAAAATTAAAGTATCTAAGATATTAGTGAAGATGCATTAAATTCATCAATTTCGTTCAAGTTTATTAATTAATGATTCCTTGAAATATCTTTAAAAAATATATTAATTCAGTTAATTACTGAAATGTGTGTGTGTGGTTTTTTTCAATGTGATGTGATGTATTGTGGCTTCTCCTTAAAAAAGTCAAGAATATCTCAGAAATTATGCCCAGATAAATCTGTTAGCCACTTTATTTTACATTCCCCACTCTAAATTTACTCATAATCTGCTCTATCCCATTTCCACAACATAATCTTTATCAACTCTATAACCTTTATATCTAAATCCCCCTTATCTTTTCCCAAACCCAGCATAAAAACCAATAATTCACTTTCTGTATAATCACTCTTTTCATATTTATTTTTCCACAACTTCATTATATGTACCCTTTCTGTTTTCAAACATTTACATTCAATTAACAAATGCCTAATATTTTCTATTCCTTCCTTGCATAATTTACAAAATAAATCACCCATTTTTTTTCCCATTTACATGTATATTCTCTTGTAGCTAAAGATCCTGTTCGAGCCTTAAATAATAAACTACTTTCCTTACTATTATATATTAACTCACACCTAATATTCTATTTATTTCTATATATATATTTAAACTCTTTTTACTCTCCATACTATTTCTCCATCTCTCTAACTCCCTATTCTTTATTAATAAATCTATTCTTTTATCCCATTCCTTGCTACTACAACACTCAACAATCCTCTTAACACAATCATCCCATCTTTTGTACAAATATACTGATATAAATTCTTTATCAATGCATATTAATATGACTCTTGCACCACCAATAGTGCAAACTTTATATTACAATCATATTTTACTAAACATTCCATGAGTTTTACTAGATTCGAAAACTAAAGTGTTTGAACTAAAATGTAATCTTTCTTTTCTGGTATTCACATTTTACATGACCTGCTGAGCAGTGATTTTATTTCATCTATCTGGGAATTTTAATAATGGCTAGATTTCCACTTATTGGGTAATACTGAGTGGCTAGGCAAGCTTATGACTCACTTTCAGAAAAATAAATACTAAGTGTGCTTATAACCTTAAAAAATTATCAAAACTCATCTATCCTGGACTTGGGTCCCCAGTTTGTGGGCATGATAGCAATGGAGAACAAGAAAAAGTATCCCCTACAATTACTATATCTTTGCCCAGAATTTTAAATCATAAAGTAAGACATGCTATTAAATCCATGAAGAAGATAAAACTTCAAGTAATGATAGAATTATAACTGATATCTTAAAAGAAGTAAATGAAGAAATAGAAAAATTGTTGATAAAGATGTATATCAAATGTCTAAATAATAAAGATTTATTAGATGATTGGAAGAATGCAGTATTATTATTAATATTTAAAAAAGATATTAGAAATTACAAACTTATCAATTCTTTATCAGTTCCACATAAATTTTTTTTCTAAGATAATTACAGTTCACCCACAGTTAACTTTGAGAAAAGTTATAGGAATGACCAATAAATCATCATCATCAACCATTATCAATCCACTGCAGGATGAAGGTCTCTCCAAGTTCAATCCATCTTTTCCTATCTTTAGCTTCTCTTCTCCATATCACCCCTGGACACTTTCTTATTTCATCCATCCATCTCACATGTAGTCTCTTTCTGGGTCTTTTACAATCTCTTGTAATCCTGATCAAAATTTCAATTGTCCATCTATTATCTTCTTTAGAAATATGTCCAGCCCAACTCCACTTCAGTCTTTTAATTTTTTCAATGAGGTCAGTAACACCTGATGTTCTCTTACCCATGCATTGCATTTTCGATCTCTTTTTGTTACTCCCAACGTTGCATCTCTCCATACTTCGTTGAGTGGTCTGAAGTTTCTGTATTGCTCTTCTATTAAGTGTCCAGGTCTCAGATCCATAAGTAAGAACTGGAAAAACACATTTATTAAAAACCTTCCTTTTCAAACACATAGGCATATTTTCTTTTAATATCAAGTTATTTCTACCAAAAGCACTCCAACCAAGTTTAATTCTATGATTTCATCCATTATGCTTTTATCTGTATTAATAATCTGACCAAGGTATTTGTAACTGTTAACTTCTTCTAACTCATCATAATCAATCTTTATTTTCATATTTTGAGAAAATCTATTAATCATTACTTTAGTCTTTTTAAAATTTAACTTTAGTCCTACTTTCATCTGATAACTCCTGCATCATTTCCTGTAGTTCTAAAGCATTATTTGCAAGAATAGCTACATCATCTGCAAAATCTAAATGACTTAAATAATCTCCATTTACTTTCACTTCTTTGGCTTCCCATTTTAATCCACAAAAATACTTCTTGCAGCACTGCTGTAAAAAGTTTTGGAGATATGGAATCACCCTGTCTTACACCCTTTTCAATGGTGATTTTCCTACTATCATTATGTAATCTAATTGTTGCTGTTGCATGTTTATAAATATTCTTTAAAATATGACAATATCCTGGATCTACACCTTGATGATCCAATGCTTTAATCACTGAATAAATGTTTATAGAATCAAATGCCTTTTCATAATCTACAAATCCTAAGCATAATGGCAACTCATATTCATTTGTCCTTTCTATAACTTCTCTCAGTACCTGGATATGATCTATTGTACTAAAAAATAAATACATATAATAAATAAATACATATAATTTCATATTATTTGAATTTGTAGATTATGTAAAGGAATTTGATTCTACAAGCATTTTTCTGCAATTAAAACATTGGTTCGTCAAGATATAGACCTGGGATACTGTCATATTCCGAAGAATAGTTATCAAAATGCAACAGCATTGTTTACATTACATAATAATAATAGAAAGATTAACTTTAAGAAGAGTGTATGACAGAATGACTCCACATCTCCAACCCATTTTATATCAGTTTTGCAAGAAATATTTTCTGGATTAAAATAAGCTAAAGGAATAAAAATAAATGGAGATTATATAAGTTATCTTCATTTTACAGGAATTGTTTTTGCAAATAAAACTTCAAAAAATTTTGCAAGAATTATTAAGTAAAAATAAGTAAGTAGGAGTAAAGATAATGCTAGAAAGATTAAAGTAATGTTCAGTGGATTTTCTCAAAAGATTGTTAATAATTAATTAGAAGAAGTTTAACAGTTACAGATATTTTGGTCAGATTCTTAACACAGCTGAAAACATAATGGATGAAATTAATTATCGAATTAGGATGGAGTGCTTTTGGTTGAAAATGAAAATTTTTGTTAAATGTATTTTACCAGTTCTTACTTATGAAAATTAAACTTTGACACTCAAGAGAAGAACAATATAGAGACCTCTGATCACTCAGTAAAGCATGGAAAAAGTATATATTGGGAGTAACAAAAAGGGATGAAAAATGAAACATGGATGAGAGAACAAACATTTATTGACATAGAAATAATTAAGAAATTGAAATAAAACTGGATTAACATATTCCTAGAAGAGATAATAGTAGGTGAAGAGTTAAAATCTTAAACTGGATTCCAAGAGATGTTAGAAGAGCTAGAAAGAGATCACAACTGAGATGGATGAATGAAATAAGGAAGTGTTCTGGTGTGATGTTTAAAAGAGATGCTAGAGATATGAGAAATTAGACTAAACTTGGAGATACTCATTCTGTAGTGGATTGATAATGGTTGAAAATGATGATAATGATTAAATGATGTATACAATGCTAAAGTGCATAATGTGCTCTCAGTTCAGGATCATATGAATGTCATGGACTAGCTATACATAAACTAGCAGTCCCATATCACATTAGTTGTTAACAATTTGTATGAACTTCAAAAGTGATTCTAAGCAATGCTACAGACTCATTTTATAATTTATTCTCTAGGCAGCATTTATATAATTCTAAAGAGAAAATTATATAGATCTCACACATAGATCAATTTCCATTATTGATCAGATCTATTTCAGTTACTAATATGCCTTTTAAATAAGATATAATAACTTTATTCGGTATTTACCCTTTATCCATGTGCACTGCTTGATGGCATTGTATTATGTGAAAAATCACATTAAAATGCTGTTTATGCAGCCCAAGTTACGACCATTAGAACAGTTATGTTCATAGTAGCCATTAGCGGGCCTATATTATGCTGCACACAGATATTACAGCTCACTGATATGCTTTGCAACACTATGTGGAATGTGCACATTTCAGATATCGCTACTGTATCATGTGATGGTGTATGGAATTCAACTGACCATGACTCTTATAATCTGCTTTTGAAGTAATGATCTTACACCCTACCTGACATAGTATTACATAGTAATAATTGTAAGCCCATCACCGTGCTTCCCTACACAGCTTGGAAGGTTTAAAAAATTTCATAAGGGTAGGGACAAGCACAATTTAACAGAATTCATGCAAAAGGGCATGTTTGCATGAGAAAAGCTATGAGACAAATGAAATGGCTGAGTTTGCACATTGTTTTGTAAATCTTAAGCTTGGTTTGATCAGACTAGTGCATCTATATATGATTGTCAAAAACATTGGGTCCCAGGCTCTGCATATTCCAACGGTACACACTGACATTTATAATGTAATTGGAAAATATAATTAAATAATTTTTGAAAAAGGTAATGCTTACATTTTTTAAAATAATGCTGTTTCGTATTTTTTATGTGTGTGCGTGTGTATATATCTGTATTATGAAAAAAAAAGTTTTAAAAAGGTAAAATAACGTTAAGACAAAAACAATTTAAAAAAAAATAATAAAAATTAGAAATTAAAATAAAAAGATGCTTCATTAAGACAGAAAATAATTACAAAAAATAATAACATTAATAAATCCAAAAAACGACGTAACGTTATATTTTATGTGATTTTGCAAATAAACAACTCCATCAAGCAGCACGCATGAAATTATAAGAAAATTTTGATTACCATATTAGAATTTAGATTTTCATTTATCATGTAACATAAAATAACTAGATAGCAATCTAATTTTAATTAACCTTGATTTTTTTAGCTTAATATTAACTACACAATGATGTTGTGATATATTCCCACCCAAAGATGCAAATAAACAAAAAGTAAAAACATTAAAATTCATGTAGCCATTTTTTTTTGTATCTAAGCATCTTATTATCTGAAAAAAAAATAAATGTTACAATTTAGGAATACATTATCATATTTTTGAATAATGTTTATTCATGTTATATTGAAAGCACATACTCATTATTTTTCCATATAAACCACAACACCACAAATCTCATATCCTATACAAAATAAAAAAACAACACACCCCCCCACATACTACAACAAACCAAAAAAACCACAAGCCAAAAGGTCTGGAAAAAAACCAAACCAACCCCATACACCCCAAACCCCCCCCATATTGTCTGGGTCGTTGGCGTGGGCAGGGAGGAGGCTTGACAAAAACCCGAAGGAGAGGGGAGCAGACCAACCAAACACATAAAATTATGGGTTAGATGAAATATTATTTTTTTTAATTTTCATTTCATAATATAATATTTATAAATAAAAAAGTTTAAAGAGGGGGTAAACAAAATGAAGTCCAACACCCACCCCCCCAACGACGACCACCCAACACCAAATACGGGGGGAGAGGGGAAGGGGAGGGAAGGGAGTTTGCACACCTCCTGCCACCTTTGTTTACCCTTTTTTGAACCGGGGGAAAACCTTAGGGGAAGTTTTCCCCGTTTTTCCACCAATAATGGGGCAGGATAAGAAAAGTGGTCCTGTGATGCCCAATATTTTTCCCTTTTTTTTCTTCCAAAAATTGATAAGGTACAGTATTTTGCATAATAAAATATTTTTTAAGCATAAAGCTAGAAGTTTTAGGAAATTTAACACAATTTGTAAGGTTTTTTTTTTTCTACAATAAAATGAAAGTTAGCTAAAGGACCAATCAAATGTTCTTCGATTGTATCACTATGAACAATTTATTTGAAATAAGTGATTGCAAGTATACTGGTGTGATTGTATAGATTTTGAAATCAATATTCATTTAAAATACCAAAACAGCTGGGGAGACCATGTAAACAAGAGTGATATTACATTTTCATAGGGAAAAGGTATTATTGAAGAAAAAGTTATCCTGAGAATTGTGTAATTGCTATGAAACTGGACTATTACATCTCTGTCTTGAGAAGGTCAAAGTCTAACATTTGTGGTTCATTTTATTAAAAAATAAAGATGATATAGTAAATTATTTGTAATTTTAATTTTTTGAGTGAACGTGGATAAGTAAATGCACTCACATTATACACATGCTCTTAATTTATTATTAATAACTTTTTTTTAAAATCTTTATATTATAACATATATGCAAGCTATATACATAAAAAGTGACTGCATTATATATATGTGTGTGTGTACTTGTTGGGCGTGCAAGACAGTAAACAATGTGTATATAATGTAATTAAAGCTTATCAACAAAGTATGATCTATCATTCACAATATACAATGTATGTGAGAAGAACATGCAACAAAATGTAGTGAACATCATGGCTATACTATACAATCCTCATTTATTAAAGTTTGCATAATAAAATTTAAAAGGAACTTTTCTCACATTTAACTTTTAAGTTCTTTTTTTTTTTAATACTGTTGGAACTTAACTGGATTATTGTTTTGTTTCCTTTCATGAGTTTCTAACAATATGATTCTATCTTTTTTTTTTTAAGGGTAATAAAGAGATTTTTTGCATTTAATTAACACTAGAGTTAATATTTTAAATAATATGCACAGTATATATGTATACTATTGTATTTCTTTTTTAACAATGCATTTCTTAATTTGGAATTTATCATTAACAATGCATTTCTTTCTTTTTTTTTTTTTTTGTAGAATCGACTTCAAATAGAGATAATCGCATACTATTGGATTCTTCTGTCAACAATAGATTTTTTATTTATTAGTGATTATATATATATATATATGCAGGCTGGCCTCAAATATATATATATGGTATGTATAAAATGTACTAATAAATAAAATCAATATTACTGACCTTTAGTGCACATTTAACTTCTACACTATTTGAAATTCAGATAAATAAATGATGACTGCAACACAATTGTTTATGCAATCAATATAGAGATCAGAATGCTTCTCTATGTAGTATCAAACTGACATGTATGGAGTTCTTTTAGCAACAACCCTATTCTTGACTTTAAAAGTTTTTGAATTAATGTGCCTCAATATTTATAATTGTCTACTAAGAAAAATCCAGATTGAAAAACGAAACGATTAAAGCTAAACATTTTTTCATTTTAATTATCACCTTATAATCATCAAAATAACATAGATTTATATATTTTTTGATTTAGGTACATAAATTTTTTAATTAAAATTTTTCTTAATCTTCATTTAAATACAAAATATATTTAAATTTTTATAATTGACATATATATTAAAACAACTTTGTTTCCATATAAAGTAATATCTTTTATTCTTATGTGACATGATTAATAATTTTAGCTTTATTTTTGTCAAAATCAAAAATAAGTTCTCTATTAGAGTGACCTTTTAATTTAACTTTATTTTAATGTTTATATAAATAACATTTGTATGTGTACAAATAAGTTAACCCACTAACGATCCAGATTCCCCACCTGCACTATTTATAAGTAAATTATTTCTAAAAGGAAAAGTTACACGCTTTTAAAATCTTAATACTTATTTCTTTATAATATGTATGATGTAGGAAAAATATCACATTGTTAAAAGTATGTTTAATTACATTAGAACACTATCAAGTTAAAGCTTAATTTATTATATCACGATTATAATCCCAAATTGTATCTTTAAATAAGTATTTCAGCCATCCAAAACATATTTTGGTGTATGAACCTATAATATTTATATTAACATTAGTAATAAAAAAATAAATTAATATCTTTCTTCCTCTGGTTAAAAAGATTTTTGTCTTGTATTTTTATTACATATCAGAACTCAAACTCCATACTTGTCCTCTTATAATAAATCCCCATTAGATCATTTGAAACAGAATTGAGATCCACTTACCTTGATTCTGTGATGATTCTCCCAAATTTCACATTTAAGTATACGTATAATAATACGTTATCTATTTTTTATATATTCATTGTGTTGGTAAAATCATACATGATTTAAATAATTTGTGACCTATCTAGATAGACCAACATATTTTATATACTGTACTTAAAATTAATTGTAATTATTAAAGGTATCATATTAGAAAATTAAATGTTAAACTTCATAACTAAAAAAAATATAACTATAAAATGTTATGCCACTCCCCTTTTCAATTTATTCAATCACCCATTAACAAATGACTGCAATAATGTTTGGTGCTGAAGCTTTAGTTAAAAAAAGTGACTTTAATAAAGTCACTTTCCTTAACTAAAGCTTCAGTTCTTTCTATAAAATTATATATATATACTTTATTATCACAGTTTATAAGTTATGAATGTGTATAGTAAAATGATATATACTAAAACAATATCTAATTAAATTTACTCATGGCTTTCTATCATCACACCCACACATATGTATGTTGATTAAATTGACAATTTTGGTTGTCAGTTATCTGAACAATAAATTTTATTGAGATCAGTCATATTATACATTGATCAAACAAGTCCAATCATTTAGAATTGTTCACTTCTTTTATATTTATAATATATACTTTTGTAGGTTATACAAGTTATTATAATACTATTTCTACAATTGTAATCTTCAATAATATTCATACTGTAAAATTAATGTCTAGCATAAAGATTTTTTATTTTACAAGTCAAGCCTAGACATGTATAAGTAAAACTACAATTTGTTTATAATAAAATCTAATTAATTTAATGTAGTTTGTTTGTCTTATGAATGCCTATAGATGCAGTTAAAATTCTATCTCTTTTAGTACTGAATTTACAGTTTTGTGTAAAAATACCATGTGAATTTTATAATAAATTATTAGCTTACCAATTTTAATAATTCAATAGATAATAAAAATAATTCTCCATGAGAATTTTAACATACGATATTGCAAGCACATGCACTCCATTTTGTGTAAATGTTTACAATTAAGTATTTTACTTTTTTATTTTAATTTTGATTATTTAATTTTTAATACATTTAACATCATAATTAAATATTTGAAAACCAGGCACTCTTCACAAACCTGGAGCTTTAATTGTAAATATAGGGGATTTGAACTCAGACTTTCAAGTACCCACCAATGATCCAACTATCTCATATAACTGATACACATGTGGAAAAGATAAATAATCATCAATATGTGTATTTCATGCTAAACCAGCACTCATCAGTTGGTCCAGATTATCATCTCTCACACATATGTATAATCAGTGCTCAGTTTATATTAAGATAGCAAATCTTCACACTTTAATGGACAGCTTCAATCCACTCCAACTTTTCAGCCATCCATAACATTGAAAATCTGATGATGGAAAGCCAAATCCCATGCTGATGCCAACATATTACCAAGCCCATGTTGACCTGAAATCACTCTGATCCCTCATGTATTATCCATTTAAATATATAGAAGAGGGATGGGCAGAATACAAGCTTATATGTAAATATTTGAAAACCAGGCACTCTTCATAAACCTGGAGCTTTAATTGTAAATATAGTTGCGGTTGGATTGGATTGAAGCCTGTCCATTAAAGTGTGAAGATTTGCTATCTTAATATAAACTGAGCACTGATTATACATATGTGTAGGAGATGATAATCTGGACCAACTGATGAGTGCTGGTTTAGCATGAAATACGTATTATCTTTTCCACATGTGTGTGGTCATGGGTGCCAGTTATATGAAATAGTTGGATCATTGATGGGTGTTTGAAAGTCTGAGTTCAAATCCCCTATATTTAACATTATAACTTAATTTTAGCATAACAAGCTTTGATATCGCTTTCAAATCATATAATCCAAACAAAAAAATTAATTCGAAAAAAAATTTCATCAAAGAGTATATATAAATTCTTAGTGAATATTTAATATTTTAGAAGGATAAATTTCCATTATAGATAATGAAAAAAAATGTTTTGAGATATATTTTCTATAAAATAAATCATTAGTAATCTTTGATCATAGCAAAGCATAAAATGCACCCCCCCCACACACACACAAATAGAATCTGTAGCTGTATCAACTAAATAAATTTAAACACAATATGATTCAAAATGCAAATAAGGATTATTAATTAATTAATTTAATGAACTTGATTTTAAAGTACTTAACAGTTTTTATTTTGGGGTAATTCTTTTATTTTGTTATTCCATATAGAAAATGTAGTACTCATAATGCATTTTCTTTCCTAGATTGTTCTTTTATAATAGTAATAAATATGTGCTTCCGATAAAATATTTTTACTTAAGATATCTTCTAACAACTGAAACACAGGCTTATTATATATATACCTGTGTCTATATATGTAATATATAGGGTATATGAGGACAGACTTTCACATATCCCACCATTCTCCACTCTATCTAATAACACCGATACACTCAAGCACATATATGCTGAAAAGATAAATAATCACCAATATGCGTATTTCATGCTAAACCAGCAATCATCAGTTGGTCCAGATTATCATCTCCCACACATATATACTATAAGTGCTCAGATATATATTAAGATAGACAATCTTCATACCCTAATGGACAGGCTCCAATCTACTACACACTACAACTCTTCAACCGTCCATCCAATTGAAAATCTGATGATGAATGCTCGAAGGCCACCCTGAGTTGGAGTGTGTAGTAGACTGGAGCCTGTCCATTAGGGTATGAAGATTGTCTATATTAATATATATCTGAGCACTTATAGTATATATGTGTGGGAGATGATAATCTGGACCAACTGGTGATTGCTGGTTTAGCATGAAATTGGTGATTATTTATCTTTTCAGCATATAGGTGCTTAAGTGTATCGGTGTTATTAGATAGAGTGGAGAGTGGTGGGTCATGTGAAAGTCTGTGCTCATATACCCTATATATTAAGATATCTTCTGGAAATTTTCATGAGATTTTGTTTGGCCTTTATAACATGGAGAATAATAACACTCCCCTGTGGCCATTAAAGCAAATCAATTTGGTAAGACCCATGGTTTATTGATTCTAAATTTAAGAAGTACATTTTCTTAGAATCTTATTATAAGATCAAACTGAACAGCCAAAAGTTTTCCCTTTGAGAGAAGACCATTGAATGTTTTTCTTGTCATTCACTGGTTGATCATTTCACTACATGGAGACATTCATAAAATAGAAGAGATAATATCACACACACACATTTTAAAGAAAATTCTATTGAATTTTAACTTTAGAAAAACTAGTTTTAAAAACATCTTCCCTTAAAGATACATTGTTTAACTACCTTTTTTTTTTTTGTCTCAAAAAACAACATTAGTTTAAAAATCTAGTGCATGTGGATTAAACATTCTATTTTTAAAACGAACAAAAAATGTATTTAATACTAATAATATACAAGATATAAATAATTTATTTTATTTTTAATTACTTTTACTTTCAATGTTAAAAATGTACCCTTTCTTTTCATTGTTATTAGAATTCAGTTATTTTAAACTGAATTTTAATTTATTACATTTTTAATTACAAGTTTATTTAAGAATTATAAATATTTTATATTTTATCCATGAACACTCGTACACAAACATTTTTATAATAAACAATTATCTATTTTTATGGAAAATAAATAATTAAGAAGTCAATGCATTATATTTAAATTTTAAAATTTAGTATGCAATCTGTATAAAATTTTCCCATTTAAAGTCAATATCTTTTGATTTTGCTGTGTACACAGAAGATCTAATCCCAGCCTTAAATAAATCAACACAAAGAGTTAGATAGGTTTCAGCAAGTTTATTTCTTTGTGATGAGACTATAAATAAAGTGCATAAAACAAAAATAAAATAATAACAATAATTATCTCTTAACTTTGGAATTTTAGTTCCTTAAAATTAAAGTTTATTTACTTTTATAATTAAAAGTCTATAAATGAGTTTCTTTCATTTTTAGTTTTCACCATTTTGCAATTAGATATGCTACTTGCTTTAGCACTGCAATTTCTCTCTTTTGATAAGTATATTGATTAATTCTCAGCAGCCCTATGCTCTGCATGTCTATGACTGGATATAACTTTTACTGCACTGTCTCTTTGACTATTAGATTGACTTGCTCTCCAGGTTACATACTGCTAGCTTCTTGACTAGTGTCTATTATTCTTCGTAGGCATGCTTTCTGTTTCGTCCTGCATTAGCTATGCTAATTTACATAAATTAGTATTCAAAATCATTAACAATAGTTTTCTATAGTGATCTACTTTCTGGGAGAAACAAAGTACTATCTGTATAATTTATACAGATAAAAAAAGTAGCTTTATTTACAATTATAAATGCATATACAGACAATGCACACTTACCCTCACTATAGAAAATAATCTCTACATTTTTCAGGATTTCTTTAATTCCTCTGACGTGTGGGAGTAGACATTGTTCTGCTTTCATCTCTATCTGTATTTACATTGGTTGGCTCTTCAGATCTTAAATGATTGATCATCATTGCTTAGATTGGATCCCGTAATCGACTTTGACATCAATATCAATGTCTTGCTCAATGGGTGATGTATCATTTGCTCAATTGAGGAAGTATTGTTGTGCTCTTCTTTTATGGCAACTTCCAATTTGTGATTGGTTGCTGCAGGTTTACTATTCAACACAATTAACTTTCACATAAATGATTTATGTGTCTCCACATATGTAATTCATTTTCGATTTTGATGATCATAATTACTTTAGATTGTATCTCAACAACAATATTTGGAAACTCTTTCTTTTTTATTAGGTCTAACTCATACTGCTTTGCCAATCTGAAATTTTGAAAAGTTTGTATTATAAGTTTCTTTGTTGGAAATACTTTTTTCTGTTCCCCTTTTTGATGGTAACAGCTTTATTGAGAATGTACTACAGTTTTGTTCAAATAGTAGCTCTGCAGGCATTTTACTATTTGAAGTATGCAGAGCAAAATATTGGTAGGACATAAATTCTATCAGTGCATTTTTCGTATTTGTAACTTATTTTATTTATGACAGATTTTAAACTTTTGACTACCTTTTCCTCAAATTCATTGGAGATTGGGTGATAAACTGGAATAAGAACATGACATATCCCTTTGTCTACTAAATAGTTTTCAAAATTGGCTGCAATTTTAAGATGAAAACAAAGAAATTTTAAATTCAAAAGAATGAGCGGCAGCCATGCTATATTTTGTGAAATAGTTCAACTACCCACAACACATCAAAATAAAATATAAATATTGCTCCTTTTTGAGTCTTAAAAACTGAAGGATATAATTGTTTACAGTAAAGCCTTGCTCCCTTTGACTCTTAGAGATTGATGTCATGTGAAAATTAAGCCTTGGTATCTCTTTTGAGTCTTAACCTTACTCCTTTTTGAGATTTGGAGGCTGATAAATTCCACAAACACTTAAACTGTGCTCTTTGTTTTCTCTGAAATCTTACAAGTGAGTGAATAAACTACTTGGAAAAGAAAAGAAGTGTTATGGCAGCACCTGAGACAATGTACACTTCATTTATCACATAACAACATAGTGTCTTATTTACATGGCCAAATCCCAATGCATGACTAGAAAGAGAATATACACAAGCTATAAAATTATTTTTTATCCTCTGCATAAATCAATAAATAATAATTCTTGTCATATGTTTTTAGTTATTTTTACATTTAAATTATTAATTTTTTTTCAGTATCAATAACAGTCACTCTCACTTTCTAGCAATCTGATAATTTCTTTTTTTTTTTTTTGGTAATTCTAATGTCACTTTAGGAATTATTATATATTTGATCTTTTAACACATATAATTTTCTGTCTCCTTAAAACATTTTTTAACAGATCCAAAGTAAACAGAATAAACCATCCTTTATTCTTCTAAAATTAAGTTTTGTCTCTTTCCAGATATTTCTTTAAAGGTGAAGATGTTGCAAGGATGCCTTAAAAATATAATATTCTTTTCATTCTGAAGTGGATCATTTATTTTCATCTTTTTCTAATATTTTTTCAGCAGAATTCATCTTTTTGCTTAAAGGCAAAGACCTCAAAAAATTCCTTAATCAATGAATTCTGGGATTCATTTATAAATTTTTTAGTTTCATTGCTACCAAAATTATCTTCTATGTCACATTGTAACAAGTTATTACAGTGCAGCCTTTTCTAAATCCTGACTTATAATAGTTTTCTATGTTTGCTTTATTAAGCTTTTTACTTTTATTTTTATTAATTATGTTATTTGAGTTTTCATCTACAAAGTCTGGAACCTTATAAGATTCAAAATCTTGTATCAAATCATTTGCACATTATTTAAGTATTTTTCTCATGTGCCATTTCAAAGTTTCCATCCATTTTCTTAAGCCATTCTTCGTGTTTCTGTTGCATTTCATTTGTAAATCCAGTCTCTTTCTTCATTCTTTATTTGCATTTTATTAATTTTTTTCAGCATTTTCTGATTTCTCTATTGCATTTCTTCAAAAAATTTTATACATGCATACTGCATTTTAATATTAAATGTGCCTGTTTTTTTTGTTGAAGGTTTTGGCTTTGTCAGAATAGCTTCATGCACAATTGGTTCTGATCTCATTGTCTGTACTAATTGTTGTGTTGATGGAACCATGTTTAATTCTGCTTCCATCCTTTTTGTTTTTCAGTGTATTATCATTTATTTATTTAAAACTAAATATTTTATAATTTTCTTTTCTTGTCGATTTCTTTTTGCTGATTTACAAGCTTAAATATTTCTTCTATTTATATTCTATCATTAATTAAATAACACATAGTCTTAATCTTTGTATACAAGCTTCTCCAAAAATGTGATCTATCTCTGCCTTATTGTTTATTTATATTTATTATATATACTACCAAATATTAAATATTACCTTGCCTACTTAGACATAACTGTTGCTTTCATAAATTATTAGTATATACCTTTTTTTCTCAATCCAAACTTTATTGTATTTTACTTATTTATTATACATCACAATATGCTAAATTTATTTATGCTTTAATATCATTATATGACTATACATAAGTAAATATAAGCATAAAGGGGGGGGGGTCAAGCCACAAAATTGGTTGTATAAATATGTATCTGTGCAGAAATGAAATTTAACAGAATAAAGGGATGTTTCAAGCTCAATTTTGGGCACCAATTATGTAACTGTAGTTTTTTACAGTATGGTAATTTATATAGCAGTAGACAAGTCTGAACCTGGTATATGTATAATCAAAGATATACATGTATGCATAATGAGATGTTCAAGATGTGTACTGAAATTTTAGTTCACATAAATAAATTAAATGCATAAATTCAAATAAAATTTGTAATTCAAATATATAATAAGTATTAACCAATGTGATGATGATGATTTATAATTTAAAATTACAAATACTGCCAAAAGTATTTTATTTGTTTTTCAGTTTTAATAAAAAAAGAAACTCAAAGGTATCAAACTTTATCAAAAGAAAGTTTACTTTTGGAAAAGTTTTTTAAATGAACAATCATCGATTATTACCACTATCCCAGCATGTCCCCCAGTGGATTGCATGATTTCTCAGAGTTGTGGATATTAACTAGCACAAGTGTTCAAAAAGCATATATTTAAATTGAGTTACAAAAATAAACTAATTATAAATTTTATTAAACGCTCACTATTATTTCAGTAATAGTTTTAACAAGGCTGTAAACCTTAGCAATGAGCGTCTGAAAAAATCGTCACTAGGGACCTCTGTAGGTCTTTAAAACACATGCTTACGCTATGAAGAAAAGAGAGAATCCCAAAGAGAATCCCTCTCTTTTCTTCATAGCGTAAGCATGTGTTTTAAAGACCTACAGAGGTCCCTAGTGACGATTTTTTCAGACGCTCATTGCTAAGGTTTACAGCCTTGTTAAAACTATTACAAAAATAAACTAAATGGATTAATAAAAAATATATAACAATTTATTAATAATGAATAAATAAATTGCAACTATCAGCACATACACAAAAATATTCAATATTATAGTAACAAAAGATATTTTAAGTTTAAACTAAGTTTAAGGCTTTATAGTATTTCTAATGATAAGAACTTAACACATTAAATATTGAAACAGTCATTAACATGGTTTTTGGGTATCATTTTAATATTTTACTATTGTCTTCATTCAATTTTCACGATGATGATTTCCTTAAACATTGGTGATGTTAGAGAAAGTACAGCAGCACTGGTAACATTATATGAGATATACTATCTGGTTGATCTTGAGTAATTTATATGGACAATCCATTTCTTCATTCGTTGCATTATAAAGACAATGTACAAGCAGGTTTTTCAAACTTCAACACTAAATTCCGGATATAATGATTTTTCAGTTTGTATTGACTGGTGTGATTTTTAGTTATCTAGCACACATGGTAGATGAATTTCTTTAAATAAAATCATTATACCAATTGTTATAACTGGAATATTGAAAATACTTTAAAAACAGTCAATAAAATATGGCTCACAATGAAATAAGAGTTTTAATCAATTGTTGTTTCTCTCTTCAGCTTAGATCATGGCAGCCTAGCTTCAATAGTAGACTCCACTCTAAGGCAAAGCAATATGGAATAAACTGCTGGGCTCTTAGAATTAGAATGATAGTAATAAGAATGCCTAGTTGCTTGCTTCTGACCTATTTATATTTATTTCATATTGTTCAAACAATATGGTTTTCAAGCAACTTGTACGTCACCAGCTAGGAAATATATGATTTTTGTATCATTACAACAATATATTTTTTTGAAAAACACCCTATTTACTCTCTTCAAAACATGTTGTTACAAATTTTATGTAAATAATATCATGTTTTTTATAAATAAAAAAAGAAAGAAAAACAATGTTTTTCTTTTCCCTTTCTTTATTTACATTTTGTAAGCAGGAAGGAAAATTATTGCTGACTTTTAAATTTTTAATTATAATTTAAAATATTATATAAAGAGTTTGCAAATAAACTCTTAACAAGTTTTGCAGGAGATTCCTAACTCCAGACTGGTTTCTGCTATTGACTTCATCAAAATTTTAATATTTTTTTCCAAATCCACTATTTGATTTTCTATAAAAATGAACAAGTTGTTTGATTAAATCTTCCATTACAAAGGAAAATTAAACATGGTTAAAATTTAGATTTTTTATTAAAAAAAAAAACTATGCAATTTAAATTTTTTCATATATCAAAAGGATTTTTCCTTCTTCCTTTATAGTATTATTATCATTCCCTTGTTTCTCATATATTACAAAGTAATACTTAATAATCTTTAATAATGTGCAGGAATTAATTTTTCTTTTAATCTTTAAGCAGTTTACACTTTTATTTCTCAAGTGACATGCATATACGTGCATACACATAAATGGCAGTTTGTATATTTATTAGTCAGTTTACGTGAGTTTTTATTAAACACATTTTTTTCCTCTCTGTCTTGCTACAGTATAACCAATCTGGACATCAGATTTGTTATAGCTACTTTATGTTCAATATATATATTCCATAATGTAGGATTGTTAACATCAAATTCTCAAAGATTTTGAATGTGAACGGCCATTATTATATATGATTACTTCGTATAATTTAAAAAGCAAGTCATATATAACATGACATTACTTTTATGAGCTTGCAATTTCAAAAATGCAATACAGAGAGTGTACTAATAGCTCAAACAAGCTCTTAATTAATACGTATGAAATAAGTGCTGGGTTTTGAGTTGATATTTTAAGTCCAGTGTCCGAATATTCTAACTCTCCACTGGCCTGAGCCATAAGCTCGATACCAGTTGGTCTGGAGATGAGAGTGTTATGGATAGAGATTTTAAATATTTTCTCATACCACACTTATTAATTAAGAGCTTATTTGAGCCATTGGTATGCTCTCTGTATATGATTACTTCATGTTTAACTTTTTAATTGTGTCACTCTACATTCACCATTGTTTGCATAGGTTCTTTATAAATTGTGTCCATCTTGTGTTTGCCAACTTGTGTTTGCACAGATTTTTTATAAATTGTTTACTGTGGCCATTTTCTGTGTACATGGGGGGGGGGGTCTAATCCCAGCCATGTCAGTGAAAATAATCAAATCAACACAAAGACTTAGATAGGTTTCAACAAGAGACTATAAATAAAACACATAAAACAACAATATACAATAAGATGATGGTGATGATAACAATAATAATCATCATCCCTTAACTTTGAGATTTACATTAAAATAAGTTTTGTGTGGGAAAATATTTATTTCCTACACTGCAAATAACTATATAGTTCATCAACATTAAAGTTTATTTACACTTATAATTGAAAATCTGTACATGAGTTTCTTATACTATTTTGCAATTAAGTATACTACTTGCATTTTAGTACTCCCTTTTGAGAAATATATTAATTAACTTTTGGCAGCTCTGTGCTCCACTTGACTGACTATGATCTTTACTGCACTGGCTCTCCAACTATTCTCTCCCCATATCTGGCTTGCTCTCCAGGTTATGTATTGATAGCTTCTTGACTAGTCACAATTATTCTCCTCAATCATGCTTTCAGATCACCTCTTTAGTATCTATGCTAATTTACATAAATTAGTATTAATAATAATAACAACGTAAAAGGCTGAAACCTTTAACAAATTATTATATCATCTGCTTGTGCTTAATAAATTTAATATATTTACATTTGTTACTATCATTTCATTAGATTTGAAAATTAATTCATAGTAAATCGAAAGATTTCACATTAATTATTTATATATAATATTTAGTAAAGGTGTTTTAAGCTTTACGCTCTTAGATCAGAATGCTTGAGTCTGGCTTATTTATATATAAATTTAAGTAGAGAAGAAGGTGGGTTCCATCTTTTTCTCATATTTCTGGCTTGTTAAACAGGCAAAACACTCCATACAGTAGTGCCACCCTGTCCCAACCAGAGTAATCAATGGATGCCAGAAGGCTTGTGCATAAAATCCCCATCTAGTGCCTACTCATCCAATATCCCCAGACTAGTTTCTGGCTTGTGGTCATTGTCAGTGAGGAGCCTTGGATCTGAGAGCACTGCACCTAGATCTTAGGATCTAATGCAACCCTCCAGCAGCCACCTTTTATCTCTACTTAACTACAAAACTATGAGAATGAAAACCCAAGATGGGAATTTTATGCATAAGCCTTCTGGCATCCATTGATTACTCTGGTTGGCACAGGATGGCACTACAGTATGGAGAGTTTTGCCTGTTTAATAACAGTTATGTGTTAGCATAAGAAATGGATATCATGTGATGATTTCTGGCTTGTGGTTTTTAAGAGTTCCACATGTAGTCATTATTATATCTGATTGGTTGTCACATAAGCATTTTTAAGGCACATATGTTAAAGATTTTAGACTTTCATGTTATTATTATATCATCTGCTTGCACTTAATAAATTAATATTCAAAATCTTTAACAGTAACATTTTCTAGAGTGATCTACTTTCTGGAAGATACAATGCAATGTACTGTCTGTACAATTTACACATCAAATACTAGCTATATTTATATAGTTATAAATATGTGTACATTAATGACCATTTAAATTTATAATCATTGGTACTAATATGAATGTTTAAAATTTCTCTACCTGTTTAATAAAATTTATGTGTTCTGTTTTTTTTTCCAATTGCATATGGTTTTTCTTATAACAAACATCTACTTGCTATATGCTCATCCTATAAGATAATCTATAGGGTCAGCATCAGAAAATACATTTTAATGTAGAGAGAGAGAACATTCCATTTGCTACTGAATTACAATTGCTAATATGAATGTTTAGCACAATTAATGTGAAAAGATTTTTTTTAGACATTAATCCTATGTATGTTGGTTTCAATATTTTCTTTTTAGTAATTTTTATATATGTACTTATTATTTTAGTTTATGATATAATAAAAAAACAGCAGTTTTGAATGGTACAATATATATAAGTTGGTAAAGTTTAATAAATGGAGAAATACTAAATGTCTTAATCGAGAGTTCCCAAAGTGGTCAATATTGATCCCCTGTAATTGATTTGAACTTTCTAAGGATTTATAGCTTCAATAAAAAAATTTGGGGTTGATGATAGCAATTATAGACCTCTTACTACTGCTATTTGTTTGTTACTTTAAAATATCTATGATTCCAATAGGTATCTAATTAAGAAGTAAAATAATTCAAAAAACACTTTTTTTTGATAAAAACACATTCCATACCAAACTTGCGAATGAAAAGGCAAAATGTGTCATTAAAAGAGTCACACATAAGAATACATGAAAATATGTGTAGCACAAACATTTTTGTACATTGTCTTAATCAAAGGTGACATAGCAAGCACAGAGATGAAAAACCAGTGCACATCCACACTTCCTCACAGTGGGATGATACTATATTCGATATTAACAGAACCTATCAGTCTTGTATAGTCATGCTTTCATAAAACACTGTATAAATTGTTTTGTTTGATGTCACATATACTTATTTGTGATTTGAACTTTGAATGTAATTATTTATTGAGGAACAGTACTATGAAAAAATAAAATCAGAGGGCAGTTTATTTATTCCAAGTTTGGATCATCTTCTGTTTCAAGTAAGTACATACTTTATTGTTTTTTTTTTTATTACAAGGGCTGTCAAAATTGTTTATTAATAAAAACTTTTATTTCTTATGATAATAATATGATAGAACCAAAAAAGAAATTCAGACAGTCAGCTTGGCTATTTGAAGCTAAGATTTGTTCCATCATTATCAAACAAACATTTACCAATATGTCTAATATGCGAAAAAGACTTGAGCAATGATGCTATGAAACTATCAAAAATAGCATATCACTAGAACAGAATTCATCTTGACAAAAAAGAAAAAGATTTGTCATACTTTCAATCATTTAATGATAAAAAAGGGAACTATAATACATAATATGTTTGTTTCATCATTGAAGTAAAATGATGATGGATTAAGGGCATTGTACAACATTACCTTACTCATTGTGAAGTCTGGCAAGTAACATACCATAGGGAAAAAACTGCTTCTATTGGTTGTCACAGAAGTATTGAACATTGTACTCCATAAACCTGCACAAGATGTTATTAAAAAGATTCCTTTGAAAAATAACACAATTCAAAAATATATTGACATGGAAAACTGTTTATGTAATCATTTGCAAAAAATGTTGTTTCCCTCCAATTGGATGAATCAACATTATCCAATAAGGAAGTTTTGTTGCTAGCATACCTTTGCTTTATTCCAGATGAGGAAGTGCATGAAGAACTGCTTTTTGCTAGAACTTTAGAAATTTATATCAGAGGTGAATCAATTTTTAATATAATGGAGCTATTTTTCAGGGGGAAAGTGATTCCATTGACAAATATAATATCTGTTGTGACAGATAGAGGACCAGTTATGGTTGATCATTATTGTAGTTTCATAAGTTATCTGAAACAACACATACCTGAAGAGCTTGCAGTTCACTGCATAATCCATAGGCAACATTTAGTAGCCATGAACCTTAATGACAAGTTGCATCAATTGCTTCAGTTTGTTATAGCAGATGTGAACATAATTCAAAGTAATGCTTTGAATACTAGACTGTTTAGTTGATTAGGTGAGGAAAGCAATGAAGATTTCTATTGCTTGCTTCTCCATACCAAAGTCCACTGGCTTTCAAAAGATTTATGTTTGGTGATCTTTTTTGCACTTTTTCAATCTGTTTTAGAGTTTTTGGAAGATGAAGATTCCAGTTTGAAAGAAAATTTACTTGAGAGTAAAACAGATATTGCTTATTTAATTGACTTGATGTTAATTTACAACTGCAAGGAGATAATTTGAATCTCATCAAAGCAAAATCAGTCCTATCAGCTTTTGTTTCCAGATTGATGATTTTTAAGCAAAATATTATAAGATCTGAGCTTTCTCAGTTCCCCAATTTAATTAAGATAGGTACAATCCAAGAAGAAAAATATATTGCTATACATCAACCGCTTGGAGGCTCTTCACTTAGACTAAAAAATTAGGTTTGAAGATATTATATCATTGGAAATACCAGACTAGATAATAAACCCATAGAATACTAGTGCAGAACCAAATATAATTTTGCAAGATGAGCTAATAACCATCAGCATGAATGAGGATCTCAAGGTATAATTCAAACAGAGTTATTAAAAGTTTTGGCTGCAACAAGATATTCCACTTCTGTATCCAGCTCTATAGATTGTTGTACAAAAGTATTTGTTGGTATTTGCATTGTTGTATCTAGTAGAGAGGGGCTTCGGTGTAGTTTTAACCCTGCTTTAGAACAGACATCAATTGCATATCACTGGTATTCTTCTCTCTTCTTCAGATAATCCTGCCCTGATTAGTGACATCTAGCATGAAAATTAAACTAGGGACCTTTAGATTCATAAAAAATGAATTTACAGTAACTCTCTAGCCAACTCGGTATTTTGTCAAAAACATGAATCAAAATTTTTTTTATGCTTATTTGTGAGAGTTTTCTGATTTCTCTATTTCCTCATTTAAAATCAAATTAATGTGTGATTTCTGAACTTTATGAATTAACTGATGAGATTATTTGCATAATATTTAAAAACCACTCATTAATTTTGCCTTTAAAAGAAGACATGGAGAAATCAGGAAAATCCTCATAGGGAAATATAAAAAAATTATCCTGTCTGTTGCCTTTGTCAGAATAGCCAAATTAGTTACAGCATCACTTTAGATTCATCAGTCTAATTGAAACTAGTTCAATTTCCATGTTAGAACCATTGCTGGATAGACTAGGAACCCTTAAAACAGAGATGGGAATAATAATATTCAAACACTTGTATTCCATATTGTTCTACATATTGTTACAAACAGTTGAATGTTTCTAGAAAAAAATATAAAGTTTGAATTTTTTTAAAAAGATTTAACAATTCAACTAAAAAATGAAAATAGACAAGGCATAACAATGAGAAAAAATAATATAAGATTGGAAAGTTTGCACCTCTGATTATTAGATACTACCAATGAAAAATAAAAGATTGACATCCATCAACATGTCGTCATTACTGCAAGCATCTAGTTTTAATATACATTTTTATTGCTGAAACTTAGCAACTTACACTTTATTATGTAAATATGTACTTGGACAGATAAAGTACTTCAAAACAAGGATTATTTCAACAGCCTTCCAAAGAAAAAAAGGGAAGGACAAAATATTAATAATCAGATTAGTCATCTTCTGGATGAGATTTTATTTCGATTGCTTGAGAGCTGGCTAGGTTGATCAAGATAAGAGCTGAATATCTGAAATAAATATCCCAAACTTACTTAAAACTTTAAAAAAATCTACATTTCATGTGGATTCGAACTCGACGCCATACGCATAGCGTGCAAATGCGTGTAATAATGTCATATGTTACACACATATTTTTATATTAAAACTTTAGAAATGCTGGATTCACTTTGTTTAGATTGTTTTAACCACTAGATAGTTAATAATCTGAGTTAAAAATGTGATAGAAAACATTGGTAAATTACTCTAGATGATGATGATGATTAGAAAGTTTTTACTACTTAATTATAATGTTATCGCTGAAAGATATTTCAGAATTAATAAGCCTGCGTTTCGCCAAAAGATTCAAATGTATATATTTATATCTGACACTGAAAAATATAAAAATAAATTAGTAGAAAATAGAGTGAAATTATATCCCTAACTTATTCTTTGATCTTACAAAATAATGCCAAAAATTAATAACTTATAGCATTTAATTTTTAAATGGGTGAATAATCATTCAACCACGGTAAGTGTTTAAGGTTTTGAGGTTATTGTAAAAAAAATCGCTTTTTTTAGTATTTTTGTTTTTAAAACGAGCATTGACCGAGGGAATGCCATGTAAAAATTTCCTTATGGTTAAAATAAATGTTAAAAAAAAAAGGAGAAGGGGGAAAAAAGAGTAAATCAACAATTACAAAGCGAAACATTTAGCGATTGTTAATCTACAACACAAACAAAAAACAAACAAACATATAATTCATATTAAAGTGGTGGGTAGATGAGAAGAAAATTACTGAATAGAAAAGAAGTCATTAGAATATTGACGCTGTTTTTCTTAGTTATTACAGGTAATTATTCGCTAAAAGTATTAGTAATGGTATTATTATTACTGATACAATTCACCACCTTTAATCATTAACAGCTATTTTGTAGTGCAAAGACCTTTTAAAAATACCTAATGTGATCCAACATTATGTTGGCATTGTAATGATATCTCATTTAGAAGACATCTTTATTTAGAATTTATCAAGGCTAATTGTAAATATATCTATCCGCTAGGTCACAACTTGGTTTGAATTCAGACAGGTGAATCTTTAAAAAAAAATTTCCGGATTATAAGTAAGCCTAGGATTTTTCTTTCAAGTAACTGGCTATAATATTCAATATTGTTACTCTCCAGTTAGTAATAGAAAAATAATGTCTTAAGTTTATCTAGGTTGGTTTGATGAACATTGAAAGTTGTCTATAGAAACTAAAACTATGATAAGAATGTGATTTTCACTACTAATAAGGTCTATAAGTACTGAACCCATGGTTTACTTATTATCATATCAAAACAGGAAAAACTCACTCTATGTATTGCCACACCAGTAAGATAGAGTAATCAATGGATGCCAGAAGGCCTGTGCATAAAATCCCCATCTAGTGCCTACCCATCCAATATCCCCAGACTAGTTTCTAGCTTGTGACCTTCGTCAGTGATGAGTCTTGGATTTGAGAGCACTACACTTAGATCTTGGGATCTAATGCAATCTCCAGCAGCCACCTTTTATCACCACTTAACTACAAAACTATGAGTCTTAAATTGAAAACACCTTAATATTTTCAATCCAAGCTCATTAGCTTATATAGTCATATAGGTCTGAACTCAGTTTGGTACCTATACATTTTGGTGTCTTTGGTTCTTTAAAAACCATAGCCATCACTATCCTATTAGGAAGGATTGGTTTTAAGCCAATAAACATCACATGAACACCACTTCTTATGCTTGCTTATAACTGTTATTAAAATAGGCAAAACTCACTATACGTATGGTCACACACAGCAAGCTAGAGTAATCAATGGATACAAGAAGGCTGTGCATAAAATCCCTATCTAGTGCCTACTCATCCAATATCCCAGACTAGTTTCTGGCTTCTGACCTTCATCAGTGAGGAGCTTTGGATTTGGGAGCACTGCACTTAGATATTAGGATCTAATGCAAGTAAAATGTATATGTACTGAACTGAGTTCAGACCTATATAACTATATAAGCTAATGAGCTTGGATTGAAAATATTAAGGTGTTTTCAATTTAAGATTCATAGTTTTGTAGTTAAGTGGAGATAAAAGGTGGCATCTGGAGGATTGCATTAGATCCTAAGATCTAGGTGCAGTGCTCTCAAATCCAAGGCTCCTCACTGACTAAGGCCACAAGTCAGAAACTAGTCTGGGGATATTGGATGATTAGGCACTAGATGGGGATTTTATGCACAAGCCTATTGGCATCTATTGATTACTCTAGCTAGCTGTTTGTGGCAATACATATAGTGAGTTTTTGCCTGTTTTAATAACAGTTATAAGCAAGCATAATAAAGGGTGATCATGTGATGTTATTATCATATCCAAATAAGAATTGTCAATCTCCCTCTTTTTGGATTCTTTCTTTTTTTATTTCCAGTATAATTTTCTTACATAATATTTTGTATCAATGGAAATTTTTATTTTATTGTGAATTTAAACTCCTTGTTTTACAGCCATAAATTAAAACAGATAAAATATATTGTTTAAACCTGTTTTTTTTTTTGTAAACACGAGAGAAAAATTTCTTTAAATAGTCATAAACCCTTAACTAGTGTTTCTATAAACTTTTTAATACTTTATTGATTTTTTTATGTCATTTGCTTTATTTTATACTACTATAATATATATATATTAATTTTATTAGCATTGAAGTGTCTACACAATTCATATTCGTTAGAAGTTAAAGTTTTCCCCCAATTTATTTGGAAACTGATCTTCAAGAATAGACATAATACATATTCTTAACATATGTGCGTGTGTTTGTAAGAATAAAGTTAAAATACATTAAAAATGAAAAACTTCATTTTTTTTTTACCATGAAAACTATTTTTATATATTATGTATATAGATGCACTACACGAAAAAATAGCTACTGAACAATGTTAATATGATAGTTGAACTCTAGTCATCATAATTTCAATCAATTTTTTTACAGAAAAAAAAAACTTGGTTTTTTTCTGTGAACCAATGGTAACGTATGGAAAGTTAATTTGAATCAAGACAATCGGAGGAGCAAATAAATGCATTAAATGCAATCTTTTTGCTTACTGGATTCTACACATTAATAGAAAATATAACAGAAATATCATCCATAAATTTATATGACATAGAGTAATGATGCTGATGCTTTACATTGGAAATCAATTTATGTATCACGAAATATATGCAGTAAACCTCATTTAGGATAGATCAAATAACTTTATCAATATCAATACTAACATCATGTTGGCAAAAAATTGGTTTTTATATTTTCAAATATAGTAGGAACAATGTCTAGTTACTTTTTGGTTTTATTAAAACATTAATTTATCATTTCACATAGACACAACAACATGGCTATTAATAAAACATTGACACACGTACATAATATTTATTTAGATGGATTGCCTATCTCAATTTATAATTAAAAAATTAAAAGTAACTAGCAATCGTGAGTTGGAGTCAGATATTATAAATTAAATTTAGATTTTATCATTAAAGTTAGATTTCTATATATTATAGGCACACACACACACACACATAATGTCTGTGTTCTAAGATGAAAAAAAAATAGTTTTTTAAACTCAGTTTTAAGAAAGAAACTAAATCTAATTCATTTCAACTAAATAAACTTGTTTAAAAATTATGCTATAGAAAGAAAATTATTTTAAGCAATATATTAAAATTATTTTAAGCAATATTGAATAAATAAAATTTTAATATAAAATAGTTTATCACAGTAGAAAGATAAGTTCCTTTATTCAATGTTTTCCAAATATTTTAAAATTTCAACTGAACATATTTTTTTAAAGATTAAGATAACACTTAATTATCATGAAAATAAATATGTTTTTTTTTTTATCTAAGAAATTTTGTAAATGATAAAATTACTGGCTTGTTTTCATTACATTGAAATATGTATATATGTTTTGCAAAAAGAGAAAGTTGTATAAATAGGCAGACTCAGAAAATAATTTTGTCTTTGGTTTTTGCTTGCTCTCTTTGCTCACCATTCACTGAGAACATCATGGCTGTTAACATGTACTTCAGAAAATCTTTTCAAGCAGTTGAAGTAATCGCCATGAGTAACTGAATTTTCTAAAGAACTTCCCAAATATGGATCCCTACTCAGGATGCTTAAATCTGTGCTGAAAATAACTGCAACCTCATGCCAACCGGTTAGATGCCACTACAATAGACATGCTTCTCAACAGTGTAAGTTAATAATGTTTGACGAAACACTACCATGAAAACTTGAATGTGACTGAACATTTCAAAATTATTAACTATATTTCACTACTGAGCTACAAAAAACTCTTCTACATTTGTCCTAAAATACATGCACAAATTTAATCTTCACTCCATATTTAAAATAATCTCTTCCCAGACTTAAGACAATATTTTTAAGCCAATAAACATCACATGATCACCACCTCTTATGCTTGTATATAACTGTTGTTAAAACAGGCAAAACGCACTATATATATTGCCACACACAGCAAGCTAGAATAATCAATGGATGCCAGAAAGGCTTGGGTATAAAATCTAGGTGCAGTGCTCTCAGATCCAAGGTTTCTCACTTACGAAGGCCATAAGCCAGAAACTAGTCTGGGGATATTGGATGAGTAGGCACTAGATGGGGATTTTATGCACAAGCCTTCTGGCATCCATTGATTACGCTAGCTTGTTGTGTGTGGCAATATATATATAGTGAGTTTTGCCTGTTTTAACAACAATATTTTTATTTATTATGAACAATAAAAAATTAATAAATTTAAGAAACTCTCATTATTCCAAGCCAGTAATACTTAACTATATCATTTAATTTGTAATTTAGTTTATACATTTTGTATATTTATTTTATCTTTTTTTTTTCCCAATATTAACTTTTGTTTTTTATTTATATTTTGTAATATTTATTTTGGTTTTAATATAAAATTTGATATATATATATATATCTATGAAGTATGCCCCTGAATATGTGCTATTAAACCATAATGAAGAGAAAGTTCTAGAGAGTTTAATTATTCTTAAAAAATTTAAATAGAAATCAATTTTATTTTCATTTATATTTTCAAAAGTTTTAAATAACAAAGATAGGTTTAAATAATCAAGATTTAGTTTAAGTACATGATAAATCAAACTTACTCTAAAAGAATTAATTTGTTTTAAAAGATTATCTCTCTGAAGTTATCCCAGAATCATATGGGTAATATATTTATAAATTAGTGAAAATAAAAATGTGTGTGGCTGATACCCATGCACACATATACATATATATAGGTAGTTTAAAAAGCTGATTTTATTTTACTTAGAATTTTTAAGCAGGTTGATGTTTATTTGAATCACATATGTGTATGAAATTAAAGGTTGGAATACATATGTACGTATTCATATAGCGATCCTATAGATATTTTATTCACTGCACTTGAATTCTATATTTGTTTATTTGCCTCCCCATCATATCATCATATATATAATTTTCATACTTCAATTTGATTTTATGATCACTCATAGATGATCTTGATTTTGCTCCAAGTTTAAGGACATTTCTTCACATGAATATATTTTCCTTCATTTGTTTTAATTCTGTATATAATTTATATGTGTGATGATTTTCATTTGTACTCCACGTGCTAAGAGATCTATTTTGCTTTTATACTTTTAATATTGTGTAGGATAAAATGCATACTGTATAATGCTGTTTCTGTAACTGACTCTGTGTTATAATGTCTAAAGTTAAATTATGTGTTTCATTATTGCTTATTCTTTAAAGTTAAGAGTGAAATGTGTACATAGACACATCTTGACATAACTACACATATCTAACAGAATCACATAAACAAGATATTAATTAAATGATAGTTTTTTAGTGATGATACTAAATTAAATAATAAGGTTTTATCATTGTTAATACTAAAAAGGCCTATCTAATATTAACAAAGAAATATATGCCAACATGGATTGGTAATTGTAGTTTATGTATTATAATTGAACTGTTAATAAATTTATTTTGCTTGATATCTTTCATATTTATTTACTGTTGTCTGGCTTTGCCATATTTCTAAATAAACTGTTCTCCATGACCTAGAAGCATTAAAATATCTATTAGTGATGGTAGGTAGCTATGTATGTTTTTATAGTTTAAGATTCTCACCAGTAAATCTTTAGCATAATGACTTCTGGAAAAACATTTTAGACTTTAAGTCTAGTAACACCATTTGTTATTGTATATTAACCATATCTATCCATTACAAATGTTACATTACAGTTTCTAAACTTCAACATAGAAATATGAGATCATATGTAGTGCAATAAATATTCTTTAAAATATGACAATATCCTGGATCTATACCTTGGTGATCCAATGCTTTAATCACTGAAGAAATGTTTATAGAATCAAATGTCTTTTCATAATCTACACATCCAAAACATAATGGCAACTCATATTTATTTGTCCTTTCTATAACTTCTCTCAATATCTGGATATGATTTACTGTACTAAAACCACTTTTAAATCCAGCTTGTTCTCTTGGTTGGTGGAAATCCAATATTCTCTGTAGACGAGCTGTAATTATCTTGATAAAAATTTTGTATAAAACTGATAAAAGGCTGATAGGTCGGTAATTTCTAATATCTTCTTTAGCAGCTTTTTCAAATATTAATATTAATACTGCACTCTTCCAATCATCTGGTACATTTTTATTATTTAGACATTTGGTATATAACTTTGCTAAAAAAAATTATATTTCTTCACCTGTTTTTTTTAATATATCAATTATATTTCCATCATTACCTAAAGCCTTTCCTTTCTTCATAAATTTAATTGCATGTCTCACTTTTTTATTTAAAATTCTGGACAATTCAGAAGATATAATAAATATAGGAGGTACTTGTTTTTTATTACTATATAATTATTGATAGAAGTCTTCTACCCATTTCATGAGATCATCTCTCTTTTTAGTAATTAATTCCATCTTTTTTTCTTATTGCAAGGCAATGAAGATTTTGGATTAAAGAGAATAAAAGGTTAAAACAAAGTTGATAATAAAACAGTATTTAATTCAAATTAATAATTAATAACATATACATATATTAACTATTTGTAGTTTAAGTTATAAATATTCAAAAATATTATGGATATATTAAGTTGAGAACAATACTAATTATCAGGATATATTGGCAAGAATACATTATATTCTAACCTCTAATTTTAATAGGTTTAGTCCAACTCTTACATTATAAAGTTACTGAAATTATAATAATATTCTGATAGAAATAATTTTCATCAAAGTATGAAATAATTTAAATAAATATTGTTTGTAAAAATAATAATCAAAAGAATATTAATATTTTTAATGCAAAATAGAAAATGAAGAGCTCATACCTTACCTAGGATTTTAAAATAACAATAAGTGTGTACATATATTAGCTAAACTATTATAAATAATAAATGGAAATTCTTTATTATTGGTTACTCCTTTGCAGAACATTTTATACACTTTCAATTTAAAATCTAAAAGTTGTTAACAATTCAATGAGCAATAGATAATAATCACAAAGAAGTAGGTATGCAATTGTTCCAAATAAGTTTTCATAGTAAAGAATATTTTAAGATTAAAATATCAACTGCAGAACCTCTCCTGCCACTTTTTGTTCACTGATTCTTCCACCATTTTAATCCAAAACTTCCAATTGAGCACTCCAACTGATTGAAAAATCATTTGCACATTTAGACTTCTTTATGAAAAAAAACAAAGAAAACAAGATAATAGTTTAATGTTTTAAGCTTATACAAACATTTAATAACATACATGTAGTTTAACTCATTTAAGAATTTACTAAACAGAGATTACATAATTAAAAATAATTTGCCTACTTACTTTTAGGGCTTAAAGCAGATTTTTACAAAAACATATATGCATGTAAAAATGCAATATTAGGGACCTCTACAGATCTTAACCACAAGCTTATGCCTTGGAAGAAAAAGAGGGGAATACCTCTTTTTCGTCCAAGGCATAAGGTTGTGGTTAAGACCTGTAGAGGTCCCTAATATTGCATTTTTACATGCATATTCTTGAGGTTAAAACCTTAGTAAATATTATTTATGTAATCAATGTGCGTTTAAATAAATTTATAAAAAACATATTCACGAAAATAAGCTAGTAAATTGCTTAATCTGCTAATTATTGTAAATAATAAATAACATATTTTGCTGTAAAAACAAAAGTATAAAATCACATGAATGACAAAAAAAATTTATTTTCATATATATTGTATATGATTCTATTATTATGTATATTTAAATCATTGCATTTAATTATCATCATCAAATGAATATTTTTATCAACATTAAAAAGGCTGTATTATCTTAGTATATATAAGGGGTACCCAAAAGTTTCTAGAATTTTATAATAAAAATTGTTTATTTTTAATGTTATAAATTTAATCTCTTTCAATTGCTGTCCATTTGATGCAATATACAGGTCTAAATGCATTTTTCCACTTTTCAAAGTAGTCCAGAAATACCTGTAAAGTGATCCCTTTTAATACCTGTGCTTTTTTCTTCTAAGTCATCACAAAAAATAAGACACTTTTTCATTTGAGAGAATAAAAAAGTCACCTGAATTGAGATTGAGCAAATATGGTTTTGATAGATAAGCTGGGTTATGATGAATTTAATTAAAAATTGTTTCGTGCTCAATTTGTAGTGCACTGATACTTTGTCATGGTAAAAATTTCACTCTTCACTTTATCACACAACAAGACATTTACATTTTACCATATCATGTAAACATTTCAGAACAATAAAACATGTAACCATTATGAACTAATTCCGAAAGAAAAATGCCATTTGCAAAAAAAAATATTGTTGACTTGATATTTGATAATTCCATTAACTATGATGCTGGTGATTTATTACTTAAAAGCACTCCCAAAAGTCTTTTATTTGTTTTCCAGCTTTAATTAAAAAAACAACAACTCAAAGGTGCCAAACTTTTTTAAAAGAAAATTTACTCTTGAAAAACTTTTAAAGGAATGATCATTATCAGTTATTATTACAATCTCAGCATGTCCCCTGTTGCATCGCATGATTTTTAGGACTGTGGATATTAACTAGCATATGAGTTTAATCGGCATAATATTTGGATTGACTCACAAACATAAACTAAATGGATTAATAAAAGAAAATGTAACAATTTATTAATAGTGAATAATTAAAACTGTTGAGTATATACTTGCGATTATTAACACATACATAAAATATTAAATATCATAGTAATAAAAGTGTCACAAACTATAGTTTGTCAGATAACATTCTTTTAACATTTTATTGTTGTCTTTCTTAGTTCTTCTGATGATAATGGTTCCTGGATACTGGTGATGTTAGAGAGTAAATATAGCAGCATGTATGACATTATATGAGTTATAATATTAGTAGATCTTAGGTAGTTCAAACAACATTGTTCCTTTTATTCTTCACGGCATTATAGAGGCATTGCACAAGCTGGTTTTGCAAACATCAGCTTTCTTTTCTGGATCTGACTGCAGTTTCCAGGCATTTCGAGTGTGGTTTTAGGCTACCTATATAGATTTCTTCTAAATAAAATTATCATGCTGATTGTTTTAGTAGAGACCTCTACAGGTCTTTAAACCACAAGCTTGTTAAAGACCTGTAGAGGTCCCTACTATCGCATTTTATACGCATGTGATTGAGGCTACAGCCTTAATGAATATTATTTACGTAATGAATGTGCGTTTAAATAAATTTATAATTACGTACTGATTGTTATAACTGGAGTTTTGAAAAATACTTTTAAAAACAGTCAGCAAAATATGGCTTACAGTAGAAAAAAGAGTTTTAATCAGTGGTTGTTTTTTTCAGCATGGAGTAGGCAACACAGCTTAATTGTAGATTGCACTCTAATGCAAAGGATTAAGAAATGAAATGCTGGACTCCATCACCAGCTAGGAAAAATCTGATCTTTACATCACTACAACAACATATTTTTTAAAAAAACACCCTCTTTGCCTTCTTCAAATCATGTTATGAATACAAATTAAATAAGTGAAATAAAAGAAGAGAGAAAAAAAGTTTTCTTTTCTCCCTTTATTTATATTCATTACCATAGAAAGAAAGAAAATTCATTGCAAACCTTTACATACACAGCTCAATAATTTTTAAAATATTATCAATTCCAAAATTAAATATTATTTTCAAATCAACTATTAGATTTTCTACAAAAATGAATGTTATTTAAATAAAACTTTCATTTGAAAAGTGGATTATATAAGGTTTGAAATGCTTTAAATTGTTCTAAAGTATACAATTCAAAATTCTTTCACATATCAAGACTACTTTTCTTCCCATACAACGTATTTTATCATTTGGTTTGTCACATATTATAAAGTAAATACTTAATAATCTTTAATACTATGCATAAATTAATTTTTTTCTCAACCTTTAGACAATTTACATTTTTATTTCTCAAGTGACACATATATATGCACACATACACAAATGGTAGTTTTATATTTGTTAGGCAGTTTATTAAACACATTTCCCCCCTCTCTAATGCATTGTTGTATAGCCAATCTGGGCTGCATCAGATTTAATGTAGTTACAATATATATATATATATAAAAGTACAAAGAGAGAAATGGTTAGATGAGGAGTTTGTAGGAGGTCCCTAGCTATAAAATGAACAAAGAAAAGATGCTTGTATTTTTTTATTATTATAATTTATTATTTACATAATTTATATTAATATAACTCATGTTAATGATATAAAATCATTTAAGGAAGTTAAAAGAAAATCTCAAGTATCAAAAAATCTGACTTAAAAAAAAATCTGAATGATTAAGATAGCTAGATAATTTGGTAAGAAAAGTAATTAGTATTATTAAGGGGGCCACCATCACCACTATGGATGCGATTATAACATTTAAAGTTTGATGTGCATATGACCTTTTTAAAGTTTTAGAATTTCACATTATAATTGTTTTGAAATCTAAATTCTCTAGTGATTATTCTACTATCTATAAAATTCAGATACATCAGTTCCGTTTTCAAAATTATAAGTGTTAAAGTCTAAGTTACAGATTTTTTTCGATCATTTTTCTCTTTGCATATCACTTTATTCCCAGATCAAGTAATTTGGTTTTATCACTGCACATTTAATTAAAATGATTTATAAAAAATAGAAATATTATATAATTCAGCAATTTGTCGGGCATATTGATGGGAAAATCAGAAGAATGTGACAGGGCTTTCAAGATTACTAATTTTACATTTATTTTGTTATGTATTGTAAGATATAAAATAGCATTTGATCTTCTCACATAGTAAAGTCATTGGTCCTTGCACTAAAATAGTTTCTTTGAGATATTGGAAAATGGTGCAATTACAGTGATTTGATTGTTACTATCAGAAGAGGATTTAGCTTAGTTATATGGTTTTGATATAATCTTCGAATGGTAGAAATGCTTTTGAATCATTATAGTAGCAACATCTTATATGGTTATAATAAACAAATAATTGTACTGATTTTGAAAATTTTTATTACTGATTTGGATATATTTAATGCATGAAGATTTTGTCACATATCTTCCATATATTTTATAATTGATAGGTTATTTTTATCTAAAATGAATTTACTTTCATTTTCACCTTGATAAGCAAATAGGTAGTATTAAATTAAATACAAAGGAATGTTCTCTAGTAAATAAGATACATATGTGATCAATTGAATTGTTAGAAGAAACATTTGACTTAAGCACCGTAAAGATAAAATAGGAATTAAACATTAGTAAAATGTTGAGATGATTTGGGAAATTTGGTTTTAGCAATATATTTATGTATTGATTCAAATAAAAGATATTTTTTATTATATTAGAATGACAAAAAAGATTAGAATTGAAACTTGAACAGTTTGTAATTGCAGTTGTTGGGCAGAGAATTGTAATTATACTAAAATGGCCCACAAAAATAATTATTACTAGTGACTAGACATTTTTTGAGCTTCAAACAGTATATGAAATAACTCCATTGCTTTGATAGGTTAGTATATGACAAGAATATACTGTAAAAAATGTTGACATAGGTAAATAAGTTTCTAATTAAATTTAATTTGATTAAATTGATATATTTTTAGACCTGCATATGTGTTTGTTGACTATCAGAAAGAATCTTGAGATTAAACAGCATCTATATTTATTTTTAAGCATGTTTAAAGAATGTTGTGAAAGTTTAATTTGTTTTATCATTAATATAAATTCATAACAGTTTTCTTATTTTTTATTGATTTTTATATTTTATTTGATTACCTTTTAAAATTGATTCATTTTTTATAACATTATTATTTAAAGTTTTTTTTTTTATATATAACTAGCATAAATTAGTCATACAAACAAACATCTCTGTAAAGATTAAACTATCAAATTTAAGGTGGCACTGCGAACTAATGGAATATTTGTCTTTTTTACTGAGGTATATCCAGCAGCCATTTAAAAACCATAAACCCGAAAAATGATTAAATTATCTGAAAATTAATATTTATGAAAATATTCTTTATTTTATTAGCCAGGATTAAACTGGGATGTTTAGCATAAATATGTAGTTAATTAATTGAGATTGCACTTTACGCAAAAAAGTGAAGCTTGTCTAAATCTTACAAAGTTATATGGCTTAGCGCTTTCGGAGACCTTGAGTCTCCATAGTCATAGCCTACGTTTAACTGAAGTTTAGTTGTGGTTTATATAAAATTTATGCAAATTTCATTATTTTATTTCAATCATAAATATGTAGCTCATTTAGTAAAAATTTTAAAGCAATATAATAATTATATTAAATTTTAAAATATTTATTTTATTTACTAATATAAGTGGTAGTAATCAATCATATGATTATGTGATAATTAATCTAGGAACCTTTAGCTCCTGTCATTCTTACTACTATAGTAAAACACAGAGCTAAACATTGATTCAAGAATCTTTAGTTCATTAGTCCACCACTATGCTAAGATTGTAAAATGGTAATGGTCGTAATCAATAGAGGTCTGAGAAATTTTTAAGCAGGGGTGCTTTATTACAGTATTGCTGTCAAAAAACAAAAAAAAAAAAAAACAAAACATAGGATTTTTAATTTTGCAATCACAACAATCATTTTATCTTTCCATAACAATCACTGTTAAAAGATGTAATGTATTTTTTTGTTTTTATTAACTGCTATTTGACAAATAAATCTGGAGTAGATCTACCTTTACTTTTTATTTCAATTTTTTTAAATATATGGGATTTGAACTCAGACTTTCAAGCCCCTTCACTATCCACACTATCTCATACTACTGATATACATGATCACACACATGCCAAAAAGATAAACAATAACCAATAAACATATTTTGTGCTAAACCAGCACTCATCAGTTGGTCCAGATTACCATCTCAGTGCTCAGTTTATATTAAGATAGCATATCCTTACACTTTAATGGACAGACTTCAACCTACTCCAATCTCAAACTCTTTAGTCATCCATACCATTGAAAATCTGATGATAGAATTCCCAAATCCCATGCTGATGCCAATATTGTTGTTGAATGGCTGAAGAGTTGGAGATTGGAGTAGTTTGAAGCCTATCCATTAAAGTGTAAGGATTTGCTATCTTAATATAAACTGAGCATTGATTATATATATATATTGTGAGAGTACCATATGAGCCTCACCTAAAACAATTTGTGTTTCTTTGTGAATTTAACTGTGCCTATATTCTTAAGCTTTTCATGTATCAGCTATATATATATAAACTAGTTAGTATTAAAAGAATAATTCTAAAAATGAATAATTCTAGTTTATTTATACACACACATAAATAAAATGTTTCTAACTAATAGTATTTTTTTTTGTTAATATAAAACTTGACATTTGACAAAGCCTTAAGTCAACATTGCATTTTTATCAGTTGAAACAAAGGAAATAAACGTTTGGGGTTAATTACAAATTGTATATGTTAAACAATAGAGAGTGTGCACATGATTATGTGATATGCTTGCTGAAATTAATCCAATATAAAAACGAACTAATATTGTTATAACAATAATCTTCTATTTAGTTATCAAGGCAAGAACTACGTTTGTAAATTTAAATGTGTTCGAATTTAGAACACATTTAAGAAAAATTAAAAAAAAGAAGATTCAGTATTTTAAAACCTGCTTCAAGTAATAATTTACTGCCTTTGAATATTATAAAGAACTATAAAAAAATAATCATTGTAATTAACAAGGTTATAAAAGTTATCAACGTCTTTGAAATGAGTCTACGAAATATATATTTAAGAAGACAAAAATTTATAAAGATAGTTCTGTGGCTAGATAATTTATGCCAGGGATTTCTACTGATGTTTTAAACCCGAACATGTAAATTTATTCCTACTTAATCAATGCCTTAAATATAATCATTGTAATTCTCATTTAAAAAGCTGCTTTAATATTGGAGTATTATATTGAAGATGTTAAATATTTTACTACATAAATATTTAAAGAATGAATATTTGGATTGCCTCTTCGAAGAATGATCAATGAACTTTGTGTTTCAACATTCATCATCATTTTATTTCATCTAAGGAGGGATATAAAACCGTATTCTTTCTCATCTTGGATTACTTCATTGTATAATTTAAGAACTCTTAAACTTTATTTCCTTTGTGGATAATTATATTTACTTAGAAAAATTACTTCGTATATTAAAGTGGGGAACTGATAAGATGAACACTTTATTTTTTTTATTTTATTTAATAAAATTTAGATATTGATGTTTTGATATATACTCTGATGGAAATGACAGCTGACTAAGGTAAATGTTTTTAAATTATTTAAATTTGGAAATACGTTTTATTATATTCCAAATTGAATCTTACATGACAATTAACATAATATATTTTTAAACATACATAACTAATATCAGAATACATTCTATTATTAATCTAGTGTGAATGGATGTTATCGTATATAAACATACAACACACACTGAATTATTTTAATGACACAATAGGTAGATTTATAATGTGTCATGTGTATTTATTATATGCATGATTTTAAATTATATATATATGTAAATGATTACATTATTATTTTTTTTTTGAATATTAAATAATTTATTAGTGTATATAAGCACAGATTATAATTCTAAATTTTAATGTTTCTATGTGATAATATTTTGTTTTTTATTACTGATTAAAATGTGTTAAAGTTGATTTCAAAATTAAACAGGTCTCGTTTGTTTATTTTATTTAGTCATTTTATAAAACCACTATTTATAAATATACATACTCATGCATATATATGTTAAATCAACTTAGTGATTTAATATTTATAAAGAAGTTATATATAGCTTATATTAAATTTATTATTACTATGGAATATTTGTGGAAATGCCTGAAGAGAGTCGATTGCAAATTTCTACTCTGAGCTCGAATTCCGAGAGAAACGAGGTTATTAATAGAGGAGTGAATTGGATTATATTTTAAATCACATCATCCATGGCATTCTATAAGAAGACTCAAAGTCCTACTATAGTTAGATGCGACTTCCTCGAGTTCTGAAAAGGATCATCCCGTTATACATGGCGCCCAACATGGGCATGAAACAGTAGTTTTCCATTGGTTAAATCCATAGTTTAAAAAAACAAATTATATGAGTATGTTGTGAATTGGTAAAAACACTGAATAATAAATAATAGAGACCTTGCAATAAAATAAACCGTAATAAACAGATAAATCAGTCGCTTTAAAATAAATAAATAAATACAATTATAATTTGGACATTAAAATATATATTATAACAACATCTGTTAAAAGTAGGAAAATAGAATTACATTTAAGGGCATAAGCATAGCATGAAATCTTATGGCATATATTAAATTATTACTTTGAAAGGAAAGTAACTTATATTTATATATATAACAGTAGAAATTTTTTTGTTAATGATAACTAGAAGTGGGAAAAAGCTAATAATAATGGAAGTAAAAAGTTTCGAAGAATCTTTAAGTAATAAAGATAGTGAAATAGAAATTACTTCAATTAGTGATGAACAAGGGTCTTTACAAGTCCTAATGTCTGAAGGGTCTGTAGAAGAAGTTGAACATCCTTCACAAGGTCACATGACAGATCAAATATTACCCCAAACACAAAAGGTAACTGAAGCTATAATAGTACAACCTCAAGGAAGTAATAAGTATATGGCTCAATTGTTCCAACTATTAATGGATATGAAAGCTGATATGGCAACCAAAGCTGATATGAATAATATAAAAGCTGATATGAATAATATAAAAGCTGATATGAATAATATAAAAGTTGATATGAATAATATAAATGCTGATATAAATAAAATGAATGCTGATATGAAGGGAGAAATGGCTAGAATGAATGATAATATGGTAACTAAAGTTGATATGGATAATATGGAAAGGAAATTAAAAGAAGTCATAATTTCTATAAAAGAAGAGTTAAAGAAAGATATTGATAATGTTAAGGAAAAGATGCAAGTAGAAATCAAAGTTGTTGTTGAAAAGAAACAAACTGCTGATGAAGTAGAAAGACTTCATGATACAAAGGCATCAAAAATATCAATGGCAATAAAATGCCAAGAATCCAAAACTTACCCTGAGCATGAGATATGTGAATATAATGATAGCATCCAGAACAGATCACTCTTAATTCAAATGAATGTTTCAGAAGAAAACTGTCATGACTATCATTTTTCCATACAGCAGAGCAATGAAGTAGAAGATCATTGCAGCATTGCTAAAGTGCTTGAATCTGATCCAAAAATCTTAGAAAAAGAAGAGGATATGGGTCATGTGAAATATAAACTAAATTCTGAGTCTCAGGACTTGAAAGAAACACAGTCAACTGACAATACTGAATGTCTACATAAATTAAGACTTCAGATTTCTTGCATTAATAACAAGTTAAATCATGAACTCATGAAACTTGAGATGACTCCACTATCTAATGATATAATAGATGAATACAACAGTGAAATGTATTTTGAGTCATCCCATCATATTTGTTTTTACTCCAAAAACAAAAGTAAAACATTTCATCAACAAAGTGTTGATAAATGGTATGACAATCATCTGATAATATTTAATAGAAAAGAAGGTTGTTTTAGTAGACAATTTAATTTAGAAGATATGAATGAAGGCAATAGATTTAATTGTCTTAAGTGTAAATTATGGTGTATGAAACATCACCATAATCCTGAAGATAAACAAATTATAAAAAGTCTTCAGACAATAATAAAAATATTTATAATACTATCTAAGAGACAGAAAGGTTCACAATTCCATAGGTTGTGTAATACTTATGAAGGTCCCTTCACATTCATTGAACATGCTAATGGATGTGCTTAAAAAGTAAAGCACATATATAAGGAAAGACTTCATGGATTACGACTTTGGGATGTGACAATGGATTTTCAGTAATGATAAAATCCATTAGGCTATTCTTTTAGGAGAATAAATGTATATATGTATATAAATAATTGAAGTTGATATTAATAATAGAAAAAAATGTATCAAGTTAACCAAAGTATGAAAAAAAAATACAGGTTTATTAGAATACAAGTTATGGTTAGTAGATAGTAATAATGGTAGATCAATTAAGCATCATGATAATGCAATTTGATGTTGATACTACTTATAAAATGCAAGTCCATTATTATATATTTTGATATGGATATGTATAAATAAGAGATTTATTTTATATAGCATGATGTTGTTAAATTGTAATAACAATCAGCATTAAAGCAATGTACATGCGCTTTGTGGATGTATATATGAATATATAAAAGGATAGTGTAAAAGTTTATAAACAACTTGTTAAAAAAAAAAGACCAGTCAAAGAAATAAAAATGTGAAGACAACTTTACACAAGTTCCAAATTGGGGATCAAGTTTTTATAAAAACACCTCATATGAGTAAACCCCAAGAGAGCAAATATCAAAAGTTTTACCATCAATATGAAGGACCTTATACTATCATAAAGCAAACAGGCCCCAATGCATTCTGGATAAATATAAAGGGAGACATTAAAGGCACTTACAATGCTAGAGCTTTAAAACCCTATTTTGGTCAAACAAATTAATAACGTTTGCCACATTTTACTTATGTATAAAGTAAAATATTGAAAGAAAAGATCATTTAGAATAGGTTAGGGGAAAAAAAAGTTTTCATTTAAAAGTATATGGGTATATATATGTATAAGGATGTATATAAGTCAAAAGAGATATTAATTTTCTTTGATGAGGGTATGTTAAGCAATTAAAATTAATTCTTAGGATACCTGAAAACTAAAACTGTTTTAAGAGTTAATCCATGCTGAATGATGGATGTTCTCGGGTTTTGGATAGTTCTCAAGAGAGTCCATAAGTCTTAAAGAAAAGCAGGATGGAGACTACCAAACAAATATATGTGACATCTATAAAAGATGCACATGACAATAAATCCATCAAAGGAAAATAAATAGAAAAGGGAAGAAAAAGAAGAACCCTATATATATGAACCTCCTTATTCTTCTGTTTAAAGTGAATAATATTTAATATAGAGAAAGGGAAAGGGTTTAAAAAAATAGAGCAAATAATAAGGGTTGATAAAAGCAGGAAAGAAAAACAAGCTCCACAACTTTATATTTAATGCATACATTGACACACATTAAGTGTCCAAATTTTAATGGTAAATATAAAATTTGAACTTTTTAAGCGAGGGGGTAATGTGAGAGTACCATATGAGCCTCATCTAAAACAATTTGTGTTTCTTTGTGAATTTAACTGTGCCTATATCGAATCAACAGATATAAATAACTTACACCTATCTTAAGCTTTTCATGTATCAGTTATATATATATAAACTAGTTAGTATTAAAAGAATAATTCTAAAAATGAATAATTCTAGTTTATTTATACACACACATAAATAAAATGTTTCTAACTAATAGTATTTTTTTTTGTTAATATAAAACTTGACATTTGACAAAGCCTTAAGTCAACATTGCATTTTTATCAGTTGAAACAAAGGAAATAAACATTTGGGGTTAATTACAAATTGTATATGTTAAACAATAGAGAGCGTGCACATGATTATGTGATATGCTTGCTGAAATTAATTCAGTATAAAAACGAACTAATATTGTTATAACAATAATCTTCTATTTAGTTATCAAGGCAAGAACTACGTTTGTAAATTTAAATGTGTTCGAATTTAGAACACATTTAAGAAAAATTAAAAAAAAGAAGATTCAATATTTTAAAATCTGCTTCAAGTAATTAATTTACTGCCTTTGAATATTATAAAGAACTATAAAAAAATAATAATTGTAATTAACAAGGTTATAAAAGTTATCAACGTCTTCGAAATGAGTCTACAAAATATATATTTAAGAAGACAAAAATTTATAAAGATGTTCTGTGGCTAGATAATTTATGCCAGGGATTTCTACTGATGTTTTAAACCTGAACATGTAAATTTATTCCTACTTAATCAATGCCTTAAATATAATCATCGTAATTCTCATTTAAAAAGCTGCTTTAATATTGGAGTATTATATTGAAGAAGATGTTAAATATTTTACTATATAAATATTTAAAGAATGAATATTTGGATTGCCTCTTCGAAGGATGATCAATGAATTTTATGTTTCAACATTCATCATCATTTTATTTCGTCTAAGGAGGGATATAAAACCGTATTCTTTCTCGTCTTGGATTACTTCATTGTATAATTTAAGAACTCTTAAACTTTATTTCCTTTGTGGATAATTATATTTACTTAGAAAAATTACTTCATATATTAAAGTGGGGAACCGATAAGATGAACACTTTATTTTTTTTAATTTTATTTAATAAAATTTAGATATTGATATTTTGATATATACTCTGATGGAAATGACAGCTGACTTAGGTAAATGTTTTTAAATTATTTAAATTTGGAAATACGTTTTATTATATTCCAAATTGAATCTTACATGACAATTAACATAATATATTTTTAAACATACATAACTAATATCAGAATACATTCTATTATTAATCTAGTGTGAATGGATGTTATCATATATAAACATACAACACACACTGAATTATTTTAATGACACAATAGGTAGATTTATAATGTGTCATGTGTATTTATTATACGCATGATTTTAAATTATATATATATATATGTAAATGATTACATTTTTTTTTTTTTGAATATTAAATAATTTATTAGTGTATATAAGCACAGATTATAATTCTAAATTTTAATGTTTCTATGTGATAATATTTTGTTTTTTATTACTGATTAAAATGTGTTAAACTTGATTTCAAAATTAAACAGGTCTCGTTTGTTTAATTTATTTAGTCATTTTATAAAACCAATATTTATAAATATACATACTCATGCATATATATGTTAAATCAACTTAGTGATTTAATATTTATAAAGAAGATATATATAGCTTATATTAAATTTATTATTACTATGGGATATTTGTGGAAATGCCTGAAGAGAGTCGATTGCAAATTTCTACTCTGAGCTCGAATTCCGAGAGTAATGAGGTTATTAATAGAGGAGTGAATTGGATTATATTTTAAATCACATCATCCATGGCATTCTATAAGAAGACTCAAAGTCTGACTACAGTTAGATGTGACTTCCTCGAGTCCTGAAAAGGATCGTCCCGTTATAATATATATATGGGAGATGGTAATGTGGACCAATTGATGAGTGCTGATTTAGCACAAAATAGTGAAGGGGCTTGAAAGTCTGAGTTCAAATCCCCTATATTTACAATTGGACTCCAGGTTTAAGAGTGCCTGGTATTAGAAATCTTTCAATTTTTAAAGTAATGGCAATTGGGGGAGGGGTATACTTTCTTATATATACGACACTAACATTCAACATGATAAATATTTAAAATAATATTTTTTATTATTATTTGTTATATGAGCAATTAAGCCAATGCACATAGTGCTATATAAAATAGAATCTCATTATATTTATTATATGTTAATTTTTAAATGTTAATTACAAGAAAAAAACAGGCTATTTTATTGCTCATCCTAAATGAAAACAATAAAAATATATTCGCTCTGAAGAGAAATTGCAATAGATAAACATATCACTCTCAAATAACTACTGCTGTTATTGTAGTGAGCATGTCCAATATCACTAGTTATGTGCATTGATAAGAACAAATAAATCTCAGTGGAACTTTGTAAAATACAGTGAATATAACATTTCATACCACTATAATTAGCAGCATCTTTGAATAGAATTTTGATTAAAATAATTCTTTTTAAAAATGGGTTAAGTAGGGTATTTACATAATAATTATGCAAAATATTGAATTATTGATGTTTTAGCACAAATTTAATAATTCACTATTGTATTTTTTTCTGGGAGTGCTGCAATATAACAGCACTGATGGTTCAGCTGTCACTGGTTGTAATCCATTTAGAAGTAGATGACAATAAGCAACTTACTTTACTCCCAAAATATTTAAGTTTATGCAAATCATATTCTATCAATAACACCTTTAAAAAATTATTCATTTATTTAATATTTATCTGAAGATTTGTGATATAGGCATTTTTCTTTAGTTATATGTTGAATTGCTTCCAAAATCAAGTAAAGTTGTTAAATGTTTTTAGAAAAAATTATACTTTTCCAAATGTATTCAACTATATTTAATGATGTCATTCTCTCTTTTTTAGACCTGACCTGTGCCAATGCTATCATGAGAATTGAACCAGTATTTTTTAGATTTTTGCTTATTGAATTTAAGGTGATTGTTTAAACAACTAGGTTATTTCACCAAAGGCAACTGTCAGTAAGAATAATTAGGTGGGGTTTTTTTTCATGAGTCATAGCAACCGCCAGGAAGTGAACCCGCTAACCCGGGACAACTGCTTGTAAAGCAGCCTGTCGACCACCAATGCTTGACAATAATTAAGTGTTTTTATGATAAAACTATCACATCACAAAATCAAAACTACTATTTATAGAAAATTTATACACACAAGAAAATACTTAGGATATATATACAATCATGGCAGAAACATAAAAAGTAGATTATACTTACACTATAGAAAGAGTAAAAAAAAGTTCATTCAAAAACCAGTGACTTAAAATGAAAAGTCAAATCCAAAAAGAAAAAAAAAGTATGCACTGTAATGCAACCATATATTCCAGGCATGGAAAATAAACCAATGATAATCAATATGAAATCTTCTACAAAACTTGAAATGCTGAAAAACAAGAACCACATCTTTAAAATATCATGTAAACAGTCAGTGAAATTAGCCACTCCATCAAAAAAGTGATTGAAAGGACATAAAACAATTACCTGAAAGAAAAAGACAGCTGTGCCTAAAAAAAAAAATGTGCAAATAACCAAAGACATATGTTTTTAATTGGGAAAACACAACAATATTACTAGGTAGAAGGGAAAATGTAAAAAGAATGAAATTTAAAAAAGCTTCTCACATTTTAATGGCAAATAATCTTGTAAGACAAGCCAGTGTTATTAATCCAGATTTGAAAATCTCTAATCATCTTTGCACTTAAAATAAAATATAAAAAAAATGGAGAAATCAGCTAGTATTGTCTTTGATAGAATAGCCTAATTGATTAGAGTGCCACTTTATATTCATTATTCACAAATCACCCTTATGCTGACATTATCACTGTTCAGGCTAGCATACATAACAAAGAAAGATATTAATATAACTCTTTTTTTTTATATATTTAAAATAACCTATGAACTATTTATTATTAACAAATGAATGTATTTCAGAAGTATGAAGTTTGAATTTTTCTAAAAATGATTAACAATTCAAATAGTTGGTGGAAATAGTCCACTCTATAACAACAAATTTATTTAATGGATATAAATATGTAAATGAACATAAAGTCCTCATAATGAAGTAATAGTATTCGCCTTCAGTGCCTATGCCGTAGATTTAAATTTAGAATAAGTAAAAATTTAAAGATTTAGTGTTCTGTTGTGCCTGGAGTTCTTTTTTCCGTGGTTGGCTTACAGAAACACGCTGACCATTCAATATTTGTAAGTAAATAGGGTATCTAAATTGTTCTTAGCTAGAAGATAAAACAAGGGTGGGGAAATGTTAAAGCCTTTTTTAACCAGCAGTTGGAGAAGATAGTGAGTAATGCCTTCCTGTTTTATTTTTCTTTTGTGAGGGATTGTTGGGGGGGGGTGATTTATAGTAGGTTATTTAAAGACTGTTTTACATATATTTATATCACCTACTCACACACTTGTACATGTATAGAAACAAATTTTTTTTTTTTGGTTTGCGCACAAGATGCTTCAGTTCTCTGAGCGAAAAAATGAATGAATTCCTGGCATTTTTACTAATCAGATTATTGAGTAGCACAGATTCAAGAGTTTCTTAAATCATTAGCACAAACTGAGTTCTTATTTTTGTATAAATCAATATTAATTTGATTGTCTCTGCTCTAGTTATAATGCTTCTGGTTTGAGCAGATGTATATTGATTTTTTGAAGTTCTTGATTATTAACATCCTTTTTAAAAGATAATTAATGACTGCGAATAAAAGAGAAATAAACCAACAAAAGTTTAACAATTTTAGCGCCTGCAGCTATTCATCTTTTCAAGTTTTTGTGATTAAAAATCAGTGCAAAAGCTTAATTTAAGAAAGAGAAAACTTTATAAGAACTATCATTTACCATTGACATTAGACGACTTAATTATACTGTTTACTCTCACATGTAGTGACTATTTGATGAGCTTTCTACGAATGTAAATGACTATATACTTAAAATTAAAGCAGCTTTAATTTTAGAAGGTATTTAAAATAATTGAAAAAATAATTAACATATTTTTTTCTACCTCTTTTAAAAGTTGTTTAATTATTTTCAATAATCTGTTCTATATTCCTTATTTTTTCTCTCTTCATTTTTATATTTTTTATTCTTTCTATAATTTTTTCCGATACTCGTTCAGCATTCTGAAAATAAATACTCAACACATTCATAAATATTTGCCCAATCTAAATCTCCAATTCAAAGTTTCATCTTTCTTTTGCCTACTTTTATATTTGGTGTATTTTTTGTTCTTTCATTTTTTAAATTAATACACTATACAGGCTTAAACCTACATATATATATATATATATGTAATGTATGCGGGATTCGAACTCAGACTTTCACACGACCTTCAACTCTCCAAGCCATCTCATATTGCTGATCCACCTGATCACATACGATCAGGTGGGTCAGCAATATGAGTTGGCTTGGAGAGAGGGTCGTGTGAAAGTCCGAATTCGAATCTTTCATTTTTTCTAACTATATATTTTGAGAGCACATCATACTTTTTTTTATAAAAATACTAACTGCTTTAAAATTTAAATATAATAAACAACATGCAGTTATAACAATGATTTTTTCCTAAAAAAAAAGTATTAAAACATTAATTAAATATAATCTTAATGCATTTTCTCTGTGAATATACTTTTCAGTGGCAAATATTATGTTCTTGTGTTTATCATGATAAAGTAAGGGCAAACATCAATGAATTGTATATATATATATATATATTATAAGGGACTTGAACTCAGGCTTTCAAGCTTCCTACATCTATCCAACCCATTTTATACAATCGATATTCATAACCACATGTGAAAAAAATAAATGATCTCCAATGTACACATTTTGTGCTAAACCAGCACTCATCAGTTGGTCCAGATCAACATCTCCCACACATATATACAATCAGTGCTCAGTTTATATTAAGATAGCAAATCTTCAAACTTTAATGGACAAGCTTTAATCTTCTTCACTCTCCAACTCTTCAGCCATCCATTTCATTGAAAAAGATGGAATGCTCAAAGCCCTTGTTGACACCAATATTATTGTCATATCCATGTGTCCTTAAATCAATCTGACCCCTCACACATGGGACCTTAATGTGCCCATTTAATTATTCAGAAGAGGGATGATCATATTAAGGTCCTATGTGTGAGGGGTCAGATTGACTTAAGTTCAACATGATTATAACAATAATATTGGCAACAACAATGGCTTTGAGCCTTCCATCCTCAGATTTTCAATGAAATGGATGGCTGAAGAGTTGGAGAGTGAAGAAGATTGAAGCTTGTTCATTAAAGTTTAAAGATTTGCTATCTTCATATAAACTGAGCACTGATTATATGTATGTGTGGGAGATTGTGATTTGGACTAAATGATGAATGCTGGTTTAGCACAAAATACATTTATTGAAGATTATTTATCTTTTTCACATATATGTGATCATGTGTATCATTTCTATGAGTTGAATAGATATAGGGAACTTGAAAGTCTGAGTTCAAGCTTCTTATAATTACATTAAGTTTAATATAAGCAATATACATATAAACAGAGCAAAACTCTCCATACAGTATTGCCACCTGTGCTAAATAGCGTAATCAATGGATGCCAGAAGGCTTGTGCATAAAATCCCTATCTAATGCCTACTCATCCAATATCCCCAGACTAGTTTCTGGCTTGTGGCCTTTGTCAGTGAGGAGCTTTGGGTCTGAGAGCACTGCATCTAGATCTTAGGATCTAATGCAACCCTCTAGCAACCACCTTTTATCTCTACTTAACTACAAAACTATGAGAATGAAATTGAAAACACAAAAAAAATATTTTCAATCTAAGCTCAATAGCTTATATAGTCATATGGGTCTGAACTCAGTTCAGCACCCATACATTTTGGTATCTTTGTCTCTTTTACAACCATAGCCACCACTATCCTATTAGGCAGGATTGGTGTTAAACCATTAAGCATCACATGATCACATTTCCTATACTAGCACATTAATTGTTGATAAACAGAGCAAAACTCTCCATACAGTATTGCCACCTGTGCCAAACAGAGTAATCAATGGATGCCAGAAGGCTTGTGCATAAAATCCCTATCTAATGCCTATTCATCCAATATCCCCAGACTAGTTTCTGGCATCCATTGATTACTCTTTGTAGATAAGGTGGCAATACTGTATGGAGAGTTTTGCTCTGTTTATCAACAATTAATGTGCTAGTATAGGAAATGTGATCATGTGATGCTTAACAATATACATATATTTAAATTATATATATATATATATCAAATTAGCATAGCTTAATGCATATGTAATTAAGGAAAGCAAATTAATTCTCCTCAGGTTATGAATAAATAACACTCTATATGTTAGTAAAAACACAAAAAGATATTTGGTTTATGTTTTTAGCCTTTAAGAAATACAGATGATTTAGAAGTGCAATGAAATGTATAAATTTGTATTTTTCTTTTCGTTTTGAATATAGTGTTTGTTGATGTTTGACTCTGAAAATGATTATTAAAGTTATATTTAATATTCTTAATATTTTCTCTGTTTATTAGGCATTGTTATAATTCATATAGTTTATTATATTTCAGTGATAACTTTTTATCTTTTATTATGATCAAATATGAAAATTAGAATACAACATGCTCTCTATAAGTATCAGCTGATTAATACAATAATGATTAGACACAACTTTTTTAAAAATCGACTGAGTAATTTTATTAAAAGTATAGTGAGAGTTAAATAATTTTTTTAATATCTAGATGTAGTTGGAAAACATTAAATTTATTCAATAGATATGAATTAAATTTTTATGATTATCTCTAAAAATGATATATTACTTTTAAAATAAAAAGAGTGATACTACACAAAAGTATTAGTTAAATGTTTTACTTTACAACTAATTAAAGTACTCATCAGCTTCTTAAATAATTGGATAATCTTGTAGTTATCGGACAAGATTTTGTTTCACTTTTATCAAGATTCAGGATTGAAATTACCTCTGGAATATTTAATTTTCTGAATTTATAAGAAGAGGTCTGGATTAATTTTGAATATGTTAACAATTATTCAAGATAATAATAAAAACATATGATTAATTTTCCAATTTAAACAATATAAGAGCAGCTTCCTATTTTAGTGCCTTCTACTGTAACTTGAGTAATCAATGATTTCAAAGTCGGAAGAATGCAAACTTGCATCCAGAAAGCACTTTTAGCTTCATCTTATTTGTCAAGCTAAAAAATTGAAGTTTAAATTAGCCTTAAATTTTGAATCCATGTCAACCCACTTGAATAGTTATATAAATTATCCATATTTTAACACTTTCACTTCTTCATTAACTATAGGCATTTTATTCCTCTGCCTAAGAATGTAAATAATAACAGAATATCTCTAAACTCCCACCTTAAACAATATACAACACGTGCAGCTCTATTCTAGCACCATCTAACATAATTTTGATTACTATATTATTCCTGATAAAGGAAAATCCATAAACCAAACAAGAATGGAGATTTAAATATCAAGGATAGAATTTTTATATGCACCTATTAATCACTGATTACTGAAGCTTATATTGGGTAAAAAAAAAAAAACCTGAATTTGTTATATATTGTTGTTATTAAATATTTCATATTAGAAGGTATGGTGCAATCAATCAAAGTATGCAAATGTGATTAATTTTGCAATATCAGGCATAATAAATATATTAGGTAATGATAAATTATGGATTAATGTCTCTAGGATTATAGCATAATCATCTGTAGTGAATGCTGCAATATATATTAGCTGTAGTTTGTTTTTATAACCAGTTCATTAGCACACATCTGATCATTAATAAAAGCTTGAGAAATTTACTCTCCAGCTAATAATAACTAGTTTCACTAACCAATGTTGGCTGGCTGTTCATCTACCTGAAATAAATACAAAAACCTGTTTATGAGCAGAAAAAATTCCAAAGTATATCCAGTCTAGATTCAAATTTTGGATCATGTGATTGGCAATGGGATATGTAAACAACTACATGCACAGTATACTGGATGTAGGATTTTCTAAAAAAAAAAATTGTATGATCACCAGAAGTTTCAAAGCATATATTGCAATGTATGGATTTTGAGCTCCTAAATCTACCCTTCTGCCACTGCATCAAATCAGCAGAAATAATTGGTCTATTATTTATGAGTTATAAAAAAGTCAAACACTGGAAGTAATAAAGCTGGGCTACAATCCATTTGATCTTGAGTTCCAGAATACACTACTCGTTATTAGTTCTAATTAAAATAATCTCAAAGAGTCAGTCTGTAGTTATTGTATTATAGATTTTTATGATGATGATTTATGTGAAAGCATTTATGAAATTATTCTCACAAGGTTCAGCTCAGCAGTAGTACTAATAGACTTAAGAACTAAAGATCTCCAGATTGAAGCTCAGCATATATCACTTCCTGTACTCTGGTGTCACATGATCTTCTAAGTGGCAAACTAATTGGTTATTACTTATTATTCATAAAATATAAAATAGAATTTACACTAAAAGATTAAAGAAATTAATAACGTCATTTTGCTTTTTATTATTTTAGTTTGTATATCAGTATGATGTCAGAGAGGAGAGTTGTAATATATGCAGTTTAAACTAAATGTACATACGAAAGTATCATTATTCTAAAATATTATTTTATTGTTAAATCTTTAAATTTTGCTACTGATATTCTAATCATAGACGTTAGCTTGAAATGCAATCAATTGTAACAAACTAATTAAACAGATAATGAAGGAATTTAATTAGCAAAACCCAATCTAATTAAATCCCACCTTAATTTATAAGTTACTCTGGAAAACAAAGAAAACATATAAAAAGGGAGGCCATTTTTGAAAAGATTAACAGAGTGAGTACAGAGTGTTTTAAGTGAATTAGAACAGAGCATTAGTTGCAGAGCGGAGCATTAGTTGCAAAGAACAGTGTGAGAATTGCATATTACCCTCGTGGGGAAAGAAAAGAAGTTAGACGTAGAAACTATACATTCAGAATTATTGTACGAGTATTCGTTATCATGTGTTCATAGTGTATTTTTCTAACACAGCTCGGCGGGAATCAGAACTTTTTTATAAACTGTAAATCAGTTAGTATCGATCTGTTTTGAGAATTAAACCAACTAGTTCGCAAATTAACTTTTGTGTGCAATAATTGAAGAGTCAATATACTGCAATCTGGCGCAGTCAAACCTAAAAACCACAGTGAATAACCAGCTATTAATAAGAAAATTTCAGTTTTCGGACAAAACTCTATTGGAGAGTTCAACGTGGAAAATGCGGCCGATTGGCCACTATACCTGTCACAAATCAAAAATTTCTTCATATTAAATGGCATTGAAGACAACAAGTGGAAAGTAGCCACCCTCTTACATTTCTCAGGAAAAAAAATGATTGAAATCACCAATAAATTATACCAAAATCCCATAGATGAGAATGTATCATTCAAGGAATTATCCCAACGGCTAAACAAATTTTTTAGCCCTCGCCATCCTGGCATATAGCACACCTACAATTAAGAAATAGAAAACAACTAAATAGTGAAACAATCAAACAGTATAATTTAGCTCTCAAGGAGCTAGCAAAAGATTGTGTGTACAGTGATTTCGTAGAAGAAATATTATTAGATCAACTGTTATGGGGAATGTCTGATGACAGGCTCAGACAACAGCTGTTAACAGAGGCAGACCTAACCTACAAAAGTGCTATAAAGAAAGAAATAGCATTTGAGCTAATTCTAGAACAGGCACAGGCCTTCAGATCAAAAGAGAAAAGTTACGAGCAAGTTTTCAAAACTGATAAAGCAGAAATACATTTGTTTCAATGGGAACCCCAGAGAAATTATGGAATTAAATGCTACTGCTATGGGAAAACAGGCCACGTAGCTAAATACTGCAAATGGAAACAAGAAACATGTTTCAATTGCCGAACTAAGGGCCACCTGGCACGTGCATGCAGACAATCACCAGAAAGGGCTGGTCGACAAAGGAAATATAGTCCAGACACAAATGGTAGAGTATATAGTATTAAATATATATCTACCAAGGGGGAAAGAGACAGGACCATTTCACAAACACGAACAGAGATCATTAAATTACAAAATCAATTTGAAGATGATCGGAAAGACTCTGAACAGAAGCAGTGTAAAGAGCAAGATTCTATGAAAGAGCAACTCCAGATTCACATACAGATGATAGATATGTTGGTCACAGAAAAAACAAAGCTGCAGTCATCCCTAGCACAAAGTCATCAGGTCATAAAACAGAAATCAGATGAACTCAAAGAATTTCAAGTAAGATTGAAGGCTTCTAGACAATGAGTAATAGAACATGAACAACAAAACTCAGAACTTAGGAAAAAACTGCAAAGTAAACATGCAATGTCAGAATTATCTGAACAGGAAGAAGGTTGGCAGCTGTATGAAATGGAACCACAAGAAAAAATGGCCAAAAGCGAAAAGGAAGAAGACACTTCTGAAGATTTTTTAGAAGAGCGGCAATCTTTAACCAGTGAGCTGCCAGATACAAAAACTGTAGAGCAAGGAAAAAATCAGACTCTTTCCAAGCGGGAGAAAAAAGCACTCAGGGCAGCAAGGAAAAAGAATTTGCACAAATTTTAAGGTTACATCGGTTAATCGTAAAGATAAAGTTTTCTCCAGTTTGGAAAAAGAAAAAATAAAGCACCAAGGAGTTGCATCATGGGGTTTTCTGGAGAAGGGGAGGTATTGTAATATATGCAGTTTAAATTAAATGTACATACGAAAGTATCTTTATTCTAAAATATTATTTTATTGTTAAATCTTTAAATTTTGCTACTGATATTCTAATCATAGACGTTAGCTTGAAATGCAATCAATTGTAACAAACTAATTAAACAGATAACGAAGAAATTTAATTAGCAAAACCCAATCTAATTAAATCCCACCTTAATTTATAAGTTACTCCAGAAAACAAAGAAAATATATAAAAAGGGAGGCCATTTTTGGAAAGATTAACAGAGTGAGTACAGAGCGTTTTAAGTGAATTAGAGCAGAGCATTAGTTGCAGAGTGGAGCATTAGTTGCAAAGAACACCATGAGAATTGCATATTACCCTCGTGGGGAAAGAAGAGAAGTTAGACGTAGAAACTATACATTCAGAATTATCATGCGAGTATTCGTTATCGTGTGTTCATAGTGTATTTTTCTAACACAGCTCGGCGGGAATCAGAACTTTGCATAAACTGTAAATCAGTTAGTATCGATCTGTTTTGAGAATTAAACCAACTAGTTCGCAAATTAACTTTTGTGTGCAGTAATTGAAGAGTCAATATACTGCAAGAGTACTTGTCATTTTTTCCTGTTTTCTATTGGGTGATCTAATCTGATAATCCTGTAGAAATTATTATTTTAGCATATTCAGTATAAATCATTTTTATTATTGAATTCTAGTACTCACAATGTTAATTTGGAAATTCTGCCAAATGAAGTAAATAAAATTTGGTAATTAAGATAAACTAATTAAAGGCTAATACACTTAGAGGTTTTTTTTCTTTTATGTGGAAATGGTTTACCACTTTGAGTAGTATTACCTCCATCATAAATATTATAAATATTGCTATTGTGGTGATGTTATTATCATTCTTAGCTTTTTAAAATATCCTAGATATGTTTATGCCATCTATTATGATGCAGCTTTGAATTATTAAATAATGAATAAACAGTTATGGTCATTGATAAGCAGAGAGTTACTGCAAAATATCCAGATGTTTTGATTAACAAATCTCACATAGAATATACTCATTCTCTATTTTCAACAATTATTTCATTAATAAACAAATAAAACATGAAGGTTAATTTGGAACTGTGCACTAAACAGTTCAACCTTTTTGTTCACAGATTGAATCAGCATTGAAGTTTATGGTTTTTCAATTATAAAGTTATGGATAATATACATTTTTTCTTATGCTGTTTTCAAATTGTTTCAGAAATATACTTTTTTTAAAAAAAAAAAAACCTGAATAATTAATAGTTTTTAATACGGTATTGTAATAAAAGAAGAAAAAACATCTTTCATTTATAACTACAAACTAAATGTACTAATTTAATTGCTCTGTGTAGTTTGGTATAGCGGAAGAATATCACACTTTGGAGTTTAAGATCCATGAATGACACAAGATTTATCATTTTGTTGCTCAACCTTCTTATGAACTCCCAAACAGTAAAGTCATTTATTAATACTCAACTTAAGCAGTACCTGAAGTATTCAAATTCTTACAAAAAGTTGACTTTGAGCAGTACAACAGTTAAAAAAAAACATTATATGAGTATGCTGTGAAATCTTTAAATAGTTCACTACATGGTAAAGTCTTCATTAGGTCTCCTTGAAAATAGTAAAGAAGAGAACAGCATTCACCAAGCTGCTGGATGATGAAGGTTTGGGCATTTTCTAAGACTAATTAGATACCCTTTGAATAAAAAGGCTGGCTGTAATATTGTTCACCTAAAAACATATATCTGATTAGAACTTAAAATAAATAAAGAATAAAAGGAAACAAACAAAATTATAAAAAGTAACTATATTTCTGATCCATAAATAAATTACTATTTTACAATTGAAATAAAACTCGGAAGTTTTTCTCCAAAAAAGTTTGCTATATTGCATTCACTCAATGCATACATATACAATATATATTTACGTTACTGAGTATAGAGAAAATTACATCATATTTGACTTTAGGTCAACATGGGTGTGAGAGAATCTCGTCCTCATGGTGGTCTTCGAGCGTTCCATCATCAGATTTATAAATTGGATGGACGTTGAAGAGTTGGAGTGTGGAGTGGATTGAAGCCTGTCCATTAAAGTATGAAGATTGGCTATCTTAATATATATCTGACCACTTATTGCACATATGTGTAGAGATGATAATCTGGACCAACTGATGATTGCTGGCTTAGCATGAAATACGAATATTAGTGATTATTTATCTTTTCGACATATATGTGTTCAAGTGTATCAGTATTATGAGATAGAGTGGTGGGTCAGGTGAAAGTCTGTGCTCATATATCCTATATATTACATATATTAATACAGGTATATAATAAGCCTGTATTTCAGTTATTACATATTTAATATTGAAAAAATAATGTAACTTTTTTTTAAACTTTAATTATATCTTTTCAGTACCCATACCTAAGATAAAATGATGACGTCTTTTTCCATTAGACTTTATTATGTATTTATTAATAATAAATTTATAAATTTATTTTATAACAAATTTCTTTTTTAAATTGAAGCGTAATTGTTGTCATAGCAACAAAATTGCTAGGCAGGCAGTCAGTGGGATAGATAACGAATAAAAGTAGGACGAAGCATCCCAACGAAGATTATAAATACATGTTGCATGAGATCAATTTCCGACTTTTCTCTTAGGGTTGGGCCTGATTTCTTTTTTGCCAGATTTAGTAAAGAATTCTAAAACTGAAATATGAGAATAAAATTGTGCTTTCGCTAAAATGAAAAGGAATAATCGTTTTAAAGTGTCAATAGTTATTTCCAGTTTCTTTTCAACCACTTTTTTTTTTTAAAAAAAAAAAACCGCCAGACTTCATCAGGAAAAAAAAAAACTAGTTCAATCTATTTATCAATGTATTGTATTTCATTTTGAAATAATAAACATAAGGAATAAATAAAAATATATGGTTATTATATATACAGAACTGCAACATATTTATATCATGTACTTTTACACTGGTTATACATCAAATACAGTATATTCATCATATTTTATTTTAAAATAATCAAACATAAAAAAAAAATATAGTCAATGTGTTAGTATATTACTATAGATACTGATAACCGCATCATATCTATATTTCATATACTATGCACTTTTCATAAGATTTAAACGTCAAATATAATGTATTCATCATATTATAGAGTTCAATACCTAATACCCTTAATAGAATATATTATAGTTATAGATATAAACATGTTTATATTTAATTAACATTACAGTTTCATAATTTAAATATAACCTTTAATAACAACAATAAAAAGTAATCGAATAAGCTTTATTGTTTGGGAGTTCATAAGAAGGTTAAAGGCCAGATATGGGATCAAACTGGGGATCTTACACTTCATATTCCGATATTCTATCACTGCATTAAACTATGTAGGTCAGTATAACCTTTTGTAACAATAGACTGAGACACAATCTTACTCCACACGATATTTAGGAATAATCTTATAACCATAGACTAATAATTTTTTCTTATTTAGCTAAAACCAAATCTAAAATATTTTTTTTTAAATACTCTTGTTGAAAAGTTAACTGCACAACTTAAAATTCTGATGTAAATATTTTACAAATACCTTCACAGATGGCAATTTCTACTTACAAATACTATGCTGATTTGAAGGGAAAATACCCATACTATGCCCTCCTTTGCAGTAAATTCATATTCTTTTGAATATTCTTGCACCAGATATCAAAAAAGAAATTGCATCACATATATATATAAAGCTGTTAAGTAGATCAGACTTGCTAGTAACTCGATATATATTTTCACTAACTAAGACTAATCTTAAATCAAGATTGTTTTTCTGGGTGTTCAATCAAGAATCCCTTCACACAACTGAAGAATTATGATATTAAAACATTGAGTTCTTTATCTAGATCCATAAATAAACAAGTTATCTTGATTGTATTGAGTTTCAACAAGAAATTCAAGACAACATATAGTCTTTGTAATATTCTTCAAAAAGTATAAGAAGTAATCTTTCTTATTGCATTGCCCAATGTATATAATATAATATTAAAACATTTATGCATTTTATCACTGTTTCACAATGGTGGTAATTAAAGCATTGTGAATCAGTGATAAAGTGCATAAATGATTTAATATTATATTAGACTTTGTAATCATTTGCTTCATAAATGAAATTTAACAAGTTACTGGCCTATATAGATATATTGTCAAACACAAATCATGAACCACTTAATTAATGACTGTCAAATTTATAGACACTGGTCATTTGAATTAACAACATAGCCAAATGCTAGTCAATTTATACATGTAAATATGCTAATATCTATGATAATCAGTGACTAGTTTGGTGTATATTTATACATATGCAAATATGGTAATGTATTTGCTAATACGCATTGTAGTCATGCTGCATCAAAAGACTGGCTCAGCATAGTTACAAATATTGTTTTGTATCTAAGATTAAAACAGGCAAAGCTCACTATATGTATTGCCACACACTGTAGGCTAGAATAATCAATGGTTGCCAGAAGGCTTGTGCATAAAATCCCCCTCTAGTGACCTAAGTTCCCCAAAAGTACTAAGCCTGATAATTCTTATAATAATAGTAGGCTTCACTTTTTTGCATAAAGCACGATTTAAAACTTACCATTTCTCAAGGAGTAAAAACAAGGACTTTATTTCAATTAAAATTAACATGGCATAAAACAAAATAAATAAAACCATCACAACAAAATTAAATAATATTGTGAAAAGTGTGCATAATTAAAAGTTTGTGATGAATTGTTTTTTTTCCTGGATTTGAATTATGAATTGATGATATCTTTCATTTGGGAATTTTTTTTGCAATTACCATTAATGTTTGTTTATGAACATAAAAAATTAGACCGCTTAACTTATTTGATTATGTTGTATAGCAGTTGTCTAAACAATGCTTTGAATACTTTGCCTATCGAAACTTGGCAGAATACATGATTTTGGACAATGTTTATTAACATAATGTCTGTTGATTAACTCTTATGAAAGTCAACTAATATTCGAACTTTCCGATTTTTGTATATAATTTCATCTTGCAGTGTGAAAATGGTTACTGATAATGGCAATTTTTCTATTAGTAAAAAGCTGTTTGCAAACCCAATGTTTTAAAAAAATTTGATGAGACTACTTGCAGTAACATTTGTATATATATATGTAGGGGAAGAAGGGTTTAAAAGTTATTCTTTTATTTTGAAGCTACTAATTGACAAATTTACTTTCCATTTTGTTTAATAACAATGTAAAATAATAATAAAAATAATGCAATTGTTTTCTTTATATTTTTCAGAACATAATAATATTACAACTTTTTAAAGAGGTAATGACTGATAGATTTATATTTATAATGAAAGATTATTGTTCGAAAAGAATATTAATTTTCTTCAACCAACTCTTTCAATGGATAATTTCATTCTAAAAGAAGAGTAAAAAATATATCAAACTAATTCTTTGGTTAGATCATTTTTTAATAATCATGAATAATAAAAGCCTTTTCAAACCTTTTCTTTTTATTATATCATTTCTAGAAAAAGATGATAGCATTATTAACCTTCTACATTTATAACAAGGTATAAATTTTATATAAATATTTTAATTAAATACTCAATTGATAGCTTTTTAATGTGTGCGCACATTTATTTCATTTATGCATGTGGCTTGTGCTCATTTATATAATGGTGAATTTAAATCAATAAAATAGCTACATTATTGGCTACTTATCTTGTCTTTTCATTTTGTTCTATTTATTAACGCAAATGCTTTAATCTCCGACTACGTTACAAACTCCCTAAATTATTATTTTATTGCTTAACTCTTCTTTTTGGTGGTCATATGAAACTAAATTCAATCATCACTATATTGAATTTCCCCCTGCTTAACCGATTACTGATTGGTATTATATATATATAGCTGTAGAAAGTAGTTTTCTGTTAACTGGGGGGAAAAAGCTCTTTGAAGCATTAAAGGGCAAATTTCTAATATCCATTCCACCCATTGTTGTCATTGCAATTGTTTTTTTTTTTAAGTAATTATTAATATAGTAAACAAACATGGATGGACTGCTCACCAACATGCATCAGTCAACATATTGACTTTACTAAATTTTACCACTGAATTTAAAATCAAGAAACAATGTGGGTTTTTTTTTTCAATTTGCCTGATTAGAAACAACATGAATTTTCTTTTTAGTTTGTCTGATGGTTTTTAACTGAAATATTAGTGGAGATTTCTTGAATGTAAGAGGAATAAATGTGTAAATGCAGGAGGAATGTGTGTGTGTATATAAATGATCTTTATATATATATACAATCATAATATGCAAAACTAAATTGTCTCTTATTCTCAGGAGGTTATAAAGTTATTAGCCAAGGCAATAGATGGTAACCAAAGGTGGAGGATGTTAAGAATTTCCTGCTTATGGACTTGGAATATCATTTGATGATGACCTTTTATTTAAATACCTTACTGCAGATTACTTTCAAGTAAAAAAAGATTGCAGCAATTGGAAGAACTTTTTATTCTTAACTAGGACATCATTGTTTTTTGTGAAGTTAGAAGAAAAAAACTGATGTAATTGATTTAAATAATGGACATGAACTTCACTATTCAATATTGGAAGTATAAATAGAGTGAGAATTATTATAAATAAAAAGTGGAAGAACATTATAAAATTTATGGCATATCAGATAAAATGGCAAGCTTAGGTATTAAAATTATCAGAAGATAAACAGAAGCAGATAATTCAGGTTTAAGACCCAACAAGTTCTCATTGTGATGAAGAAATAGAGGATTTATATATGGCTATAGAAAATGTTTTGATCAGAACAAAATTTTAAAATTGTCACAGGAGATTTTTGAACATTAAAATTGAAAAATAAATAAAAGATGAAAGTGTTGTGGTTATATTTGGTTGTGGTATTAGAAACACTTATTAAGTTTACAAAACAGAAAAAAAACTATACTATGAATTCTTTTTTTGAGAAAAATTCTAAACAGAAATATTCATAGAAGCATCCAAATGAAAGTAATAGAAAAATTGAATTACATTTTGACTAACAAAAATGTATATTTTTAGATTGTAATGCTCTTAATAGATTCAACACCAGAAGTGATCATTGATTAACAAAATGTAAAATATGTGCTAATGCAAAATTAGAAAAATGAAAGTTGTTAAGAAAGATAATATTAACAATCGATAATCCTAAACCTTCGGAGACATTCCAGTTTTTTCAAATTAGAACTTGGAAAATCATTACATCATATTAACAGACTTTGAAGAGGTTTAGACTTGATTAAAACTAATAAGATAAATGATACTCTATTATGAACTATTAGAAAGATAGTTGATATAAAAAAGCAGCATTTACCTCTGAATTTTCTACTGAGACAATATATGAAGAAGAAAAAATTAACATTTTAAAAAATGATCGATTAAAATATAATTCTGAATTGTTAAAGAAAGATATTTAAAAAAAATAGATGAAGAAGTAGAGTAATTGTTGTCAAAATTACATAACAAATGTGTAAATGATAAAGATTTACTAGATGATTGAAGAATGCTATAATAATCTTGATATTTAAGAAAGATAATGAAGGATTCAAACTCAGACTTTCACATGACCCACAATTCTCAGTGTCATCTTATATTGCTGACCCTATCTTAATATAAAGCTGAGTACTGATTGTATATATGTGTGGAGATGGTAATCTGGACCAAATGATGAGTGCTGGTTTAGCACAAAATATGTTTATTGATGATTATTTATCTTTTTAACATGTGGGTGATCAGGTGGGTCAGCAATATAAGATGGCACTGAGAGTTGTGGGTTCTGTGAAAGTCTGAGTTCGAATCCTGCATATATTACATATATAAATACAGGTGTGTCTGTACAATGTATTGAAATATAATGAAGAAAATATCAATCTTCTATCAGTACTATACAAAATCTTTATCAAGATAATTACAACTCATCTGCAGCAAATTTGGATTCTAATCAACCAAAAAAAAAAGCTGAATTTAAAAATAGTTTAGTATAGTAAATCACATCCAAGTATCGAAAGATTTTATTGAAAGAACAATGAATATGAGTTGTTATAATTTTTTGGATTTGTAGTCTATGAAAAAACATTTGGTTCTATAAAATATTTCTAGTGATTAAAATATTGTATTATTAAACTATAGATCTGGGATACTATTATATTTCAAAGAATATTAATCAAAATGCAATAGCAGTGATTAGATTATGAAAGATTAAGATTATTAATTTTGAGAAAGGCTTATGACAGGTTGATATAAAATTTATATAAAAAAAATTATAGCAGTTTTATAAGAAGTATTTTCTGGAATAAAATGAGAAGCTCAGAGAGCAAAATAAGTTGACATTATTTAAATCATTTAGATTTGCAAATGATAAGGTTGCTTTTACAAATAAGCTTAAGTGCTTCAGGAAATATTGCAAGAGTTATCAGATGAAAGTAAGAAACTAGAACTAAAAGTAAATACTAGAAAGTCTAAAATACTGGTCAATGGATGTTCTCAGAAAAAAATTAGGATTGATAATCATAGATTAGAAAAAAATAACAATTACAAACAACTTGATCTGATGATTAATTTATATTGAAACATAATGGATGAAATTAATCATAGAATTAAACTTGGATGGATACTTTTGGTAGAAATGATAGTATTAAAAAGAAATATGCCTATATATTTAAAAAGAAAGTTTTTTATTAGGTGTATTTTACAATTTCTTACTTATGGATCTGAGAGTTGGACACTTAACAAAAAAAGAGTGAAGAGATTTCAGAAGATTCAATAAAGTATTAAAATATGCATTTTAAGAGTAACAAGATGAGATTGAAAATGGAATATGCAGATAAGAAAACAAATAGGTATCAATGAGATCATTGAAAGAATTATAAAACTGAAATGAAATTGGAAAGATATTATTTTAAAAAATGACAATAGAAGGAAAGTTAAAGTTTTAAAAATGATATACCAAAAGATTGAAATTAAACTGAGAAAGTGCAAACCTCTCAAGTGCTTAGCCAATCAGATCACAAATACTGAGACAGAGAATTTAACAAGAAAAGAGTGGTTCCACTTCACACTCAACTCACTGAGTTCTAATTATAAACATACAGCGTGAAATCTTTCGATTTACTATGTAGAGGTCCCTACTATCGCATTTTATATGCATATTATCGAGGTTATAGCCTCAGTAAATATTACTTATGCAGTAGTTTGTAAAATTTCTAGAAAAAGATTACATGTCAAAAGAATAGATTAAATAAGTAACTTTCCTGTATAGTATAGTGACTAAGCACCAAAGAAACTGGATGCAAAAAAAAAAAACTGTAAAATTCCTAGAAAGTGAACACATGTGAAAAGAATGAATAAAATAAGGAAGTTTTCTGTTACATCATAGAGAAGAAAGACTAGGCATCATCCTAAAGTGGACTGATAAAAGTTGAACATGATATCTATTGAAATATCAAATAATGAGGGCAATTATAGATGTATATATATAAATGTCTTTCTCTGCACTAAATTTAAATTTCAATGCTCTACACTGGGAAATCAATTTTCATGTAGCTGAAAGCTGAAAAAAATGTTATAAAGCATGTAAAATGGAAGCATAATTGAAACAATAAATAGATACACCTTATTCTGTCTCCACCAGATATATGAATAGAGAGACCCTTTCTTTCAACCAGCTATGCATGCAGATTATGCATCAATAATCTTTATAATTTGATTTAGTAGTGTTACTTGTGAGCACACCTGTGCTTATAATATATTTCTAATTAATATTACTTTGTAATACAGATATGATAAGGAATATTAATGGCATGTGTATATATAGTTCTTTAACAAAAACAACATTTTAAATGAATAATTGAATTAATAGAAAAGTTTCATGTCTGTGATAAATCATACCTTAAATGATATAAATTAAATGATTCATGTCGTAATCAGACATTTTCACATATCTAATAAAAGTTAAGAATAGACATGTATTCAATATCTTTCTAGAACAATGGGTATTAGTAAGCACACATAAATCACATATACAAAAAATACACCTTTATCTTCCATTCAGTTTAAAAGATCCATGATTATGAATATGAGATTCATTAATAAGAATGAGATTTAATATTGAGCTTTAATAATGATAATTTATTAATGGGAAGATGTGCATTACATAGAATATCACAAAAACAATTTATTGTCATTTTTATATAAATGTATTAAATAATCTCCACACTACCACAAAATCTTTTCAAATCATATAAATAAAGATACAATAAAAGAGAAATGACCCCCAAGATGCATTTTGTGCTAAACTAGCATTCATCAATTGGTGCAATTATTATCTCTCATATATATGTTTATCATATGTACAATACTTATCAAAAAATAAAATAAAAAATTAAGTCAGATGTCACATAACCTAATTTAATAAAGCTTGTGTTTCCAAATGTTATGTATAGAGTTTGCAAAATAAGTTCTTAATAAGCTTTGAGAATATCCTCAACCCCAGACTGGTTTCTGTTTCTGGTGTCATCAGTGAGGTGCCAGGACATTCAGCATTAGATTAAAAATACTAGGACAAGCCCAGAACTTTATCTAATGTATAATTATTGAGAAGAAAATATGAAATTGTTAGACATCCATATGTTTTCCAATCCAGCTATCTAATTCAACTAGCCACTGATGGTACCAGAAGCAGAAACCACTCTAGGGTTGAGGATATTCTCAAAGCTTGTTAAGAGCTTATTTTGCAAGCTCTATATATAATACTTACTAATAGTAAATTGTTGCATTTTGATTTACAAATGTCAAATTTACTCCACCACAACTTTGGCACCATCCAATCCTAGATAAATACAGTAATGATTATCATTAATCATTTGATAAATTATAGATTATCTCTAGCCAAGATATAAACATTTAACCTCAGTTAAAGATTGATATGTCTGATTTTTACTAATGATAAATGTTTTACATATGATACAAATATATGAGACATTGTAAACCTGGGTCAACTGATGAGTGTTGGCTCAACCCAAAATCCATCTTGGTGGCACTTATTTAAATGATTTGAAAAGAATTTGTGGTAATATAGAAGTTATTTAATATATTTATAAAAGATATTACACATGCAAAAGAGAAATGTGAATAACTCAATGTGTGTGTGTTTAATTAAAAGATCAGATATATTAATCTTTAACTGAGGCTTAACATTTACATCTGGGCTAGAGACAATCTTTAGTTTAGCAAATAATTAGTAATAATTATTACTGTATTTATCTAGAGTGGATGGTGTCAAAGTTGCAGATGTAGTAAATTTGACACTTGTAAATCAAACTGAATCAATAGTTTTATAAATAAATCAATAAAACATACAAAAAAGAAATTTTTAATTTTTCAATTAAATTTTGTTTTTAAAATCAAACTACTAAAATATTATCAACAACAAAATAAAACAAAAATGTGATAATATTATACGTGTTAGCAATTATATAATAAAGATCACCTGCATTTATTCTGTAAATGTGATTGATCTCGTACAACACATTATAAGACTAAAGACTGTGACAAACAATATCTGACAAAATGTTTGCACTTATTTTCTAAGTATAGTATGCAGAAGATCGTGAAGATATGATCATATCTGCTGGACTACTCCCAGCTGATAAATAGTAATTTTCCATCATCTTTTACTTAGGTAATATTGATACTCTGCATGAGTGAAAAATTGTGAAAGAGCTTTTATCTCTTTGAAATTTACTACATTAAATAATATGCTAAATATAAGCATAGTAAAACGCATCCATAGCTTTTCAAATATACTCCTTTTAAATGATAATGATGTTTAAATACATATGGTATCATACCATGAGAGATAATACATTGCTATTTTGGCTAATAATAAAAGTATAGATATATTCTTTAGGAGCTTATACTGTTCTTTCTAATATATATTTGAACAAGTGCTCTTTGTATCCAGGAACAAATATTTGACATATCTTAATATTTTGCTGTTAACACAATAAGCTATATAACATGATTGCATATTTACACATAAATCTAGTACTAATCTTGGATTGATATAAATAAATAATTCAGTCACACAGGCATATTGTCCTCAGTCCTTAAATCTCCCATAAAATATATTCATGTTTAAGATGTAACAAATAAGCATGTATTTTATTAGAAATACTTCAACATTCACAAATATTTTTTTAAATTATAATTTCAAACTAGATGTTAGAAAAATTATATTTAAACAAATCCCTAATAAAGTCACACATTTATGTATATTTTCAATTTGTGCCTCATCATGAAAGACTATAATCTTACTTTCATAATGAAACAAAATTAATTGAATTTGTTTTTATTTCCAAATAAATTATTTATAATTATAATTTGTTTTTTAGTCCTTATAGGTGTAATAAACTTATTCAAATATCAATATGTTTTGCATAGCTTTAAAGTTCAAATTATAACTAGGTCATAAATAAATATGTACATATATTTTTTTTAATTGAACAAAATTATTTATTGGATTATAGTCCTTTCCCAACGCAATTTCTTAGATTCACCCACATGAAGAAGTGAACATTTTGCTAGCATATTAAAATAAAATTGCAGCTTCATTGTTTCTATTTGATAATTCATATCCTGATCATTTTTGTTATTTCTGTTCTAATTACATTTCAGAAATCATCCAGGAAGTTTTTGAAAATAGAAATAAGGTTTTGGAGAGAGATTTATAATGATTATCTAGCCAAATCTTTTTAGGTTTCTACCTAGTCACAAAATTTTACCTACTTTACTTATTGAGCTTACTAGCAATTAAAATGAACTAAATTATTAAATAATACTGCATTACAATATAAAATCTGATTTTAATAAATATAAAAAATAGATAGTAATAACATTTATTTTAATAGAAATTAACTGTAAATTTTGGCCTGTGTTTTCAAGAGAATAATTATTTTATATTAATTTAAACACCAAATTATAGCAAACAAATTTTATAATTAGTTTAAATTGTGACATAATATTGATTATTATCATTTTTGCAGTGACTTTAAATTGTTTACACAGAGGTTAAACTCTCCATATAGTAGCGCCACCTATGAAAGCCAAAGTGGTGGAGCTACTGTATGAAGAGTTTAGTTGCCTATTCATATAGATTTCTTTCTCATCAAGCAATATTTAAATTGTTAAAAAAAAAACAAGTTAAGTTATGTATAATGGGTTCATTATTTTTTTAGATGATAGACAATTACTGTAAATAGTATGTTTACAGAAAAGGAATATAGCAAGTGTAGAGATTAATAAATTGATTTTCATAGGAATTAAATTAATTCTGCTGTATTTGTTTTTTTGGTTTTTTTTCATCTATATATAAATCAATAATCCATTTCCTGCTAATGTATGTATTATTAATGATTAATAGATCACTTGCGGTTTAATAACGTTGTGTGGAAAGTAAACAAATCCATTTAAATTCATGTTAATTTAGTATTCAACTCCCATTCGATCAACTGAATATTATATGACTACTTACTTAACATACACATTGTTACATGAACATATATAAAGATTATAATTTAAGTATTGTATTGAAATACTACTATAAAAAACCGACAGATAATTAACCACAGACTTCTAACCATTATTAGTTTATTATTTTGGCTGCTATTTATTTACGTCAATTACAGCATTTAATTTAATAAAAAAAACAATCTCAACATTTTCTTGTCATTTTAATCTACCCATTTACAGAAGTTTCCCCAGGATGTAATTTCTGTTTATTCTAAAATTTAAGAGTACTTTTTCCAAATACAGTGGAGCTATGATATCTGACACATTTGTTCCTTTTTTTCTAGCATATATATAACAGATAACAGCTCATATTTGTAAGCTTTTTTTGCCGAATGTATTGCTTACTGTGTGCATGTATATAATACAGATGCTTTTGTGATGTAAAGTATGAATATATAAATTAACAACGTAGTATAAGCATTTTTTAAAAATATATATTTAGTGAAAGAGCATGTTTAATATGTAACTCTTTATATGTTCACTCATTCACATACACCCAAAATAATAATAATAAACTTATTATATTATATCTCTATTTTTAAAATTAATATAAACAATAAAATCTCATCATACTCACTTTTTAAAGCTGTTGAATGTATCAGAACTCAGTTTCATCATGAATGATATTCTTCATCTTCAATAATTTTTTTCTTATGAAAATATAGTAGCAGCTTTGTTATACTATGGACATGGTTTTTGATGCCAGGCAAATGTAGGAAAAAGTCATAACTAAAGAAATGCTTTTTATATTGCTTTTATTAATTTAACCAAGGCATTTTAAATAGTTTAGTGAAAAGACTTGTAGAAATATTTGAATTATCTTGTTGGTCAGATTTTCATCCACTTTTTTGAGAGACGGAAGCAGGATTTCTTTTTATTTATAGAGTTGGGACTATTATTGATGTGTCATGCCTCCTTTATTGGGCACTTAAAATCATTTATCTCAATGCACACAATGCTGGCTGATGTAGGCTCAAATGTAAGATCGAGCTTGTTTTGGTGCTCAGAAATATGGATTTTTGGTCTGGATTAGTTTTAGCCCTTTTGTCAAGGTATTGATGTTGGGATAGTCTTGTTACTAGGCTAGTGCATTATTCTCCAAAATAAATTGCATTGCAGTCAGTTTAAATTACACAATCTTGTATACAGTATGGCAGGTAATTTTCAATGGAAAATTTGTCTTTGGAATTATTAATCAACTATTTATCAATAATGGACTATGGAGGCTGATCTTATATAAATATGAATATATTTTATTTATATTTCTGGATACTTTAGGAATATAGGGGAGCAATATTCCAAGGCTTTTTATCCGATGGTATAGATCTAGATCCAATCTTGTTGTAAAATTTTGTTTAGAATATTAGTGAATGTCCTATATTTAAACCCAACAATATATAACACATTATTATACTTTTCAGTGTTAGACTTGTGGTCTGATTCTAATATTAAAAAATATATTAACAAATTATTGAGTTCCAATATAGAACATTCACTAACATTCTTAACAAATTTTACAACAAGGTCAAACTAAACCAATATCATCTAACAACAAGTTCTGGATATTGCTCCCCTATATCCCTAAAGTATCTAGAAATATAAATAAAATATGCTCAGATTCATATAGGATTACTCCACTATTGGTAAATAGATTGATCAATAATTCCAAAGATAAATTTTCCACCAGACACACCCACCCACACTGTTTACAAGACTGTGTTCACTCAAACTGGTTACAATTTTAATTTATTTTGGTGAATTATGCATCAATCTAGGAACATGAGTGTCCCAACATCAATATCTTTATAGAAAGACTAAAACCAATCCAGATTAAAAACACATATTTCTAGAGCATCAAGACAAGTTTAGCCATACATTTGAACCTACATCAGCCAGCATCATGTGCATCAAGAGAAATAATTTAAAGCACAAAATAAAGAAGGCATGTCATATCACTAATAATCCTAACTGCATAAATAAAAAGAAATCATGCTTCACCCACTTTAAAAATTGGGTGACTTAACTCATGTGTATTTATACTTCCCACCCTTCTATTCATCAGTCATTGCTATGAATATAATATCAGATCAAGATATTGAAAGTGGCTTAGTATAATATTATAACAAATGTTGAAACTTAACCTTTTCTTACCTAAGTGTTCCTAGCACTTATAATTTAATTGAATTACAAATAGTCTAAGAAAAATTAACAACATATTACTTTATTATATTTATGATAATATATAACAATTTATAGGTGACTTTTTGAAAGTACAACAAATTTGATAATGGAAATTTTTAACTTGAACTTTTAAAAGCAAAATAATAATTTCATCTTTTTGGATTTCAAAAGATTACCGTTCCTTTCTCTTACATTTAAATGGACATATTAAAGTCTTATATACAATGGGTCAGAGTGACTTAAGGTCAACATGGATATAACAACATATTGGCATCAACAAGAGCTTTGAGCATTTCACCCTCTGATTATCAATAATATGGATGGCTGAAGAGTTAGAAGGTGGAGAAGATTGAAACCTGTCTATTAAAGTTTGAAGATTGTTATCTTAATATAAATTGATTACATATGTGTGTGGGAGATTATAACCTGGACTACTGGTTTAGCATAAAATATGTATATTAGAGATCATTTATCTTGTTTACATGTATGTGGTCATTGGGTCTTGATTAGATAAGATGAGTGGATAACTTAAAGGAGCTTATTAAAAATCTGTAATTAAATCTACAGATATTTTTCATGTTTTGCTTTATTGAATCATATTTTAATAAACTCATGTTTATTTTATTTTATTTTTTAGATTAGATAGTTTTAACTTGAGAATGTGAATCATTTTAAATATATTTTGATACTTTTTAAATAGAAAGGTAGAGTTGTAACACAGACTTATCTGCATTTAAGAAATTAAAAGACCGAATTACAGTGATGTAACTATATCAATAAGTTTTTGTATATAGAGAAGTCATTCTGGTAAACACATTCTATGGAAATAAAACATGGACTCTATTACTGTAATAATTTTATTTAAATTATTTTATTATATTTAAAGATTTTATTTTAAAATGTTTTGTATAATTTTCAAAACAGAACGCAAAATATATGAGCCTAATTACTAAACTTACTGGATGTTATAATACTATAATAAAAATATATTTATTGAAATGGGTATGTGAAATGTTAAAAACAGACTTCCTAAAAACTATTTTGCAAAGGTTGAGTACTGTGTTAAAAAAAGAAATAAATCTCTTTTATAATATAAAGATCTTCTAAAGAGATGAAAGATAATTGCTTTCATATAGAAATATATGAAAGGATAAAATATTATAGAGTACTAAAATTAGTCAAAGGGTTGAAGTTTATTGCAGAAAAAGTAAGACATTTTAAAAAAGTATCAACTGATATTTGTGCTTCTTAGATTGCTTTATCTAGTCATTGCAAAAATCATTCATAACTTTGAATTCTTTATATTTCAATCTGTATTTTTTTACTTTGAAATTAGAATTGTCATACATATTTAGAATTGACTGCTAATGATAATGATGATTAAATATATGCATAGAATTGACTGCTAATAATAATGATGATTAAATATATGCATAAAATTATTATAGGAGGGTGCAGTCATATGCCAGTAAACATTAAACATTTCCATATTAGTAAAATTGTACATAGCTATTCTTAACTAGAATGTAAAACAGAAATAGTGACTTCTCAAACTTTCACTACTTGGAAATTGGAAAACTTTTTTTCCATTGTCCCAGTGGAAGAAGCTTTTTATAATGTTATAGCCCTGGAACATGCTATTTAAAGCCTATTTAATCACACATTTGTCTGTCTGTCTGTCTGTCTGTCTGTCTGTCTGTCTATCTATCTATCTATCTATCTATCTATCTATCTATCTATCTATCTATCTATCTATCTATCTATCTATCTATCTATCTATCTATCTATCTATCTATCTATCTATCTATCTATCTACCTACCTACCTACCTACCTACCTACCTACCTACCTATCTATCTATCTATCTACCTACCTATCTATCTATCTATCTATCTATCTATCTATCTATCTATCTATCTATCTATCCATCTATCTATCTATCTATCTATCTAGGGTTTTCAACAAATACACTACCTTTAATGTGAAAATATAATATAAATAAACCATTAACAATCAAATGCACTTTTGGTAGCAGTACACTAGATTCATGATAATCACCGAATCTGGTAGTACTGCCATGTTTAATTATTAATGATTTATATTATATATTCTCTAATTTGCACATTGAGGATAAAGTGATATATATATGTATGGACAATAAAACCTATATCACTATTCCACATACATCGTTTTTCATTTCAATCATTTGCTATAGCTAATAATTTATTTTTTTCTAGTTCCATGAAATATAATAGAATGAAGTTTTAATGCATACTGCATATTGAAAACTATGTGGATGTGTGATTTCAAATGTGATATGTCCATCGTGCTTGGTTATCTATGATCGTTATTTATAAAAGCTCATTCGATTATCTCCAAAAGAAAAAAAACTATATGACAGAATTTGTGAAGATAAAGAAGATTCAGAATTAGAATGTGATTCATATATATATAACAGTACACACGCACATATGTATAGTATAAATTATCAATCTATAATTCTGATAATGAAAATATTCAAGTAAGAATGTGTGCAGCGCAGAATTAATGTAAACAAGATGAGATGAAGTATGGCATGCTGAAACTATTTTTGTTGTAATTACGATGATTAATAATGCAGTATTGTGTTGTGTCACGGCAGGCATATGGGAATAAAATAAGACTGCATACTTATGCCAAAGACTGATTATTTTGTAAAGAAAACTCAACTGCGATTTTTTTTAATTATTATTCATACGCATGCTGTTAGATTGGAGGTAATGGCTTGTATAAACTAGTTGAGCCCTTACTTTGTTTTAAATATAATTTTATTTGAATCAGCATTTTTATTTTAGTAATTATATTTTATTTCGAAATATTTAAATTTACATATATATGGTTATAATAAGTTTTATTACAATTAATTTATAACGGATGGTTTTGTTTTCTAGTTTCCTTAAATATAAACTTAATTTTTCAGTCGTAATTTTATCCAGCGTTTATTCGCAATATTAATCCTTCAATAAATATAGAATTAATAAATAATTATTTTTATATCTGTTACTCTTATAGTCTAATTGTTTACTCATCTTTCTACTGAACATGCGCATAATCTGACGTTTTTTTTTTTTTTTTTGTAATCATCTTACCGCTACATTTTAAGCTCATGTTTGTAGATATTGGAAAATATATATTCTCACTGCAAATATATTTTTGCCCTAATCAGGTTTCTTCAGTTAATTCAAGCCACTTACACAGATGCTATGTATTTATATGAATCATATTATAAATCTTAATTTACGCGTATCTTACTTTTAAATAATGCTTTTTTTATAAAATAGTTCCTTAAAAAATACACAAAGTTTAAACATCATTAATTAAATTAGACATTGCTGCACGACTATTTCCTTGAATATATCCATGTAGATGTGGTTAAACAGTCTCTAAATAGCACACTGCAACTTCTTATATGGATATTATGAAAAAGAATACATTACTCCTAATACTTGCCAATTGCTAATTGGTAAGAATATACGTGATTTTCTAATCTAGCTTTACCCTCTAGCCAAAAAGGGTTAAACAAATTACTAAAAATAAATAATCAAATGGTTTATTGATCTGGGGTTTAGAGAAAACGTAAATACTGGAAGTAACAAAGCTGGCTGCTATTCACCGATCTTGATCTCCAGGGTCTGTCATTTTATCACTACACTAAACCACACACAGATTAGAACCTGACAAAATATATACTTGACCTGGATTCAAATACAGGTCATAGAACATAGTAGTCAGACAAGTTACTGTTGAATCACAGATATGTCTATTATATATATATTTTAAGTGTCATAGCATCGGCTGGGATGCTAACCCGCAACCCGGGCAACTGCCTGCAAATGCAAGGCCGTCGCGCTGATCTCTCGACCACCAATGCAAGACACATTATATTTTTATATGAGAATTGTATACCTTTCTAACTATTCATGCATACCAATTTATATCTTTTGTAATCATTCTTACTATTACTCCACTTTTTTTAAATATATTCTTTAATCTATTAAATAATTTTATTTTGCAAATGTATCTTTTAGGAATGGTTAGACATTTTACTCTATAATCCATTTTAATTTATACTTCCCTCTAAGGATCTCATTAGCAGATGATATAATAAAATAAGTTATTAATACACTAAAAACTTGTTCACTTCACCTATTTTGTATTTATCTATTAAAAAATATTGTTAATAATTTTTCTCTAATTAAATATTATTTTAAAAATAATTAACAGAAGAATTTTTCTCAAGTACAGTATTAGAAATAAAAGTTTTTAGAGAATTTATTTTTTCCATAAATGCAGTCACTAATCCATAAAAAGTTTTACAATACAAAAATAAATAAGGAGGATGGTCAGTAGTTCAAGTCAGGGTCAGGTGATTCTCAATTTTTTTTCAGGTTAAATATTAAGATTTTTTTTTTTCCATATGTCATAGCATCGGCCGGGACGCGAACCCACAACCGTCTGCAACCAACTACTTGCTTGCATGGCGGCTGCGATACCTCTCGGCTAACAACGCAAGACTAAATATTAAGATTTTTCTTTCAAGTAGATAATTTTTACACAATTCAGATAGTAATCCAGTATTGGTTGGTATCTAACTATTTATAGCTAAAGAGTAGAGATCTCTGATTCTTCTGATTATATCAGGTGACTGTTGTTGTATTGACTGTATAATATGTTGTCATCTTCACTACTGTTGGATGCAGAATCCATGGTTACCGTTATCTTATTTTTAAAATAGATATAACCATAGACAGAATGTCAAAGTGATATACTTAGCAAAAATATTGTTTTAAAATTAATTTCAGTTAAAGATATTTGGTTTTTAAATAAATAAAAAAGATCGAATAAGCTTTGAAGACAAAAATAGCTAATTATTTCATTATTGATACACAACTAAAAAATTCTTGATGAAGATGAAATAAAATAATTTAAAACTGCGATTACAATTTAATGAAGGTTCTTTATGCTTACAATCTAATGAAGGTTTAATATGAACTGCACACATTATTTCACTTATATGATATCCAAATATCTATATATTCAACAAAAAATATTAAAATTTGTAAATTGAATAAATTTTACAAGTCTGTATTATAGGACAGTGCTATAATATTTTATAATCACTACTGCAATCTTTTTTACTCCTTCTGTTTCATAAAATAAAATAATAGAGGCCCCATTAAACACAATTTTTTGGGTTCATAAATTTTTTTTAAAAATTGATATTTTTGAAGTTAACATATCATTATATTTTAAAATTTTATCACATATCATGTCAGAACTGGCATCCTTTCTATTTTTGAGATTATTTTTTATTTAAAGTAATATTCTTTATTAAAAACCAAAAAATTTACATAATTACAAAGGTTATTTTAAGTTCCTCTAACAACATTTCTTCAACTACTGTCATAATACTCAGGGTATTTTCCTTAGTGATTTACTTGTTGTCTTTTTTTACCTTACCAATACATTCTTAGACTGGAAATGATGTTTACCTACCATATTTCACATGTGGATAGAGCAGACCCTCCCCACACCGATTCTACAGTATTCTTTGGCCAATATTTTAAACATAGGTTAAAGTAATCACTCCAATCTCTCTCCAACTTTCTCAGCCAGTTGAATTTTTTATTGTCAAATACCAAAGAACATCTAATTAGCCATATTGTTTTTAATGCATGGATTATAACCATTGCATTATGCGGATTAAACCTAATCACATATTTTTTTATCATATCCTTTAGGTCTATTATTGGCATATGAAAGACTTGTGATCTCATATCCCTGAATGCCTGGCATTCCTCAAGCAGGTGCGTAAATGTTTCTTTTCTCTTCTTACAAAACATACACACCTCATCCAACCTCATCCCCAGCCTTTTATTAAGGTAGGAGGTAGTTGGCAGGATTCCATTTATCAGCTTAAAAATAAACTTCATGGATGATTGAGGTGTATATATCGAGTGGAATTTTTTAAAGAACACTTTTCAGTGAACAGCCCAACCACTCATTCTCATTTTGATAATCTCCTTTAGTTAAATCTTTATATTTTATTCCATCTAGACTTTGGACATTTAGATCATCTTGTAAATCTTTGTATGTTATAAATATGTCTGCAAGATGTGACCTTCTCTCAGCTCCCATTTCATTGTAAATTCTTATATCTCCTGTTAGAGGACTAAAGGACTGATCCTTCATTATATTCAAATATGCCCTGGCAGTAATAAAATTAACATAAGCTTTTGGATCGATTAAGTTAAGCCCACCTTTATCTATTGGTTGCTGGAGTACAGAGGTTGAGAGGAGGCTAGATTTCTTCCTCCATATAAACTTCTTTGCCATCTGTATAATCTTTTGGATAGTTTTGTTGTAAAGTTTCAACCAAGGTCTATAATAACTAAGTACTCCTATTGCAATTGCATTAAAAATCTTGGTTCTAATCACTTCATAGAGTTTAAAATATGGAAAAACTATTTTTGAGATTATAAAGATCTGTTTTAACACAGTTTAGCAGCATGTCTTCATTCAAATTTGGGTGGAAAGGAAAAAGATATCATTAAAAGAAATAATTTGAATTCTCTTATTATTATTCAAAGGATGATCAAAATAAGCTCTCCATGTGTACAAAATATCAACATTATTATATAAAAGAGTATTCATTGATTTAATAAGATTATGATATAATTTTTCAAACCATATTTTATATTTAATATATTTAAAAAAGTCTAAAGGAATCATAATCAGAAAATGATGTTATCATCACAATTTTAATCTATCAATCATTCTTAAATCTTTTTGCCAACCATTGAACTTTAGATGCTTATGAAATTCTATACCACTTTGTTGATTTGCAAGCAATAATACATCAACTGTTAGAGAAACATCACGTGATCATCATTCTTTATGCTTACCCAAGCTATTTACACAGAGGCAAAACTCTCCATACAGTAGCGCCACTCAGTGCAACTCAGAGTAATCAATGGATGTAGGAAGGTTTGTGCATAAAATTTTTATTTAGTGCCTACTCATTCAATATCTCCAGACTAGTTTCTAGCTTCTATAGATGCTGAACTGTGTTCAGATCTATATGACTATACAAGCTAATGAACTTAAATTGAAAACATTATTGTGTTTTCATTTTGGACTTACAGCTTTACAATTAGCTAATAAGATAAAAGGTGGCTTCTGGAGGGTTGCATTAGAGCCTAAGATCTAGATATAATGCTCTCATATCCAAGGCTCCATACTGATGAAAGCCACAAGCTAGAAACTAGTCTGGGGATATTAGATGAGTAGACATTAGATAGGGATTTTATGCACAAATTTTCCTGCATCCATTGATTACTCTGACTTGCACTGAGTGGCACAACTGTATGGAGAGTTTTTCTCTATAATAGAGAAACAATCAGGATTATTAGAAAATAAATTTTCTTTTAAAATTAGTGCCATGTATTTAGACACACACGCATGCATATATATATATATATATAGTGACCTTCTGGTTTGGCACCAGAAATAGTCATTGTAGTAGTGTGGTGCTATATCAGTAATATCTGATATAATTCTCTTAAAAAAAAAATGAAATAACGTGAAATTTTTAAAAAAAATTTATTTTGACTTAAAACTGTAATCAATAGTAAGTGTCATTAAAAGATTTCTTAAATGTTTAGTGTCTTGTTTTGGGGTATAATCAGTAATAGAATAGGGGGGTGGCTTGTTATATGCACAATCAGTACAGTCTGAGTTGATACTTACTTGTTTTATTTGTTCATAAAGCAGTATTCAGTTTTGTTAGAATGATTTTCTAGTCCATTTGTTTTGTACATTTTAAATTTATAGCATAAATTTAAAATATGTTTCATTCATCATCATTCACATTGTCATCTCAGTCAGTATAGTATAATACCTATAGCATATTACTACTGAATATTCGTGCATTATCCAACTTCATTTTTCAGTCACATGTTTCATTAAACCATTAAATATCCCACATTACATTCAAATATTTAATTATATCAATAACGGTGTTAAAAAAAACTAACTTAATTACATTTTAAATAAATCAATAAATTATGGACAGGTGAATTATATAATGACAAATATTGTAAAATATTTTATTTATTAAAACAATTGTCATTAATTTTATTTTACTGCTTTAAAAACATTTAATTATTAGTTCAATATTTTTTTTTATTATTTATTTAAAAGACGAAATAATTTTTTTTTTCATCATCTGGTTTTGCATATTTAAGTAGGTTTGCAAGGGAAAGAAGCAATTGACAATCTTTTTCTGATGATGTTAACATTATCGTAAACAATTGGAAGAGAACAATATGATGTAATGATTATTAAAAAAGTTTATAAAAGGAATACTTAAAATTTTTACGAGGGCAGTCTATTTTATTTCTTCAGTCAGTCAGTCAATTATTCAAACTTTTATGAGGGCAGTTATAGCTAACCAAAGACAGCTATAACTAGTTTATTTAGAAAAGTTTAATAGTGAAATTATTTTCCTCTTCCAGAGTGCAAGTTAAAATTTTAAATATATTATTTGTTTGCGACATGTGTACTTAAAAACCACTAAAAGATACGTCAATTTGCTCCCAGCTGATTATTCAAATTGTCCCAACGTTATGCTAAAGTACACGTTATATTCTATTATTCAAGATAAATTATTATTTAAGTAATGGAAATGCTTAATAGGACTGTAAAATTGTTTTATTTAAATTTAAAATTAACAGGGAAGGATAAAAGAATATTTGTTTATTTTATAACAATTAAGTTTTTAAGCTTTAATTATACTATGAAGGGAACAATTGCCACGTGCTTCATTTATGTGTGTGAAAAATGTGAACTGTCATTGAATGTTCTCAGAACTTTAATGAACCAATTTCATGCCAAATATAAAAGAAAACTCAAAATTTAAAATATACACAAGGAACATGTAATTTTATTGTCATATATATTAGAATAGCGGCAGCATAATTATTTATATTTTTACCTTTGGAAAAGAAAAATATAAGATTAAATATGTCATTAAATGTACTTTAATAATTATTTGTTCTTCTAGACTAGTGGGAAGAATGAAATTATAAATGGATAAAGTTATGTGACATTGTTGTATTAATATTACCAATGAGTTTATCTAAATAAATATTATTAATTGAATAACTACGTATATTTCTGAATGGCTTTATGATTGTGAAATTAAATGTTAAGTATATCGTAGGAATAAAGTACAAACTTCTATTTTACTTGCATTATGAAACATATTGTTTAATTAAGGAAATTTATTATTTACAATGTTAATAGCAATTCATTAGTTGATAACTAAAAACATTGAATATGCTCTTATGGATTCATTAAAGAAAAATTATATTGTGTCATTTCTCCTGCAGGAATTGTACCATTCTGTGTTAATATTTGTCTTGTGCAGTATAATTATTTTCCTATCTATTTGAAGACATGATAAGGAAAGTCATGTAAAACTATTGGTAAACTTTTGTTTCGTCTAAGAAGAAGAAAGAAACTTTATTATTATTATTTAATAGCATATTAGATAGTATTAGTTAAGGGATGTTTTATTATTTTAAATATATTTATTATATGTATTATTATTATTATTATTATATTTCCCTTCAAGAATATCTCAAATAGCATAATATAAAAATACATTATGCTGGTAATTTTATTTTTATTATTGTTATTATTTTAATAAGATAAGTTTGGTTGTGCATGTGTTAATAATCCACGCACATAATAAATGAATGGAAGAGTCCATTCAAAAGGGTGAATAATTATTTAAAAAAAAAATTATTATATTAAATCTTACCGAATATATTTCTTTTATAAATTAGAAAACTATTATTTTCAAGAATTATTTCAGCTATAACATACAATTTTATTATTTATTTAGGTTCAATTTAACTACAGATTCATGCCAATATTAATGTATTATATTATAAAAAAAATTATTCATCTTGCTTTGTCCATAGTAATTAGTATTTTATTCTTCAATTGTTCTTTGAACATTACCAGGTCCTAAATATTGTCAGATATAAGATATTTATTCTTTATTAATTCTAGCAGTAATAATTAATATTTTAACAGTAATTATTTGCTTACTGCGATTTTAAATGGTCTGTATATCACATGCTTATATGTGTGTGTGTCTATTATTAAACTTATTTATAATTATATGTAATTGCCAGTGAAAATGATTTTAAATCAATCGGATTTGGAAGGAAAAGAGGATCAATCATTTGAAGAATTAGAAAGTTGTTTAAGAGAAAATTATTATTTCTTTGTTATGACTGAATGATAAGTATTTTGTGGCTATATGCTATAAAGTTCATAACATTTATAATATTTTATGGGATTGAATCAGTGCATTGGTTAGTTGAATATTTAACATGGGTCGTTGCCCAGTGTATTGTAGTGTATAGAATTGTATATTCCTTTTCTTATCCATGTATTGGAGTATTTTTGATAGGAGTGGATTGAATCCTCCTTTTATATTTAATATATTGAATTAGATGTGTATGAAGCCAGAGATGTTATATTACTGATTTTCATTTGGTGATGAGTTATTCCACCAATTATTTAGTCTTAAAGATAGACTTGGAAGTTATTGTGGTATTTACCTGATTTGAAGTATAGAAATCTTTTATCCCATGTGTATTGGATGTTTTCCAGCTTATGCTATAACCTAGCGTTTGATGGTTTATGATAAAAAGGAAGAATAAAAGGAAAATATAGTGTCTTATAAAACAGCTGTATTGTAGTTAATAAATAAAGATTGATTGATCTTCACTTCCAACCGTATTATGATTATATTGAAATATCATAAGCAAACCGATTAGATTGATTAACATTATTTATTTATTTTCGTTGACACACAGCATAATACAGATTCATGCACAAATTGTTAATTTTGATATTAAAAAATTCATTATTAATGTAGAACTTTACTTATCATGTTAAAACATTTTGTAGTAATTATTTGAGTTTCATCTCATTGATTTTTATCATTTAATCATAATTTGCATAAATAATTAAGCAAAGATAGGACATTAGTTAATGAATACAAAGATTTACTTTATTTTGGCAAAGCAGAACCTAATTATCCAATAGAATACTTTACTTCAAAACTACAAAGGAAAATACCTTTAATTAATAGAAGTATTTATTTTCTTTGGTAAGATGGTCTAATATTATTCTTAGTTTAAATCCTCTTATTTTAATTTTATTTAAGATATTTTAAAGTAACAATGCAAAATCCTAATTTGTTCAGTAATTAGAATATTAATCTATGTTGTTGTTATAAACTTTTAGTTAGTAAATGAGTGATATTCAGCAAAAGGCTGAATAAAAGATATTTTAGTAAACAGTTACTAAAAGTGTAAGGTCATATTTATTTTGTTTTATTTTTGTATAAGTCTATCAGAAATCACTGATAGCTAAAGAGACATTTCTTTATAGTAAATAATAGGGACTTATTTAATTCATTTAATGTTTCAAATAAAATGTTTACCAATCTATCAAAATGTTCTGATGAATGAAATATAGTAGATGTAAAAGTTAATGAATCATGTATTATATCTTCTTGTATAACCTGTACTCAATAATATTAAATCCCTTTGGAATTTGTGTTAATAACAATAAAAGAAAAGTAGATGTTAATGTAACTATTTTCTATTTGATTAATAAATATTTTGTTATCTAAATTTGTATTTGAAGTTTCTTCTATAACATTCATTCGTGTTTCACTCTTCCACACATGCTTATACATTTATTTTATTTAATGTAACATAATTGTATTTTATTTAATTATAATAAATCTCAAGATATGATGATGTTAATTTTCTTGATTCAAGCACTATATGAGATGCCAATTACCTACTGATCATTTTTAAAAGAGTTTTGTTATTTAATTTTTGTTTAGATGATGAATTGAAATCAAAATGTGCCCGATTTCTTTCATTATCTAACTGCAAGTATCTAATTAGGGTATTGTTTGGTTTATAATATTATTTTCATAGTGTTAAATAATAATTTGAGGGATAAAAATGTTAGATCAAGCCATACCATAAGTTAATTCCCTGAGATCTTCAATATATAATTTAGATTAGATAATAAATTCATTTAGCCAGATTAGAGTAGTGAGTAATTAAAATTTAGTAGTGATAGGTTTAATTTGAGTTTAGATCTAGTGAATTATACATTACAATTTCTAAAATATTATTTTTTATTTTATTTTAGTTATTAGTTTAATTGTATAATATGGTAGAGGTTGTTCAATGCATATGGATGATGGGAGGAGGTGAAGTAGAGAGAGTATTATTAGTTAATTTTAGCTGGTAGAATTTTACCAATTTAATTTTGTCTAGCATAGGACTTAATAGATGTTTATTCCTATTAGTAATAATATTTTCTCCCACATCTAATGTACATTGTACATACACCTCTGTATCCCTCAACTGAGTTAGTTTTAGGTGAAAGCTTTAATTAAGAGCCTCATGAATAGATTTAGGTAAAGTTAAATAAATATTTTATTCTATGATCCATAGAATTGGCGCCCTGGGTAATTGTTAGTGTTAGTGATAGGTGTGAAGGGTTACAATATATATATATATATATATATATATATAGTTCTCATTGATATATATATATATATATATATATATATATCAATGAGAACTTGGGATCTTAAAACAAAATGGTTATACATCTAGCAGTTATCTTTAACTTTTTTATGGTCAAGTTAATAGCTTAAAGTATATTATCTCTCTCCCTCTAAGATTTTGATCCCAAGTCAACCTAGATATGATACCAGATTTAAATATTGTACTAATTTCAGTTCTATTCTAATTGTAGGAATCTTTTTTCTGTATCTAAAAATGTTTAGTATCAACAGTTATTAAATGCTTAAAAATTCCAATTTTGATTTTTAGGCTTATTTGTTTTTGAGACTGGAATTCTATTAAGGGATGTGTTATGACTATGAGTAAGTCTTTCTGGGAAAGTGTAATCCTGATAATATTTTTATATCATAATTTTTTTAGCTCACTGAAATACAGGAGCATTTCTTATTCTTCATTTTAATGGCATATATTGTAACCTAGAGTAAAGAAATAATAAAAAAAAATTGTTTACTATAATAACCTGACTGAATCAAGCAATGTTATATTGATGTTAATCAGGATTATTTTTTCCTGAGAACCCAAGAAGAAAAGACATTTACATTCATAACACATTCCTTCCAGCTTCAATAACAAATAAGTTTGAATTTTTGGTTCTTTAGTATTTTCCAACCCATGATGTATTACCCTGAAGCCATATCAGTCTGATCTTCAGATCTTTAAGATACCATCTCCAAGTGATTTGCGGACAAATGCAATCGCTAAAATTTGTCCACAAATCATGTGGACCCAGCACGTTAAAGATCGCAAGATCAGACTGATATGGCTTCAGGGTAATACATCATCGGTTGGAAAAAATAAAATAAAAAGTACATGCGTGCATCAAAATAATTTAGAAATTAAAAATAATTAAGTGTAAGTTTGATAATTTAGAAATTGAAAGTAGCTAAGTGTAAATTTTATAATTCTACAAATTTTTTTTGTAAATTTAAAATAAATAGACAAATAAAGAACACTTTTCCTGATTATCTGGCATTATTAATGGCGACCTGGACAATAACTTAAAACATACTCTATATTATGAATTTTTATAACAAAAAAAAAAAAAATCAAAAAAATGTACTTGCATTAAAAATTATCTTATCTTTACAACATTTCCAACGGTATTTACTTCAATTATTCACGTTAAAAATATATAAAACAAACAATTTAAAAATGTGTTACATTTTTTGACTGAAAATGAGAAAAGTCAGCTCATATCGCTGTAATGGGTGGGAGTGTTTTTGTTTTTGACATGCGAAGGCACGGCCAATATTATGCTCAATTATAAAATACAAAACCACTGACAACGCCAGACATTGTATTACTCTCATAGCTGTAATTTTTATAATTGCAGATGAATTTAAAAAAAAAAAAATTTCTGTATAATATAATTCAGAAATTAAAAATAAAATTAATTAATTGTACTTTTTATAATTGTGGAAGAATTTACAAAATAATATACATCAAAATGACATTATTTATTAGAAACAAAAATGAAAATTACTTACAAATAGCATCCACTGCGGTGGACTAGTAGCAAAATCACAAAAGACAGACAAATGACAAAATTTCCAAAGCTCTCTCCGATTTTTAAATCTCCCGGGTCAAAAAAATCCAAAAGTTGGATTAATCATGTCAGTGTCTTGGTTGACATGACAACGTTGTCATGTTATAATTGATGATGTTTGCCCGAAGGAAAATCGGTAAGTATAAAATGTCATCGGTTGAATAACACTAAAGTACCGAATTTTTTTTAGTCAAAAATTAACCAAGTAACATTTTCTATTAATGAATAAACATCAAATTTTTTACCAATAAAATTGAAATAGATTTATTTTTAATGTGAATATTGTTTTTAACTTAGAACATGTTAATCTATGATATACCCAACAATATATGCCTACAATTATTTATGTAATATTAACTGCTTTTTACATTTCACTTTGATAATAATAGCAAACTACTTAATCTCTAGATTCTATCTATTGTATGCTTGACTATTCAGTAATTACCAAATACTTTACGACCTTTATTATCTCCATTCTTGGATTAGTTTCTGGGTTTGCTTTTATGAATGAGACTTTGGACTCAAATATGACTGCTTGAACAGTTATTATATAGATCAGACTCCAGTTCACTATCTAAATATCTCAGTTAGTTTTCATTACCTCTTTTAAAATTTTGTATTTATTTCACAGCCCCTAGTGGTTGTTTAAATTAAACTTCTAACTTCTTATTTGAATAAATTAATCTTTATTTATTAGATTTTCACAAATTTCAAATTGTTTTTTAGAAATATAAATTTACAAATAAAAATTATTTAAAAAAATAATATTTCAACTTTGCAAAAATAGAAAAAATAATCAACTGAGGCATGTAGTCAGAACAAATAAATAGCTGTGTTTATTGCCATGACTACCAATAAAAATATTTGAAGAATGAAATAAAAATTGTTGCAACCCCATTTCTAAAGTGCAAATAAATTATTTTGAAGATTACATAAAGCAATGAAAGTCTGTTTTAAAATTTAAAATTTCACTTGTAATTATTTTTTAAATGCCAAAAGATAATTGTTATGCATCACATGATCACCACCTCTCATACTAGCACATAATTGTTTATAAACAAGGCAAAACTCTCCACATAGTAGTGCCACCCTGTGCCAACCAGAGTAATCAATGGATGCCAGAAGGCTTGTGCATTAAATCCCTACCTAATACCTACTCATCCAATATCCCCAGACTAGTTTCTGGCTTGTGGCCTTCGTCAGTGAGGAACTACTGGAGGGTTGCATTAGATTCTAAGATCTAGGTGCAGTGCTCTCAGATCCAAAGCTCCTCACTGAAGAAGGCCACACACCAGAAACTAGTCTGGGGATATTGGATGAGTAGGCATTAGATAGGGATTTTATGCACAAGCCTTCTCGCATTCATTGATTACTCTGCTTGGCACAGGGTAGCACTATTGTATGGAGAGTTTTGCCTTGTTTGATATTGTTATGATTATTGTTAAGATGTAGTTTTTCAGCCAATCACAAGTTGTTTGCCTTAAAGTTATTACTATTTCTCTTGAGTTTTCTTCTAAAAGCAAATACTATCAAATAAAAATCTGAGTTCAATCATAAATAATCTTGTAATATTTTACAAATATTTTTTTCAAAAATAAATTATAAATATGTAAACAAACTATGAACAATGTGTTTTCATTTTAAAAATGTAAACAAAAAAAAATTGCCATGAAACTCATAAGAAGTTTGAGCAGCATACTTGCGAGCACCAGAATCGATCCTGGGACCTTCTGATACCAAGTTAGATTTTCTACCAACTGTGCTGAACTGCACCAGATAATAAAATGCATATAGATTCATTGCTCTAGAGTTTATAAGAAGTTTGAGTAAAAGACTTGCAAGTGCCAGAATTGATCCTGGATACAACCAATCCCAAGTCGGATGCTCTACCAATTACATCAAACCATGCTCTTGCGAGCATTCTCAGGCCTAAGAACAAAAAAGAAACTACCAATTAATGGTATTGTTAGCTTCTTTATGTCAATTTTTTTTTGTGCACTGATATCTCAGTTTTTTTTAAAATTAATATATCAATGCTATTTTAGTTCAAGTTTTTGCTGCTAAATGTTAACAAAATGGGAAAAGGAGTGCTCAAAATAGTTACAAGAAAAATGAATTAGTCAAAGTGGTTGAAGTTCCATCAATCTACTATAATCTTATGCTCATGAATCTGAAAGGTTTAAGTCATCTTATATCCTTGGTAGGAATATTAATAATAACTGCAAATTACTTAATTTTTCAGTTTACCCATTATAGTAAATAACAGCAGTTCCCTACACTATTGCCATTTAATGTAGTTTTGAGTAATCAGTGATTGTCAGATACTTAACTGCATTTAAATCCCTACCTGGTCCTGATCTAGTTTGCAACCACATGCCATTGTGAAATCTAAAAACCACTGCTGACACTTCCAATTAATAAATGGCATAAATATTGAATAAAAGCACTTTAAATTTATATTTTAGAAATTATAAGCTAATAAAAATAATATGCTTTATTTTGTTATGGATTTTTAAAAAAAATTTACCTTCATAAAATATTTGAAATATGACGGGGTTGGCGATGCAAAGGATTGTTTCTTAAGATGCAGAAGTCTGATCAAATCAAGCTTATAATTTTCCAATACTAAAATATTATACTATATGCCCATATGAAATAAAGCATATTATTTTTACTAGCTTATAATTTCTAAAATATGAATTTAAAGTATTTTATTTAATATTTATGTCATTTATTGGTTGGATGTGTGAGAGGTGGCTTTGGCTGGTCTTTTAGATTTCAAAATGGCTGTGAGCACAAACTAAATCCACACCCCCTATCTGTACATTAGTTTCTGACATTTGCCATTACCACTGAACCTTTGGATTTCAAAGTTGTTTCACTTTGAATCCCAAAATCTTCTTGATAAAGTCAAAAGTGAGAAACTGATCTGAGAATGGGAATTTAAAACCAGTAAAATGTCTGGTAATAACTGATCACTCAAGATTACAGGAGGTGGCAGTAGAGAAGAAAATTATTCTTTTAAATTTTAACTTTCACCTATTACATAGTTTATAAAATCTTACATTACTAGGGATTTAAAAAAAATGTTTAATAACTTTATTCTTGGGAATTCATAAGAAGCTCAAATTCCAGAATTGTGAGTGCCAGAATCAGTCATGGGACCGCCTGATATCAAGATAGATGCTCTACCAACTACATCAAACCATGCAGGGCAGTAGTGATTAAAAATGTTATTAGTGGTAAATTAGATCTAAAAGGAAATTGTTTCAATTTCTAAATTCTGAAATTAAGAAAAATAAACATTTTATTAATAAACGTATTTAAAACAAAATATTCTATTTTCTTATTCTGATATTCTAATTATATTACAGCTGTGTCTGCCACTTTCCCTGCAAGTACAGAGCACTAAATCCATACTAATATACAATATATATTTATAAATGAACACTATGCAGAATATAAACTCATATATATATATGATTCCACCTCTATTGCTAAAAAGTTGCCTTGACAACAGTTTGAAATTCTTGATTGTTATCTATATTGAGATTGTCTAAGTGTTGACTTATGGTTATATATCTATAATAAATATAATGTCATGTGAAATTTACCAAGGCTATTTTAAATAATAATTGAATTGCCCTCTAGCTTCCATGTTCAATAACATTTTACAGTAAAAAAAGGGACCATTTCTTAATGTATTTTAGATCGTTTTATTTAAAGTTATCCAGATCAATAACAAACAGAGAGGAAACTTAAACTAGCCTTAATAAAAACTGGTTTTTAAATAACTTATATTGTTTGGAGAATCTCGATATCTCACTCATTTCTAAAACTCTATAATAAATAAACACATGTCATATATGTAATGATAAATAATATTTTAATATTGAATAAATATAATGTCATGTGAAATTTATCAAGTCTATTTTAAATAATAATTGAACTGCCCTCTAACTGCCATGTTCAACAACTTTTCACTGGTAGTTTACTGTATTTTAGATTTTTTTATTTAGAGTTATCCAAAACAATAACAACCAGTGAGCAAACTTAAACCAGTATATATATTTTCATAAAAATTGATTTTTTAAATAACTGGCTGTTATTGTTCTGGATAACTCTAAATAAATAAAAAGTCTAAAACAAAGTAAAAATGATCCATTTTCTTCCTGTAAAAAGATGTTGAACATGGCAGTTAGAGAGCAGTTCAATTATTACTTAAAACAGATTTGGTAAATTTCACATGACATTTTGTTTATTCAATATTAAAATGTTATTTAACATATTTTAGTTTGTCAATAAGATATCACATATATATTAATCTGGCAATAATTTTTGAATCTTGCGACCTTGGAAAATAACACTTGCATGGAATTTGCTAACAAACATAATTGATGACAAGTGGAATAAATATATCATGTGAAATTTACCAAGTCTATTTTAAATAATAATTGAACTGCCCTCTAGCTGCCATATTCAATAACTTTTTACAGTAAGAAAATGGACCACTTCTTATAGTATTTTTTTTATTTAGAGTTATCCAGAACAATAACAACCAGAAGCAAACTTAAAACCAGCCTCTATATTTTAATTTTAATTGATTTTTAAATAACTGGATGTTATTGTTTTAGATAACTCTAAATAAAAAGATCTGAAATACAGTAAGAAGTGAGCCATTTTCTTACTATAAAAAGTTACTGAACATGGCAGCTAGAGGGCTATTCAATTATTATTTAAAATAGATTTAATAAATTTCACATGTCATTATTTTTATTCAATATTAAAATAATATTTATCATTACATATGATATATGTTTATTTAGGTACTTATGTATTAGCCTAGCAGTGAAATATCACATACATATTACTCTGGCAATAATTTTTGAATCTTGTGGCCTTAGAAATTAATGTCTACATGAGACTTACTGACAAACTTAATTAATGATGACCTCTCAGTTTATTTACTACAAAATGATGACCTGTAACTTTATTTAATGGAAATGAAACAAACTTCTACAAACATGCATTTACATTTTTTATGAAAAATTATTTTCTACCAATTAAACTTATAAAGATTTATTTTGAAAAATGACCATCTATAACTTTATTTAGTGGCAATAAAAACAAACAACCATTTACAACATTTTGCAAGAAATGATCTTCTAGCAAGTAAACTTTTAACAATATAAATTTATTTCAAGTAGTAACCAAACAAAAAAATAATACATATATATATAACTATGCAATTCTGTCCATTTACAAAATGTTTCTTAGCAACTCTGCAATGGATTGAAGTTCCTTATGTTGAACCACATTCCATTATAAATGGCTACTCTCTTTTGATAATCATGAACAAAATGGCACCATTGTTTGTCCGAACTGTGGACATAAAGTACCATATTTTAATCATTTTCTTTTGGGGGAAAAATACTATGCAGGATCACTTAGCAAGAATTAAAGATTGACACTAAATCTAGTGTACATATTCCTTTCACAAGGTAATCAATTACTCATGTCAGCATTCTTTCATGACAGTACAGCATAGTTTAAATCATAAAATGATAAGAAAAACCAACATTTTGACTAATTTCTTTCTCTTTATCAGAATATTATATTCACTTTAAAAATGGATTAATTTATTTTTTAGGAGATTGCAAATGTGTTCAATTCAGTCTTTGTTTAGACATTTGTTTGTGCCAATGATTTTATCACTGCCAGACTAATACATAAGTACCTTTATTTATTATAGAGTTTTAGAAATGAGTGATATGTCTTTGCTCTACAAACTTAATAGCAGTTATTTAAAAATCAATTTACATTAAAATATATAGGCTGGTTTAAGTTTGCTCTCTGGCAGTTGTGTAAAAAGTTATTGAACATAATAGCTAGAGGTCAGTTCAATTATCATTTAAAATAAACATAATAAATTTCACATGACATTACATTTATTCAATATTAAAATATTATTATCATTACCATATAACAATTTATTAGTTAGAAGATTAATACATTGCAAATATTAATTTATGGATATATATAAATGAAATGTTATCCTGGTACATCTGGTATAATTTATTAATATATATAAACTGACGTTTTGATTAGATCACCCTGACCATAAACTGGGTAATAAATACTATAAAATAATTGTAGAGGCGCTGTAAACACTGATGTATAACAATAATGAGCAATCTATTAATAGAAAATAGAAATAATGATTATGAGAAGTTATTTTAGAATAACGACTTAAAAAAAAAAATCCAAATAGAAGGTAATTTGCATGTATCATCACGTTTGTTAATACATTATGGCCTTTTAACGATCTCAATGGCTTTTCTGATCTGATATTGTTAAACAGGGTCACATCTGTAGCCTGTGAAAATCTTGGGAGATTTTATATATATAAAGTATAATAAGTACTTGTTATATTTTCCATTAAAAGTTTTTAAATATTAATAAAGGCTTGCAGGGCCTATAAAAATCCTAAACTTTGGAATGGTATAAAAACAAAATATTGGGATTCAGAGTAACTTTCAAAACAACAACTTTAATCATATTATTTACAAGATATTATAACAAACATTTTAATTAACAGGTATTTTAAAAATAACAATAGTAATAAAATTATATACCCACATAATACAGTAACACTATTAATATTTTGGATATTTACAAAAAAAAACAACCTTTTCCCATAATATGGTGCTGTTGTGATATTTACTTTTATATATATCACAAATCAGGTGAATCTATTAGTATCAAAAACAGGTTTATTTAACTATGTTTACAATAAAGAAAAAATTATAAAATAACATTAAATTTGGCAATACATTTATAAACCATTAAATTACTTAATGTCCAATATTAATAAGATTCCATGTGGAATTTGCTATTAGGTGAGGAGCTAACTTCAAATCTCTTTCTTTGATATCTTTTAATTTTTGTAAAAAAATTAATGTTGGATCAGGTATAACAGACTTGAAGATTATGAAGCATCTGACAAACCATAGACAGAAAGTGATGAAAGTTGCACTTCTTATAATTGCAAAATCCCCATAAGCAAAACCTTTTATGAGTGTGTTGATAATTGGATGTTTTGGTGTATAAATTTTATTAATCAATATTCTACAGCCCTGAAGAGAGGAACAATTGTTGAAAATGTGAAATATGGTATCATCCTCCCTATGGCAGAGTGAGCAAACAGGGTCCAAAGATGAAAAACCTCTATACATCACAAGAAAGTGGCTTGTTGGAAGGGCATTGAGATTTAGCTTTAGAATAAAGTCCAAATATTTTGGCTCTAGATTACATCTTTTATATTTCTTTATAATGGCAAAGTTTGTACAGGTGAGAATGCTATGATCTGGGATAATTGTTGAAAAAAAAAGAAGATAGGCATCCCAATAATGAAGTTTCGTTGGTTTTAATTGAGTTAAAGGTGTGAGAATTTTTGAAATGTCAATTAAGACTTGTGTCAGCCAACCATCATTAATTGGAGGTGGAGTATCTGTAGGATGAATAGATAGAAAAGGTGAGTCATCAGGAAAAATCCCATTAAGTCTTGTAATGAGGTTATTTGATTTCTGTAGACAAAGAACATGAAGTGAATGCAGTGACAAGCCATTAAGTCTTGTTGGTCATATTTTAAAGCTTTATGCTTGATATTCAGTTTGAACTAATTATATTTTTTGTAAGTTGTCTTATCATTGTCATGCAGTATTTCTTCAATCTATTTAATGCTTTACTAAGTTGTTTATTTTCTAATTAGCTCTGCTTTTCTTATTTTTATATAATTATTGATCTTAGCTAATTATTTATCTTTTTTTTCCATTTAGGACTGTGAGAATATATATATCAGTTATATTGTAATGGTCAATGCACCACTTTTGTTGATTTTTTTTTTTTTTAAATGAAGAGGCATTCTTAGTTATTGCTGTATTTACCTAAAATATACATAATTTTTTAATTCAGCTTGTTAGTATAATTTTTTTTATTATTTATATATAACTGAAATATTTTTATACTGCATTAGCTAATTAGAAAAATAAACGTAAATTAAACATGAAGTAGTGGAGAGAAATCAATACTTACCAAAAAGTGGATAGCGAGGGTTAGAATCATTTTCCATTCTTATTTTTTGTCTTCTAGCTCCAAATCGAGAAATACCCATTTACCGGTCAACATTGGATCGTTAACTATGAACCGTTTATCTAAAAAAAAAATTTCAAGACTGTTGAAAAAAAAAATCTCAAATTTATTCGGTCCAGATTCGAACCCAATTCACTACCGTTGCACAAGGCGACCCTTATTATAAATATTTAATACAAGATTTTTTTTTAATGTTTATATTTATAATCGTAACCTAATTACAGCTCTCAATTTAAAATTATGTAATTTTTTTTTTAAGGTAAAACGAGTTCTGCATATATTTTTTTTACTATTTAAATCAGCAGCCTTGACAAATTTTTGACACCAACGTCTTTGGCTGTATTTTAATCCTGTAAAAGACATTTCTGTCTGAAGCAACGATAAACCACAATTAGCATAGCAATTAAGTTTTCTTTTTAATTTATGCAAAGTTTTGAAAACCAGAACATAAACAGGTTTTTTAAATAGATAAGACTTTTTATTTTAAATCAGGAAATAGATTTGAGAATTTATGATGTGAAAGGTTTCAAGTTCATATTTATTTACTATTTTCTATGCAGAAAAACTCACTTATTGGTCTATCATATCAGAAGAAAAAAGTTCAGGCCATATGACAAAAAACTTTTCACTTTTTGATAAAAATAGATTAATTATTTAAAATTTAAGACCAAAAAGATTTTATAATTTTATTGTATTTTATATTTTAATATATAAATTGTTTTTGCAGTACAGGCTTTTTCATACCTGCACTTCAATGTGTAATATATAGGGGGTTTGAACTCAGACTTTCACACGATCCTCAACTATCAAGTGTGTCAGTAGTATGAAATAGCATGGATAGTTGAGGGTCGTGTGAAAGTCTGAGTTCAAATTGTCTTGTATTTTGTATTATAATTTAAATTTGATATATTATAAGCTAATAATACTTAAATATTTAGAATAAAATGAAACCTTTTTATAAATAACCTCTTAGGAAAACAACATCTCCAATAGCCCTCAAAGAAGTAGGCAACACTTTCTAGGCTTGTTAATTGAGGAATGGTGAGGATTTTTGCATTTTTCTATCATTGTTTTACCCTCTGGCTAAAAAATCTAAATATTCATTTTTCAATTAAAACCGATAGTTATTCACCAAAAAAATCCTAAGCTAGTTGGAATAATTCCTAATTTTACTCAGTCCAGATGTGATGATAGTCATAAACCCGGAAGACAGCTAGCTGTATTACCACTGGATCTTAAGATTCTTAAATATGTTCAAGCATGTTTTTATTACTAACTGTAAATCTTAAGTTCTTAAATGGCAGAATTCTACTTATAATCTTTGACAAATTTAAAAAAAAAAAAAATCTTGAGATTTTAAATGAGTTATATTGCAATACATGGTCAACAAAATACGTATATTACAATATATGCCCATAAGCACATGTAGAAATAATGTAAAATGGATCATACCAAGCTCATAATTTCGAAAAACTAAAAGCTTATTAAATATGAATTATATTACAATTTACGCCCAATGAATTATATTACAATATATGTTCATAAATACTGTTGTGTATTCTAAAATGAATTTTTTCATATGTCATAGCATCGGCCAGGACGTGAACCCACAACCGTCTGCAACCAACTACTTGCTTGCAAGGCGACTGTGATGACCTCTCGGCTAACAACGCTTGTTATTCTAAAATGAATTTATATAAATAAATAACAAGTTAAAAGAAAGAAAAAACAAGTCAAGGGAAATTAACGATAATAATAATTAGCAACACATTTTTATTTGCACAGCTGTTGTTCCTTTCACAGCAATTAGTTCTTTGGCTCTCCATTGTATTAGACAATTTTTCTTTTTTTTATTTATCAAGAATTTTATTACTTATGTATTACATAAACCTATACACATAAAGTACAAATTTGTTCAGATAAGGGAAACAAAGCAGTCCATTATCTACTAATTAAGAATTTATATTATAAGATGAAGATCTGCTCTCCATTCCAGATTAATTAGTTCCCAAGTTGTTAGGCAAATAAGTTGTGGTGCTAATTTCACATCTCTATTTCTCATTGTCCTTAGTTTTTCTTTATCATTTCATTTAATAAGTTTTACCCATTTGCTTTCTGCTTTATTTATACAATCTTATCTTTTTCACAACTATTTTAATGTAACATATGTTTGCTAGTTTAATTATCATTTCACATTTACTTTATCTTTAAGCAATCTACTTTTGTTGCTCTCTACTTAAAATAACATATAATTAAGCTTTCTTTGTGTTTTCTTCTCTTGTGTTTTTCTGACTTCTTATCTTATACATTATTAAATTTAATAAATCCCTATTTTTAACCAAATACAATAAATACATGTAGAAATAATGTAAAATTGATCATACCAACTTTATAATTTCAAAAAACGAAAAGCTTGTTAAATACAAATTACATTATGATATATGCCCATAAACACATATAGAAATAATGTAAAATTGATTATACCAACCTTATAATTTCAAAAAACTAAAAGCTTATTAAATATGAATTATATTACAATATATTCCATAACCATATGAAATAAAGCATATTAATTTTACAATTAATAGGATTTTTTCATAGCAGAAAGAAAGTCTAATATTGCATGTTTGCTTTGTTTCATGTAGTTAGAAAAAGGTGGAGATAAGTAAAAATAGCATTGTTCACATTTTATCACCTGGCATGGTTATCAAATCTACAATTGATCATATCAGGTCCTAAATCTATACCTATTTACATCGAATTATCTTTTACTATCAACAAATTGCCAAAGCATATTAATTCTACAATTAATAATAAATCACCCATCATCTTAAGATTAGTCAAAAGAATAACTGTCTAAAATAAAAATATTAATATTACAATTAATAAAATATTAATAAAGCAGATTTTTCTCTTATCAAAATGAGTACTATTGTGTGTTTTCTCACATGCCATTATGAACAAAAGGATGCAGATAATAAAAACATGGAGATAATAAAAATTTAGCATTGTTCACATATGATTACATGATTTGAAAATGTCTATAAAAGACAAATTTTGATTCAAAATCTTTGGTCTTGAGTAGCCAAATTTCTTCTTTTTTGTAAGAGACATTTAATTTCACAACAACCTTCTTAAATATCATGTCTTGAAAATTGTTTTACTTTAATATTGCCAGTGAGAACCAAGTGGTTAACTTTTTAAGAGAACATGATCTTTTCAATGACAAAGATAGTAAAAAGCCATGCACAAACTATCGTCACAGCATGGTAAAAAATGGAGGAAGAACCACAAGAGTGGGTTCACACTATCCATTGCTGCAGGTGCCATAACATCTACTCTATTCATGCAGGAAATCCATTTTTGCACTACTCAGATGCTAGCAGCTGCATTGCAAGTCAGATAAGCTTATGAAAAATTCTGGATGGGTTTTTCTTCATAATAGATTTGCCAACCAGAACAATGATGAAGATGACCAGAAAATGTTTGGCAATGGTGGTCGACTGGTTTAATTTTTGTAGGGAAGTCTGTTCCCAAGCTGTATCTGTTAAGACAAAGGGACAGTTGATAGGGTCAGAACAAGAACTATTCAAATAGATGGAGTTTTGCTGGCCAACAAAAATATAACAGAGGAAGCCTGCTAAGTGGCGATAATCCATGTACAAGTAATGATAAAGCAGTAATCCCAATTAATAAAAAGAACCACAAGATCCAAATTGATGGACCCTGGGTTTTTGGATTAAAAAAGGGTCCTGACTGTCATTACCTTTCAGTGCCACATTGAGATACAGCTACATTAATTCCCATTATTGAAGGGAATGTGTGGCTGAGTCTGTCATTCAGATGAGTGCCAGCTTATGCAGATCTCGATGATAGGGTATTTCAATATTTTACTGTCAACCACTAGCAAAACTATGTAAATCCAGTGATGGGCACCCAGTCAATTGAAAGATCATAGCTTGAAGCCAAAATTAAAATATTGAAAAAGATGAGAGGTACATCGCTGGATCTACTATAATCCCATTTGGATTCAACTTTATTGAAAGATGAATAAAAACAATCTAAATGAGAGAGATTTATTCATTAAATTTCTCAAAGATGCTTATGATACCTACTTATGGTGAAAAGATTAATGGGTACCAGTTAGTGTTTATCTTATTTAAAAATCAATACCTCTTTTACATTTGAAATAATCAACAAATTTTTATTTATGTTTTTACTTTCTAGCATATATATTTTGACATGGACCTACTCTAGTAAAATTCTCTTTGATAATTAAAACTACTTCAATACTTAGTATTTTGAAATAATAAAATCTGTAATTATTTTACTTTGACTATGTTTCCATATTCATTTGTTGATGATAAAAATCACTTCGATGTAAATAGATATAGTTTTTTTTATTAATTTCAAGAGCCTGTAAGGACCTCATGTGATCAAGTGTATATCCAATAACCATGTTGGGAGATGAAATGTGAATAATGCTATTCTTACTTATCTCCATTTTTTTTTCTAATTACATAGAACAACGCAAGCATGCAACATCAGATTTTCTTTCTGGGAAAAAAAAATCCCATTAATTGTAAAATTAACATGCTTTATTTCATATAGTTATGGCATATATTGTAATATAATTCATATTTAATAGAATGTTTAGTTTTTTGAAATTATAAGGTTAGTATGATCAAATTTACATTATTTCTAATATAATTTGTATTCAATAAACTTTTAATTTTTTGAAATTACAAGGTTCGTATGATCAATTTTACGATATTTCTACATGTACTTATGGGCATATATTGTAATATATTTTATTGGGCATATATTATAATATAAATTGTATTTAATAAGCTTTTAGTTTTTCAAAATTATAAGGTTTCTATGATCAATTTTAGATTCTTTCTACATGTGCTTGTTGTATTTGATTAATAATAGGGATTTATTAAGTTTAATAATATATAAGATAGGAAGCCAGAAAAACAAAAGAGAAGAAAACACAAAGGAAATTTAATTATAGAAATGTTATTTTAAGTAGAGAGCAATGAAAGTAGATTGCTTAAATGTAAAATGATAATTAAACTAGCAAATGTGTGTTACATTAAAATATTTATAAAAAAGATAAGATTGTATATATAAAGCAGAGAGTAAATGTGTAAAACTGATTAAATGAAATGATAAAGAAAAATTGCTCAATACAATGGAGAGTGAAAGAACTAATTGCGGTAAAAGGAAAGACTGCTGTGCAAATAAAAATGTTGGTAATTATTATTATCCTTAATTTCTCTTGACTTGTTTTTTCATTCTTTTAACTTGTTGGTGTTCATATAAATTCATTTTATATTCTAAACACAACAGTGCTTATGGTCGTAAATTATAATTTTTTGAAATTATAAGGCTGGTAAGATCAATTTTACATTATTTCTACATATGCTTATGGGGAATATACTATAATTTGTTGGTCATATATTGTAATATAATTCATACTTAATAAGCTTTTAGTTTTTCAAAATTTATTCATTCATTCCATTTTTTACATTTTGGTTTATTAAATGACATGATTTGACCAAGCATACTTGTATAAAATTTGTGCTTTAATTTTTGAATTATTGATGTGCTTTTAGTTTTTCAAAATTTATTCATTCATCCCATTTATATATATATATATATATATATATATGATAAATCATGTGACTTATATATATATATATATATATATATATATATAAGTCACATGATTTGATCAAACATAGTTGTATGAAATTTGTGCTTCAATTTTTGAATTATTGATGTAAATTGTGATTTTGTAATGAACAGTCATATCATGACCATGTGTTAATTATTTGATAACATTTATTGCCTGGATGTGTCAGCGGTGGTTTGGGATTTTCTTAGAATTCAAAATGGCCATGAGAACACTCTAAATGAGTACCAAGTAATCTCTATAATATAAAAATATTCAATTAATGCAATAAAAGAGATAAATAATTTGCACCTGTTAGTTTTAACATAATTTGATCTGAATAAATCCATTTGATCAAAGGTTCTGATAACTCAAATAATAGATCTTTTATTTTACATTTAATGTTATGATTGACTAATATGTAAAAGATTTAAAATTATATAAATTAGTGAACCACTATATCATCATTTACTTTGAAAAGTCATAATTATGACAAAGTTTTAACTAAGTTAATTTTAATTTATAATAAGCAGCAATAGCAGCTTGCACAGTCATGTGGTGAACATGGCTGTCATTAGAGGATGATAATTAACATTAATGTAATATTAATTAATGAAAAGTTAGTTTGAGTGCCAATTCACTGTTCTCTATTTTACATGATATTTATTGAATATATTAGGCATCAAAAAATAATAAATCTATTAATAAAATCTATATGTTTTCAAATACCTCACCATCTCTTAGCCCTAAAAACAATACTTTATGCAATAGTTCATACAGAGTATTCTTGTATGGAAGAACTTCAAATGATCTGAAAAAAAATGTGAAGAATTTAATTTTTGTGAATAAAAAATTCATCTTATGTTTAAAATTCGTCTATATGTGTATTTATTTGTGTGTTGTTACAATCTGGATGAAGGAAGATGCGATCCAATTTAAACATCAAAATAATATATAAAAAAAGTTTTTGTTTAAAAAACAAAACAAAAAAACAAACAAACAGTGAAATGTTTAACCTTCATCACAATTAATGCTTGGTGATATATATATACTTCAATAACCTTTTAGTAAAACATTTACCTTTACATTTAGAAACATAAAATACTGTACTGTACATTAAATTTGAAAAGGATAATAACGGGTAAAATGTGTGTTCTTTCAACTTATCCAAATAAATTTTATTTACAAAAACAAAAAAAAAAAACTATTTTAAAACATGACCATGTATAGCTCTCAGGTGGAAAAATAACTGCTCAGCATATTATGAAATATATTTATCAATTTTAATGTTTGTTTACATTTTTTATTGGACTGAAGTTGTATATATTGATATAGTATAGTTCATGTCTCCACTCTATATAATTACAATGTTGTTACAACTATACATTTTCACATTTCTTGCATGGAAGTGATGATAAAATAATAATGAGAGAATAAATCTTTTTTTTTTTATTAATAACTTTATAAATTTTTTAAGTGGTTAAGTGAAACATGGGATGGTGATAGTGTAGATGTGGTAATCCACTATAGATTTAATTTTTTTTTTTCAGTATTACCTGGAGATTGGCGAATTTTAAAAAAAGAAGTTTGCTTGATATCCACCCATCTAGGAAAGATTGGTATGGAATAAAGATCGGATTTACCTATAACATAAGCACACCCTATGCAATTATTATACACAATTTGCCAAGACTTATTGACCAACAAGTGCATCATATAGCATGTCCACCAATGAAGTGGATTGCCCTCAGGAAATAATCTGGAAAGAAATATAATCCTTGATTTCAAATACAATTTACACACCTCAAGCTAAGACCATTTGGATGGGGTAAAGTAGCTGTTGCATCTTGTGTTATAAATTCATAAGATATCAAGTCCATTATGAATGATCAAAACTGTATGTTGTCTGAAGAACTATGGGAAGTTAAATAGTGGTGTGGCACAGCTGCTCAAAATTGTGGTAACCAATCAATATGTATCATGAAATTATGTTAAAATTAGCTGATCGCTTACGCCTTCTTGACATCATGACATAGCTGTGAAAACTTGTTATATCCAATCAAAATATGTTGAGCCCAATATAAATGCTCAAGACTGCATATAGTTTGATATCATATAGAACATTAGTTAAAGACGTAGGGTAGCAGCCAAACCTTGGGTACAACCGGTCCATATGTAACATGGTTTTATATATGTACTCTGTATTAATTTTCCTTAATACAAAAAAAAAATAAAATGATAAGGCTCTAAATGCTGTATCAAGGTAAAGAAGTAAACAATGGTCACCTGTCCACAAACATAGACAAAATATTATTACTATTTGTTTGAAATGACTCTTGCTTAGGTACTTTATCTTTTGGCAGAGAACTTCAAACATATATCTAGGAAATCAGTTACTTTTTCACAAGAACTTACTGTGCTATCCACACACATGTTTTTCTACTTTTTTAAAATCTTATTTGCAAATTTTACTTTTTAATATATGGTTTTTTTTGGTGAGTACTACAAATATTCTTACTATAGTATAAAAAAATTTATTTAATAACTCCAACTTATTTTTATATCAGTTAATAATGCAAGAGTTAAATTAACTGCCACATTGTTATATGTTTATCTTCCTGTTTTATATATACTTTAAAAATAAAAAAGAAATTGGATTTCTTTTGCCAATAAATAAATAATTTTAACTTCTTTTAATTATACTTCTATTAAAAAAAAAAGCACTTCAAACTAAATTTTTCATTAATAACATCAACAACAAAAAACATCTCTTCAGTTTATGTAATAATTTTTATACAATTACAATAACAGAATTCAAAATATAAACATTTTATATATACAATTACATGATTTATCTTTATATTTATTATTGCTTCTCTGTTTCTGGATCACTGAAATCATCCAAAAATCTTTCTTATTTTACTGTATACATGGAGTAAAAATAAATACTTCAAACTCCAGCACCTAAACATAAACCAGTAAAAATATTTTTTCTTCTTAGTTTTTTAAAGTCTGTAACCCTTTTGAAATTTTCCTGTTGAACTTTTTTAATGTAATCGATTTGTGCTTGTTTTAAATTAGGTAATTCCTTAGTAAGGTCAACTATCGGCATACGTTCATTGGCAGACATCTTGAAAGATGTAAAGTTTTTGTTTATATAATGCTTTTATGTAAACAGTACTAGCTGAATAAAAAATAGAATAATAACAAAGTAATCCAACTAAAAAGTAGAAAAAAAAAATCCCATGAATCTCAGTAAATTTGCCACCTTTGGAAAATATCAGTGATCTTAAGTATCTAGATTTGTTATAAAACAATTGGAAATTGCAGGAATATTGTCATTTCAAAAAAGCATTTGAGGCTCAAATAAATCATGAAAATCAAAAGACCTCAAATACTTTTATTGTTTATAATAAGTCTAGATTCTTAAGATCTCTGATATTTTCCAAGTATGGTATATTAACTGAAATTCAGTTTTTTCTACTTTTTAATCGATTTACTTTGTTATTTTTTTACTTTTTTGTCAGCCAGTATTGTTTACATAAAAGCATTATTATAATAAAAAAAAAGTTACATATTATTTTGTTAAAATTTCAAAAATGTAGACGTACAGTTGGAAATATGCAGAGATATAGCAAGTTAATAATAAAAATGCATATGATACAATATTAACAAGCAACTGTACATATAAACAAATTTGAAATATAAGTTTATACATATAAATTACTAATTAGATATAAACTACGTGTGTAGGCAGCATTAGCATTTACATAAAAAAGTTTACTTATTTAACTGAATAAATATTTTTTGAATATATATAACACAAACATATAAGCATTTTTGTGGTCTTCAATCAAGATAATGATAAGTTTACATGTCTGCTTAAATATATTTCTATGAATTTATTTGTGTCCCTGTATTAATTTGGATTTTAAATTTAAGATTTTCTGCATTTGTAATAAATAGATGTAATTGATTGATTGATGCCTGTCAAATTCTTGTGAAATAAAAATGTCTGTCATCTTCTGTTGCCAAGGTGATTGCCTGTTTTGTTCTGTGGGAACAATATTCTTTTTGTCTGTAAAATGTTTTGTAAACATTTATGTACAAGTATCAATTCAAGTTATATTAGCATTTTCATATAAAGAAAATTGTACGGTGTGTTGGTTGAGAGGCCATGTGATGCTTGAGCATAAAAGTGGCAGTTTTTGTTGTTGTTGATCCAAAGGTCAGTAGCTTTTGAGTCCGTAACTATCACCATCAAATTAAATGCTCATGACAGTTTTAAATGAATAATCAATGATGTAATTTATTGTTTTAATGACTTGAAATTTATAAAATATATGATTCAGAGTATTTTAAAATAAGTAATGGATCCAACAGAGAATACTTCATTGTTATAATATAAAACTTTTATCAAAGGAGTAATTAAAAGGTTTGAAATAAATGACATCCTCATTACTTTTAGCCACTAAAGCCCACTGCAAGTCAAAGATTTCTCTAATGATTCTCTACAAAAACAATCACCATAATCATCACATCAATTCTTTCACTAGATATTCATTTGAAGATTACTTGAATGCAATGTTATTTTATTGTTGTTAGCCTTTAATTGATAATAGATAAATTAATTTGTAAATTATTCATAGTAATACACTTTTTAAAAAATATATTTTAATTTTCATTTATATATAATACATATATTGTGAGATACTTAACAGGGTAAACTTTTATTTTAAAAAGATATCTCATATATTACTGAATATATAATTAAAAGATGAATTTGTGCAATGTGTGTGTATATCTTTGAAAAGTGAAGGAGGAATTAAGTAAGGATTAAAGCCAGTCAGAAATATATACAAATTTGGACATCACACTGGGCAAGAATAATTTGTATATTTATAGATATATATATGGATGGACAAAGTGATTTTGCATTTTTTTTTGACATTTCCATAACTAGTTATTTCATTAAGTTGCTATTTTAAAAGTAAATGACCTTAAATAAATTCATTCATTATTCACTTTTCGATTTAAATGCATAGCATATGGATTACTTTTTATATGTGTGTGTCATCTAATTTACTGAAAAAAGCTCAACTATTTCCAAATTGTTATGGAATGTGGGTATTAGGATCGAACAAATATTTAAAGAGTAGTCAGTCTGTTCAATCTGGAAATGGTGTTGGAAAGTATTAAATATTCCACTCTCATAGTTTCTACTAGCCAGTATTATTTTTTCTTCAGTCAAGAAAAATAAGTAAAAGTGATTATTGCTATGAAAATATAATCCACTGTTGATATCATATTTTGATAATCAAACTATGCAAATCAATGACAATTGGTTGTTTTTGCCATGATCTGCTTGCTGACTAGTACTGTCTTGGATGAATTTGATTTTAGTAATTAAGTTTAAATAGGAATATGTAAGCAGAATTTTTATCAGGCTTCATCAGATACATAATGGTATATCAACTATGTAGAATAAATACTATATATATATAATGAACCTTAATTAAATGTTTATGCATATTTTTTCCCCCATTTATTTTCTGTCTTCTTTTATCCTAAATTGCGCATCAATCATAAAAGTGGATTTTTTTTTTTTACGGAATCATTATTATTTAAAATGCTGCATTTTTGTAGCCATTAGTAATGAATTATGATTCAGACATTTTTATTTTTTAAAATTTTAATCATTTTATTTAAATAAAAAATATTAAAAAAAAAAACTTTAATAATTCTGAGAACTTCTGTTTCTTTTTTGGGGTGAGTGGCTGGGTAAAATATCTTTAAGGAAATTGATATTATTCCCAAATCCTTTTCATTTTGCTACTTATTCTTTAAAAAGGAGTTTTATTGTTAGTATATCTTGCCAATAAATTTTTTACTTACAGAAATCAATTGAAGTATAACATTTCTCCAAAACAAATAAAATTATTTTTTTTATTATTTATGCAATGCTGGCTAGAACAATTAGTAATAACATTGAAACAATGCAATACCAATACAGAAGACCTTTTCCAAAGTAAAATTAAAATATGGGATGTTCACCACATCCTAAAACTGAGCACTTACACTATTAAGCCAAAACTTGGACTATCAAATCAAAGACTCATCACATTATTTAAATACTGGGCTCTGGAGCTGAAATACCTAGACTATATAATTAAAATCAATCTAGAAACTATGCCCACCAATTGGTTTCTCAGGTATAAAAGATTCATAACCAAAGTTGAATTAATATGCCCAAATTGTGGCAAACAGTAGGAAACCTTTGACCATATTATTAAAACATGTATGGGTCTGGGAAATATTAAGAGCCTCATATATAAAAACTCAAAGATTGACTACCACCAAATTTTGGACCTCAAGCAATGCATACATGAGAGAGATATCCCTATCATTAATCTATCAGTCTTTATAACATACTCCATCTGGCTTGTTAGGTGCCAGAAGCAATATACCCTATCCCAACCAGATGAAGACCATCTCTTTATCCAAATAACTAATAAGATTAAAGAAAGGGACAAAGATACTAGCACCAAATTTGTCTTCAAAGAAACATGGAAACTATTCAAAAATCCACAACTAACAGGTGATATCAAATAAACAATGACCTGAACACTTATCCACAAGGCTCTTGGACTTTACCCAAGCAATTAATATACCAATCAATTCCAATATGTAATTTTCACAGTGTAATTGTACTACCTTAATAAATTATTATTTAAAATATAAAAAACTTTAATTATTACACTATTGTAAAATAGGATTATCTATTTTTTAAAAAAATATACTTGTTCACTCTATGGTGAGGCAACTGATAAGTTACATAGTTGGCAGATAATGAAATGATTTTCAGATAAGAGAGTTAGCGGAAATATCAAACATTGCCAAAACAAGAGTATTTACTGATGTCTTGTAGAATAAAATGTCAGTTCATCAAAGGCTAGATAAATATATTCCATATAAATAGCCTCTTCAGTCTTCAATTTTTACTGTTTTCAGTCATTTAAGTTAATGTAAGATCTAGAGATTGTGAGCCTCTTATACAATCAGCTATCCTCTGTACTAACTATAACACATTTTTATTCTTTAACTATATTTATAACTATTTTTATTCCCTTCCCTTTTTTATTTCTAAACTCAAGGCCTTGAGAATTAAAAAAGCAATGACAGTGATGGATTTAGTAAATTGACAATCTTTAATTTTTGTTAGAAACAGGATAGTTAGGGTGACCAGATATCCTGATTTTTCAGGATTTGTCCCTATTTTTGATTATATGTCCCAGTGTCCCCATAATGTCTTTTTGGGACCATTGTATGTCCCAATTTTCAAATATTCATAATTATTATTTGTCATACATAAATAATTCATTGCAAAAATGATAGTTTCTTGAGACCTCTGTTCATTTCACATTTCAACAGTAATATTAGAAAAACTTCAGGCAAATTTTAACACCAAAACAAAGACCATTATTATGTTTTATGGCACACTCTCACATCCAGCCTCACCTTGGAGCATACACAGTTGAATTTTTGTAGGCTAAAATTTGAATTGCACTAGCACCTACTTCGACTGACAATGTGGTTTTGCTAGTTCTTTGTTAATATTAATTTTCTGCAGTGATAAAATTAATAGGAATGTTAATAACCTAAAACAATAGATAACATGTCAAAGAGGAAGTGTACTTACAATGATGAATATACACCGGAATGGAGTTTTATATATATAAAAAAGGACACAATGATTTTGAAGTGAAATGTGAATTGTGTAATGTTTACATTAGTGTTTCACACAGAAAATCTGATATAAAAACTCAAATAAACAGTGAGAAACACAAACATTTCTCAGGGGCATCAATATTGAAAAAATTAGACTGTTTCATATATAAAATAGACAGCACAGAAGGAGACCACATTGCAGCAATTGAGTTAACATCAGCATATTATATTGTTCAGCACCATCAATCATTTCATTCAGTGGTCTGTGCTAATAATTTATTTAGTAAGGTTTTTCCAGACTCGAAAATTGCACAAACATTTTCATGTGGATAAACTAAAACTACCATGTTAATTATGCAAGTATTGGGACCATACTGTGAACCACAATTTAAAAAATAATTTAAACAATGCTAAGATCTTCAGTATATCCACAGATGCAAGTAATCATAATGCAACTAAAATGTTCCACTTGATTGAATGTTATTATTCCAGAGAAACTGAATTCAAGTAAAGTTAATAAAAATTTATAATTTACCAAATGAAAGATCAGATGCTATTTATAATTTAATAGCAAATAGTTTCAAAGAATTTAATATTGATTCTAGCAAATGTATTGCTTATGGAGCTGATAACACTAATGCAAATTTCGGTGGGTGGAATAGAATAGGAAAAAATAATGTACTTTTTAATTTGTGTGAAAATATTAACAAAAATTTAATGGACTTAGGCTGAACTACTCACATTTTGCATAATGCTGTGCAATCTGAATACCATGTGATATTGAAGACATTGCAGTAAAAATTTTTAATTATTTTTTCATATATACAGTCCAAACAGAAAAGTTAAAAGAATTTTGCAATTTCGTACATATTGAATATTCAACTCTAGTTTCACACTCTAAAATTAGATAGTTAAATTTGTGTAAATCAATTCAAAAAATCATTGAATCATACGATGGACTGAAATCTTATTTTTTATTTGAAGAGAGCCACCGATAATTTTACTACGATTTTTTAAAAATCTGATGAGTGTTATATTTTATTGGTGCATAATTTTGTTTATTTTTAATAAACAAATTCTTAAAATTGAGGAGAATAATGTAACCATAATAGAAATAATAAAAATAATATATGAAACAATTCAGATGATGAAAACACGAATTGAAAATAAATTTATTCCACACTCTGTTGAACAAATGTTTTTAAAAACTGATCTGTCAGAGCAGGGGTCCCCAACCTTTTTGCACTTAAGAGCACATTTAATACCGGCCAGGTGGTGAGCACCATTTATTTTTTTCAACCAGATGGTGGGCATCATTTATTTTTTTAATGTGAATTTATAGTTGGATAGTGTTAATAATACACATAATGTACAAAAAAATATTTATTTCAAAAATAAAATTTTAACATATAATTAACATTTATATTTTTACGCTGTAAAAGTATAATATGCCCTACAATTTGATTACAATATAATACAATAATTTATAAGAAATTTTAAAAATTAAATTTATTTGTATCAGATAATTTTTTATCGTATTCGGGCAGTGGTGGGCACATGTAAAATGGTCTGCGGGTGCCCTGGTGCCCATGGGCATAGGGTTGGGGACCCCTGTGTTAGAGACAGAAAAAAATTCCCTCAAAGAAGATGCCCAAGAGCTATATAAAACTTCTTTAGCATATTTGGGAAATAACTATTTCAAATTTTAACATATTCATTTTTTGGCTGGATAGATTTAAAAGAAATACCATCATGGAATAATGTATTCTACACTGGTATTGGCTTAAATAAGATTGGTATATCCATTGATGATAATCTATTAATAGATCAGTTTTTGAAGTATTAAAAATTTTTGGTCTCAAGCAAACTCGAAAATGATGGAATTGTTTGGCTTGAACATTCATGCTGTGAACGTTGGTTGAAATTCTTTACACCTGTAAAATTTGCTGAACAAATATCGGAAATTGAAACAATATGCCAATACTTCTTTGCATTACCTGCTCATAACGCAGATGCAAAAAGAATTTTTTCCTTAATAAATAGTCAATGGACAAAGGAAAGAAATAGAATGGATTTGGAAACTCTAAATTATATAACTTTATGCAATTATAATATGAAACTGAGCTGTGTTGAATTTAGTGATTATATTAGGGGCAATAAAAACCTATTACAATTTTTAAGTAACAGCTTGAAATATAATAAAAAAATAATATGTATTTTAATAATTGAAAGTTTTTTTTAAATTTATTATTCAGTTTCCTTACTTAAGTGCATTGTTCTGGTTCAATATCAAGTTATTGGTTCTATGTGTCATCAGTTGTACCACACACATGTAGAGAACACTGTGATCCTCAGGTAGAGTCCTGGCATAGGCTACATTACCAAGATTCCTAATACTGGGCCATAAAAATGATCAGTCATTATGTCCTGATTTTTGATTGAACTGATCTGGTCACCCTAACTACAGTCACTAATGAATTAGATTTAAACTGGATTTGAGAAATAATTTTGCTGTACATTTAGGCAACCATATTTAAATAACTTTACCTGCTGTGAAACTGATAGAAAATGTGGCCTAAAAATGGCTTAACTCAATAAATAAAGTTGTCATGCCTGGATGATTGCTCATTAAAGCAATAAAAACGATCACATTATCAGAAGTAATAATACAGCAGAAGGCAGTAATAGTGCTAAAGTATTATAAATCTCTTTTTTTTAAAAAATATAAATAAACAAATAGAATGAAATTTTACATAATATAAACCTTCAAATCTGAATAGAAAACAATACTGTTAGCTAAGGAACTGTCAAGATTTAAGATAACTATCTATTTATCTATCTATCCAGCCATCCACCTATCCACACATCTATCTATCTATCTATCTATCTATCTATCTATCTATCTATCTATCTATCTATCTATCTATCTATCTATCTATCTATCTATCTATCTATCTATCTATCTATCTATCTATCTATCTATCTATCTATCTATCTATCTATCTATCTATCTATCTATCTATCTATCTATCTATCTATCTATCTATCTATCTATCTATCTATCTATCTATCTATCTATCTATCTATCTATCTATCTATCTATCTATCTATCTATCTATCTATCTATCTATCTATCTATCTATCTATCTATCTATCTATCTATCTATCTATCTATCTATCTATCTATCTATCTATCTATCTATCTATCTATCTATCTATCTATCTATCTATCTATCTATCTATCTATCTATCTATCTATCTATCTATCTATCTATCTATCTATCTATCTATCTATCTATCTATCTATCTATCTATTTTTTACATTTTCATGGTTATATGGTGAAAATAAAATTATTTATTTTAATTTCCAATGTTTTGATGAAATAATATCCATCCTTTCCAAGATAAAGCTCTTAATGAAGAACTGCTATGTCTTAAGTAGTAATGAGATTAAACATGAAGTAAAGAACAATCATTTTTATACATATTTGATGATTGATTATTTAGAATAGGTAGATTAACAATTTTATTTTACTTCCTTCTAAATGATAAGTCATTAAATATATAAGATTGTTCTTTACTTTATACACAATCTCATTATTATTTATGACATAATAGTTCTTCGTTAAGATCCGTAATCTTGATAAGGATGAATGTTATTTCATCAAAATATTAAAAATTAAAACAAAATACATGATATAACTTAAACAATACTTTATATATATGTGAACAAATTATATCAAATTTAGAATTTAAAAAACTAGTCAAAATTTAAACACTAAAATTTCATTTCTCAAGTGCAAAGTAACAAAAACAATACAAATATATACTATATAAAAATTTTCAATAACATTCCAATTACCTTTAATATCAAAATAAATCTTAAATAAATTAATAGCTTCAGTATAATAAATTTTTAGTGATAGAGATTCTTTAATTTTTTTTTTCATCTCATTCTTTTCATTTTTGGAAGAAATTTTATTTCTGCAATAAGAAGAAAAAATGAAACTATTACTAAAAAAGGAATGGATATGAAATTGTAGAAGAGTTCTATAAAGAATTATATAGTAATAAAGAACCAAGAAAACAAAGTATTCTTTCCAGTTATTACATTTTTTGAATTGACCAGCATTTTAACTGAAAAATCGAAAGATGTAATTAAATCTATGAAAAGAAGGAGAGTTCTAGAATATCATGGAATTATAATTGATATCCTGAAAAAAAAAACAGATGAAAAAATAGAAAAATTATTTGTAAAGTTATATACTAAATATCTTGATGATAAAGATGTACCAGATGATTGGAAGATTGCAATAATAATATAGATATTTAAGAAAGATAATAAGATGTTAGAAATTATACACCTATCAGTTCTATACAAAATCTTTACCATGATAGTTACAAGTTGCTATTATGCTTTGAATTTTTAGATGATAAAAAAGGTATTTTATTCTATAAACATTTCTATGATGATTAAAGCATTCAATCATCAAGATATAGATTTGGGATATAGTCAAATTCTGAAGAATATTTATCAAAATATAACAGCAAATAGTTAAATTACATGGTGATACTAAAAAGATAAACATTGGAAAAAGTGTACGATAGGGTGATTTTATGGTTTAACCTTTTTACAGCAATTTTACAAAAAATATTTTGTAAATTAAAATGAAAAGATAAAGGAATAAAAATATTTAAATCATCCAAATTTTACAGATAATGTGACTGTTTTTGAAAATAAGGCTTCAATGCTTCATGAAACATTACAAGAACAATTAAATAAAAATAAGAAAGTAGTATTAAACATAAATTCTAAAAAGACTAAAATAATGTTCAATGGATTTTTCTTAGAAAATGAAAATAAAGATTGATAATTATAAATTAGAAGTTAAAAACTACAAATACCTTGAGATTATTAGTACAATTGGAAACATAATAATGAAATTAATGATAGTAATAATCTTGGATGAACTACTTACTTATGTTACCATTTCTTACTTATAGATCTGAGACTTGGATACTTAACAGAAGACCACTATATAGATTTTAGACCATTCAACAAAGTATGGTGAGATGTATGCTAGGATTAAACAAAAAGAGATTAAAAATGAAATACAAAAGTGAAGAAATAAAGAGATATTACTAAGAATAAGAAAACTGAAATGTAGATGTGCTGTATATATTGCTAGAAGAAATAAATGAACAATTAAAGTTTTAAAGTGTATCATAAGAGTCTATAGAAGACCTTGAAAAGACCACATATGAGATGGATGGGTGAAATAAGTAAGTTTGTTAGTGTGTTAGAGAGAAGAGGCTAGAGATCAGAAAAACTGGATTAAATTTGGAAAGACTTTTATTCTACAGTGGATTAATAATAGTTGAAAATGATAATGATGATACTTACTAAAAATTGTTTAAATTATTAATACTTAATTTTTAATAACTTTTAGGATGAATGCTTATTGTAAAATAAAATCCAGAAATTATTTTATTTAGTATCACTCTCATTATCATTACATATTCATAAACAAGTATAAACTTTCTAACACTAGGGGGGAAAAAAGAGAGAAAAAATAACAAAAAATATACATGTAGATAAAAAATATAAGAGCATCATAGTGGCAATAATCATGGCATTGGGATTTAAATCTAGATTGGAATTTTTTTTCAGGTAACCGACCTACAGTCATTACATCTAGCCATGCAGAAAAAAAAAGAAGCTAAAACCTTAATCGCTCCATTCGGCAAGCTTGATAAGTAATATCTTCTCCACAGTTTGTCTTGGGGGAACTACTAATGAAAACGTCGTTCTGAAATGGGCTATTTAAAGCCCTTTGCTCCTGTTTAGATATCATACTTAAAAATACAATATACAGTATTTGATAAATTTTATATATATTATCTACATTTATTTATTTTTATTCTTAAAATTCTAATTTTTAAATATGTCCGGGATGAGCAAATTAACTTTTTGATAAACTATTGTCTATTTAATATCAGATATATATTTATTCTTCTTGGAAATAATATTTTTTAAACTATCTTTTTTGTTATTGAAAGTAAACTATCTTTCCTTTATCTTTCTGGATTGTAATTACAAACCAATTACCATTTATATTTATATTAAGAACAAAAGTAATTCTTCGAAATGAAAATTGTTTCTGTGTACAAATAAATAGCTTAAAGGATACTTTTAATTTCACACTTGGAATAACCATGAATAATAATCATCCAATAAAAGCAAACAAAGTAAAGGGAAACTTACCTAATGCGAAAAAATTATTTATTCCAGTGAAGTCAATTATTTTATCATTACAACACAAAGCGATATTAATAGATCCTTAGTAATAAAATGTTTATTATTACATTCCGTTGGGAAATCAAATTAGATATAATGTTGTGATGAATGAATTCAATAAATACATTTAATATATATACTATACTTGTATTTCAATATTACTACAATAATAAAGTAGTCAAGCGTTGATGGCCGAATAGTTATTACAACCGCCTTACAAGCAATTGTCCCAGGGTTCGCTTCCCGGCCGACGCTTTGACACATAAAAAAAAAAATAATAAAATAAAATGCAAATAAAAATTATATATACTGTATATAGATATCATTAATTGTCATTATTATAAAACTTGTAATGCTTGAATAAATTTATCTATAGTAGTGACAGCAGTATAGCAACGACTTGCAGTTAGTATAAGCAAGTCCTACGGTTGGCGTAAAATTAAGGACTTTAAAATATAGAGAGACAAACTTAATGTTAGTGTTTTCCTGAAGGTTTATGATAATAGTGTTCTAATTGTATTTTTATATTGGACCATTTCTACCATCTAATGTATTGAATTGAATTTAACTTTATTTAAATATTCCAAATACATTTAACTGTTAGTAATAGCACATCAAACAGGTTAGTATATGCACAACGTTTCGAGAGATATTATTCTCTACTCTTGAAACATTGTGCATATGCTACTAACCTGTTTGATGTGGATTACTAACAGTTGAAAGTATTTGGAATATTTAAATAAAGTTAAATTTTTCTAAAGACATTCAATACATATATTAGATGATGGAAATAGTCCAATATAAAAATAAAACTTCAATTCTAAACATAATTTTTTTCCCCCCAATTTCAGAATAATTTGAATAATATGAGTAAACGGTAATTACTAGATTATACGTATATTAGTTCCAGATTTAAACGTAATTCATCACGAATGAAGATATAAGCCAAAAATTATTCCGGGAATGTGGATATTGTAACACTATACCATTTAATAGTCATTTATTACTTGGGCTTACAGCAGATGTCTTTAAAATAGAATTAAAAATTTCATATTGACAATGTCTCAGAGATATAGCCAATCAATTTTTTTATGCAATGGAACTTGAGATTTGAGGATGGATCAGTGGGTTTTGGAAATTTTTTCAAATCTCTTGTAAATATATGACTCTTCTTTCAAGTAGTCTGCTTATGTAAACTCTTAACTAAATGGTCAGATTAATATGAAAATAGGTATTAGATAGAAGATAAAGACTCAAAGTTAACCTGGATTGGTTAGATTATTGTTAACTTGTTGATTATGATGATATAGCTTTTATTCCTGTTGATTAAGCACTATATTGTATTGCTTACAGTCACTTTCAACACTAGTAAAATGTTTTAATTGGAGAGGCCTTTTTTAAATCTTGATATTTGAATTTAACTATATATTATAAAAAGGATTCAGCAAATAGCAGGCGAAATGTCATTAATTCCTGGTTCCAAGGTTTTTAGATTTGTACATTTTTCACATTTCAATAACAGATCTTCAATTGGCTCACTTTAAATCCAAAGTCTGCTAATAAAGAAAAAAAAAACAATAACAGATGACTATAAAATCAGGTCCTATTAATTTATAGGTATTTACTGAATATTTTTTCCTTTGATTCATGAGATATTATAGAGCAAGAACCATCCATGTTAGTTTTCATTATTGTTAAGAAAAATATATATTAGTGATAAACTGGAAAATTTTTAGTGACTGTCTCATTAAAAAATATTTTATCTATATTTACATTAGCACTCACTTATAAACATTTAAAGATAAGTTTTAAAAAAGAGAAATTGGCAAAAAAGAAACTAATCTGTAAAATATGTGTCAATCCTTTAGATAAGCATTTTAGTCAAATTATTTAACACCTTGCATACTGTTTTTTTTTTTAATTTTTTCTGGAGTGATTTTTTTTTTCCTGAAATATTTCACATCTTGAATAATGGTATCTTTCCATTACAGTGGAGTCATGATATCTATTATATTTTGCTCCAAAGTCCCCTGTGTTTTGTTGATAAGTTTTGGTTATAACAGAAAAAAAACTATTTGCTAGATTGTAAGCATATTGTATGTTTCAACATAAATATATGTATAACACATGTGCTTTTGTAAGTGTATAGTATGTGTATATACATTAAGATTATAGTACAAATAAAATAAAAAGTTATAAATTGAGAGAGCATATGTTCCATATGAATGCAACCTCATTCATATTCATTCAAAAAATAATACCAATCTTAGTACTGAAATGGTCAGTTTGATCCATCTGCCCATTTCACTTATTTTACTCCCACATCTATCCATATGCCAGGTTTAAACCCTCTCAGAGTACCCATTTAAAAAACCTTAAACTACTATATAAGCTAAATCATGTATATATATATATGCAAATGGTATGTCTGTAATTTAATAGTATATGTATATATTACAGATATGTATATTCATTTTAAAATATTTTATTTTAAAAAATAATGTTTAAATTATTTAGCCAATTTTATTGTATTATTTAAATCGCATATGTATATAATAAGCGTTTCCGTTGTTATTCTGCATATATGGTCATAAAATTTATTTTTCACTAATCATCGAAGAAACTTATAATTTTTGTAAACAACTTTTAAATTAGGTCAAGCAATAGCTGAACTTGATCTAAAATGCTAATAACAATTCACAGAATTTTTTAGCTTTGTTGCAATAAACTGCAGAGGTAAAAAAGTAAAAAAACAAAATCTAAATTACTTGTCATTAAATATGTTTTTCTAAAATAAATAAATGGGTTTTTCTACTAGGTGTTGCTATTAAATATATTTTTCTAAAATAAACAAATGCGGGACAAGCTTGTAAAATTAAACAGGTGGCCAGAGTTAAAGAAGTATAAATACTTAAAGTTTTGTTGCCAAGGATAGATCAGATATATATTAAATGATTTGTAAGCAGAATCCACATTTGTTTCACCTTTAAAATGATGGAGTAGGCAAGCAATCGATCACCGCCTCTCTCCTTGCAGTAAATGGAAAAGACTTTGGTCCGATAAAATATAATGCCTAAAATATAATGCCGTACACCAGCATAGCTGCCCATAAAAAACCTTCATTAACTTCAAATCATCACCAAAAGTGTCAACTTACTATCATCCCAAGTGCCAGACCTGCAAATAAAACAACTGATCAGTAAATTTATAAATTTTCTCTCAGAGCTCTGTTCATAAACTGTGACTTTCAATTCTTTATCTAAAAAGCTAGCTATTTATTAAACCTGCTTTCCAAACACCTTTTCTAAAAATCTACAAAGAAAGTTGTAAAATGTTAATGTCTAAATCTTGTCTGAATATAAAACTTATAATATTGAATTCTCTGTTAAAATGTAAAACTCTAATAATCTATTTTAAGCTAAATGTACAACTTCTTGCGGTCTTTTATGCCTATTCCTAATCTATTCAATTTATTCTATAATTTTTTATTTTAATATTATATGTATTTGATATGCCAAATAACTTGAAACCATGAGTATTTATATACATAATCTTAGCTTATTGCTCTGCGAAGATAATTTCAAATCTTCACTATAATAAATAAATGTATTATTAATTTTCTCACTCGCTGTTTCAGATCATATTATTATTTTTACTGATTAATTTTTGGATATTAATATTACAATAATCAGTCATTCTCTAGTTAAAATTGTAGTTTGCTTAATTCTAGTTAAGAATTATAACTATTTATATATGTAACTCGTACATCATAGGAACTAGCCACAGAGATATTCTCAAAGCATATTTTGATGTTTTATTCGTAATTATCCCGCAAATATGCTTTGTCCTCCTTAGATTTATATATGTTGAGATGCAGGTGATAATATTAAACTAGGTTACTAATTAATTTAGTCCCTAAATAGTATATTTGAAATACTAAATTTGAGAACTGGATTGTATAGATATGCAAATAGATGTTATCTAATTTTAAGGCCCGATAATATAATTTTACATATTTGCGTTATATATATGTATAAGTTGCAGATGTGTCCTTATTAAGTATGCAATGTACAATTATCTGCTTGCTGCATGATTCTTGATGAGTTGATGGTGGAGGCCACCCTCATCCACTTATTTCAGGTAAAAGCACATACTTTTAGAACTAGGAAACAAGGACCTAGATTATTCATAATTAATGCATATCTGACTCCCTGGACTACTGATGTTCCTATTTGTAGCAAGTTGAGTGGATTTAGGGCAACCGAGTCTTTGAGTCTGAAGCCCGTGAATAATGACCCAATCACACCTTTGAGCTTTATTAATATCTTACTTAATATGTGCTATAGAGTATATAGGTAAACCTATTATAAACCAGTTTTCTCTCCTTTTATATTAAATGCTTATCTAGCATTAGAGTATATCCTAATCTAGGTTAACATGCTAACCTGTGTATCTCTGAGCTTAATTATATGCTCAAATTAACTTTGTATAGATAGATGCCATAGGAGCACTATTAAGTTAGTTATATAACTTTGGATATAAAGTTTCATATGATTTAGCAGATTACAAAAAAGCTAGAAATTTGGCATATTAATATAGGCATAAACTGCAATACCACACTACACTTTATTAAACAATTATAATGAGATAGGTAACATTAATCTCATTAGTTATATAACACCTGCAAGCATAATATCTCATGTTCCCATAACATAATTTTGTATATTTTAACTTCACTATTTGTTATTGTTTTATTAAATTAATATTTAAAATTATAACTCGTTTTTATACTTTTATTGTCCGCGAGTTCATTTTATCCAGCTCTAGATTTAAGTGCACATACATCATTATATCTATAGATATATTATTCTATTAAATTTCATGGTATTAATTAATCATTTAGTCATATGTGTGTATATCTGACAAAATCAGTGCTAAATTAGTTAATTTATGAGTCTTTCGCTTTACCGTGAGTGACTGCCGGACCAAGGTTAAATTGAATGTCTGTGTAAATTGAGAAGTGTCATCCATAGGGTATTAGATCATTGAGAAGAGGTGAAAGGATTGAATGTTGGTTGGATTCTGGATCCCAGCATCCATATTCGATCAGCTTTAGTGTATTTTGCCTGTGTTTTAGATTTTGTTATGTGGAGGGACAATTCTTACCATTACAGTACTAGATCATATTTTAATTTTTTTAAAAATAAAATGAATAGCAAAATGTCAAGCTTTTATTGAAATTAAATACTCTCAAGATGATATCCTTTTTCTTTAATAGTTTTTCCCCCTATAGAAATAAAATAGTTGTCTTGTTATCAACAGACTATAATCTCTCAAATTATTTTGATGTTTTTAAGTCCATGTCAATTTTGGAATATATATAGACACCCCCTATGTCCCAATTTTCATTTAAACTTTTCAAAGTTTAAGTTTTTGATGCAATATAAGAATTATTTGCAGCTAATTTTTTATAACTATTAAATTAATAAGTTTCATTTTATCACTTAAGAAACTGGTTCAGCTTGAAGTATATGTAATGGATATCATTTAGCTTTTTCATATGTATATTGTCATGTGTGTTCATTGTATAAGATGGAGTAGGTGACTGAAGGAGCTTAGAAGTCTGGGTTCAAATACCCCCTAATTACTAGCTTAAGTATATATACTATACTTATATATAAATCGTTGTGCATTTAATTTAATTTTATAAAACTGTTAGCTATATGATTAGAAAGCATTTTATTATGCAAAATAATGTATATATCAAATATGGAAAAAATAATAAAACAAAATAAAACATATGTGCATTCAATGTAAGCCAAAGGGTCATTATTAATAAATGTGATCATATATGGTAGAGAGAGATAAAAAGATGGCAGCTGCTACATTGAAATATATATTAAATTTATGAAATTTTGTTTTTACTTTTTTTTGTTACATTTTTTTGGATGGTATATAATTGAAATAGGGTATATTGATACAGCATATATCATGGCTTCACTGTATATTCTATTTTTAACAACATTCTATTTTCAGCCAGAGAGTAATTATTATTGCATTTTTGAAAAACATTTTTGAAATAATCTACATAATGTAAATGGTCTGCTTTTCCCATAAAAGCATGATCACAGTTTATCGTAAAATGCTTTATTAAAAAATCGGTTACTTTTAAGCTTTACATATCTATTTCTATGAATGTATACTCTAAATAAATAAAATTATTCAATGGCTTCATTGCTTAAGAGTATTCAAAAAATTTGAGTGCTATACATGGTTGGGCTCCAATTTATAGATTTTGAGCTCCATCGATTACTAATCTCCAACTACATCAAAACATGCAGGGTAAAGTGTGTTCTTATAATTATAGAATAAATACCATGAGAATTTTGAAAAGTTGATTAACATATCAACTTTGCCATACTATTTTCAAAATAATATGACACATTTGTAAATTAAATTTTCCAGCACATTTATACAAGTTAACCTGACAGGAAATCCATTTCTCATTTTCCTAAAATAAATTTGGTGGTAAAACAACTTTATTTTGAAGTAATTTTGATGTATTAGTATCATTAAAATGAAAGATATTTTAATTTTTAAAACACAGCAGCAGCACATTGAAGTGTGTTGAAATATTTCTCTGTCAAAAAAAAAAAATGACCAAGATATTTCATTTAAACTAATCCACATTCAAAAGTTACAGCATATATTTTTTTTATCACTAACTAAAAAAACACTTGGGTTGTCTGAATATTAATTATTATGCTAAATTCTTTATTGGTTGCACTGATAATATTATAAATATTGTATTCATAATTTCTTTAAAATATAAAAAGTAGTACAACTATCAGTTTATTGCTAGAAGCAATTATATAAAACTCTTGCTTTTGCATTCTATCAGATCAAATTAAAAAACTTAGTCATCAAACCCTATATCATGTTTTGACATCTGCTCCAAAACTACTGCCTCCAAAATGTTCTACATATGATTGTTAAATATAAATATAGGGGATTTAAACTCAGACTTTCAAGCACCCTTTAACTATCCAGCTATCTCATACCACTGATACACATGGCTACACACATATAGAAAAGATAAATAATCACAATATTGGTATTTCATGCTGAACCAGCACTCATATGATTGTTATAAAAGTAAACCACAATCAAAATTAGATCATATCCCTGTTTAATATTAATTTTCATACCAAATATCTCAAATTTCTTACTATTAATAATCATTTATTACTTTCTCTTAAATCTATAGCATTCTTCTTTTATTTCACTGGCAATAAAAGCCATATCTAAAATGCTTTTTGATTCTTTAAATCACACTAGTCATTATAATTTATAACAATACCCTCTTTATTTTTATAAATTAGAACAATAGAAGTATTCTTAAGATTGGGTGACATAATATCAAGAGTTTTAAATAATTCCAATATACCATCATCTGTTAAAAATTAATTGCTCGTCAAGCGTTGTTAGTCGAGAGGTCATCGCAGCTGCCTTGCAAGCAAATAGTTGGTTGCAAACGGTTGTAGGTTCGCGTCCCGGTCGATGATGCTCATACCCTAATATTACATATATATATAGACACAGGTGTAAATAAGCCTGTCTTTCAGTTAATCTTATATTTTTATAATTACAAAATTCTTTTTTAATTTTATCAAATTGAATATCTCTGTCCACATCTAAATAAAGTGATTGTATGAATATATCTTTAATAGCGATCATCAAAATTCTCACGTCATTATAATATTCTTTCCACCTATTCAAAATAAAAAGAGCATTGAATATAAATTTAATAAGATTACAGTATCAATTTTTAGGTTTATATTTTTCTTATATAGTGTTAAAAGGTTTTAAAATGATTGTGATTAGCAAATGATTGTATGTTCCTTTTTTTTTTTTTTTTTTTTGCAATTTTAATCTACCAACTTAACTATTCATAGGATTTTTTGTCATTTATTAAACTTCTTCTTTTAGTTTATTGTAATATCTTACTAATAAACTCTTATACTGTATTCATTTTATTACTTTGCCAAGAAAAAGCCATTTCTTTTTAATCAAGTTTTTAATTATATAGTATTTATAATCATTCAGGATTATTTTCTTCTCAGAAATCTAGAAAAAATTACTCACAAGTTCAAACCCGCCTCTTCAAAATTGGTTTGTACTGAGAGGCACAATGTTAAACGTAAAGTAAAGGAAACTTACTTCATAGCAGAAGACTCCCTCACCATTAATTGCAAAGAATCATGTTTGTTATATCTAAAAGATGGGCTAATTGACTCATTTGCATAAAGTTTGTACATTGTACATATATAATGATTCCAATGAGTGAGTAATAACAGGCTATGATTATGAGAAATACACTTTCTCGAAAGCACTTAGCCATTTTAATTTGTTGACTACAATTAATTTGTTAAAACTACTTCTTAATAAAATTTATACTTCAGTAATATTACCAAATGTTAAAATTTAATAGAAGTGGCAATTGCTTCTAAAAAATGAACATCAAGTTTTGTTTAAATATATTCACAATAGATTCTGTCTTTTAAATTATTGATTTTAACATTGGAGCATAGTAGTCTATTAACAAGTTGCATATTAAGTACCTCTGTAATAATAATTTTTTTTATATTCTAAATTTTTGACCATAATATATTTTGAGTGTGGATGCATCCAAATTCTTTTATACACTTTTTCTGTCAAACAAAGTATTCATGATAGTTAATCCATATGTTATACAAAAATGTAAGAACAAGAATAAAATTAATATGAGACTTGATCATATTCCAATGATATTGATAATTTTCCAGCACAATTAATGGTTTTGATAAATTAAATCACGAAGTTTCACCTCATTTCACAATGAAAGCAGATTAATTTTCAGAAGTTAATGATGGATACTAGATACCTATCTTTTAGGAATATATGGACAGCTTATCCAAGTCTTTCCAATCTTTTTAATAGACCATAGCCTTGATACATTGGGCTATTCAAAGTGTAAGACAATTGCCCTCTAATACCAAATATAATATCAAGTGGAAGATGTTTTTAATTTAACTAACAATAAAACTCTCTAAATTTTCTGAGCATTTAACTGTAATGTTTTGATTAAACTTGTTTTCATTTGTTATAAATTGTTTTTATAAACACTTGTGTTTAGTAAAGCTATATGTGATTTGGTGCAGTGATAGAGGGTCAGACACTTGGAGTATAAAGTCCTTGGATTGATTCCACGTCTGATAACTGCTGATAGCTTGAACTTCAAATAAACTCCCGAGTAATAAAGCTCTATTATTATTATTATTATTATTATTATTATTATTATTATTATTATTATTATTATTATTATTATTATTATTATTATTATTATTATTATTATTATTATTATTATTATTATTATTATTATTATTATTATTATTATTATTATTATTATTATTATTATTATTATTATTATTATTATTATTATTATTATTATTATTATTATTATTATTATTATTATCATCATCATTATTATTTTCTGTAAATAATTCTCCACAGTTGTTTTTATGCTATTTAAATTTATTTATTAGTTTATTTATCTGTCATATTTTCGTAATGTTTTTTAATCTTTTTAATTAATTAATGTAATTCATATTTATTAAAAAATACATTCAAAAAATATTCAAAACAATAATTTTCTATTTATTTTGTTTAAAATTATTTAAATTCCATATATATATATATAAAATATACTTGCATTTAAAATATTAAAATTATTTACTAAATTATTCAAAAAATATAAAATCTCAAATCTAAGCAAAATGTAATTTTTATTTCACTATCTTTTGACCTTACTACTGTCATAGTTCTTATAACATTTTGTAAAAAAAAATAAACACAGACATGTGACAGATTGACATGCTTTCCATCATTCCTGATTTAAAAATGTTTTAATTATCATGCCTATATTTTGTGTATTATATGAACACTGATAATATTTGTTGTGATAAATTTTTAACAAAATCTAAGAGTGTTATCTGAATCCTCATGGTTTTGAACACCTTTCTTTCAATTTGTGAACAAATATTATTTTATTACATAGTAAATGCTATAGATATGATACAACAATTTGCAGTACTTATATTTCTTTCTAGGGCATAAACTCAAGGTATTACAATTTTTTTTAGTCATATCAAGAACCTTTTTCAACTTATAGTAAAATCCCAGTTTTGTGACCATTATAAGACTTTTGTAAGAGTTATATTTGATTATATATCCATTAGGCATATTGACAGTGTCTATTTTTTAAAAAGCTTTTCTTCAGTTTCTACTTACTGTGACTTCACCCACAGTTATTTCATTTCATATTTACTCACATCATTACATAAATTTTGGTTGCTTCAATAGAAATTACAGATATTGGTGGTGCAGATTCATTTTAAATTGCCTCCTAATTCAGTTTAGTTTACAAAATCACAAAATGGGAAAACTAAAAATCACATTGCAGAATTTAAGCTGTGTGGAACATGATTTTGAACATTTTGTACAGAGTCTGTGTGGCTATTTTTCTAAGTTTTTGGTGGAAACATTGCTCATGATCACTATAATGAATTATTGGTTAACAATGATATGGAAATTGGAATTTTTATGACCCAGAAGCATCTTCTGCAATCAAGGATCATTGTTTACCATTAAATACAGAAGATCAAGTGCAATTGATATTAATACATTTCATCTTAAAGATTCTGGTGATTATAAAACTTGAGACTCTTTTTAATATGACTAACATTTGCAGATCTGAATAATATAAAATGAATGGTGTTTCTTTCTGCTTTTTCTAATTTGTTATTTTTAGAATTGCATAATATTCTGAATATTGGAATACCATGGGTAATGTTCTCAGACTTGGATGATTATATGACTATACAACTTTTAAAAAAGCTGCTAAGGAATACTATGTTATTGAATGATTAGTTTTAGAAGATTTTTTTCAGAAAAAATCTTTATCCCTGTGCTTATCATCACTGTTTTAAAAGCCATTGTTTTAAATCAGCTTGGATGACAGTTGTCCATCAACGTAAATGATGATTGCAGAAACATAACATACATGTAAATGATGGATTGAGTTCACTATAGAATTTT